>CAWYPM010000001.1:112500-115000 GCA_963966015.1 Aphidecta obliterata | reverse complement strand
GGCGTCTGCAAGGTCAAGGAGGCAATCTGTAGCCATTGCGCTGAAAAGGGTCATGGCTACAAAGATTGCAAGACCAAAGATCGGCCTGCATGTTGTATAAACTGCAAGCTGAGGAAGCTAGGCGATGCCTCACATCCTGCTACCAGCAACACCTGTCTTAGTTACCGGAAACAGGTCGAAATTTATAGAGAAAAAATTGATAGGAGGACGCCATTAGCGTCCGACTAGTTCAGATTAACGCCCAGAGATCGGAAGCAGTAGCTTCCGAAATCTCTAGAATGGCTGAGAAAGAGGGCATTGATATAGTAGCAATTCAAGAACCCTACCATGCTTTTGGTGGGGTAAAAGGCCTGGGCCTCTCTACGAGACTTGTCTCATGTGGAGAGAATCCCATGGCCATTTTTGCTATTTTTAACAGGGATTTGAATGTGATTCAGTTTCCGCATTTGTCGTCTTCAAATATCAGTGTAATAGGAATCAACCTAGGAACTGAAACTGTGTATATAGTTAATATATATTGCCAATTTAGCCAGGGCATCGAGAGTTATCTCTCAAAACTGGAAGCCATTTTACGAGGTCTCGGGACTAACAGGGTCAAAGTTGTCGTCTGCATGGACGCCAACGCAAAGTCACCGTTATGGTTCTCTGGCAGCAGAGACCGTCGCGGCGCCCTTCTCGAAGACCTCATTACCCAATTCAATTTAGGCATATGCAACGTGGACGGGCAACCGTCCACATTTCTATCCAGTGCTGGGGAGTCAAATATCGACTTAACGCTTGCAAGCCCTGTCTTAGGACTTGTCACAAATTGGTCTGTTAAGGAAACTTGGTTAACAAGCGACCACAGACCAATATTTTTCAAATTAAATGGGACTAAAAGCACAAAAAGTAATATAGCGGAGCCGATTCAACTACACCAGACCAGATTCCTTACAAGGAACGCGGACTGGGAGCTGTTTGACTCAGAACTAGAGGGGAGACTCGACAACTTTGCACATACTTTATTAACGGTGGCAGATCTGGACCGTATGGTCCGGAATGTTACCAAGGCAATATATGAATCGGCGTGCGCGTCGATTCCATCTACCGCACATGGCTCGCATGGGGTAGGATGGTGGAATGCTCAATTATCATTCCTGAAAAGTGACCTCAACCGGAAACGGAAGAGGGTACGGAAGGCCCGGACTCGCCGGCTCCCACTTGAGGAAATTGAGCAGTTGGCCGCCGAGGTGCGGCGTGCCAACACCAGATATGTTGCCAAAATAAGGAAAGCAAAGTTGGAACACTGGCGGAAATTCGTCGGAATAGAAGCCAGTAAGGGGCCCTGGTCGGCAGTTTATAAGGTGGTATCGGAGAGGATCTCTGCGCCACCTGTAATCTCGTCGATTAAGGATTCTACGGGAGTATATACTTTAAATTGGGAAGACTCCGTAGGAGCTCTTCTCGATAGTATCATGCCGCTGGACAGCGTTCAGTCGGATACTCCCGCACAGTCGACGGTGCGTAGCGAGAATGAGCTAGCATTACTAGAGCCTTCTGCTCAACAGTCTAGCGACTTTGGCATGGAGGAGCTAGACAAAGCCCTAGAGGCAACAAAAACCGCATGTGCCCCTGGCCCGGACTTGATATCAGGAGCAATCCTGAAGAGAGTCAGGGAAAATCATCCAAGGGTGTTATTAGACATGTATAATGCATGTCTAAAACTGAATTATTTTCCTAAACAATGGAAAACAGCAAGAGTATGCCTAATACTAAAGTCTAAGGAAAAGCCCATGAACGATCCAAAGTCATACCGACCGGTATGCCTGCTAAATGAAATGGGCAAGCTGTTAGAGCGGCTGATGCTTTTACGTATCAGTCCGCTCTACAAATCTTCGGGTCAGGAATCCGAAAACCAATTCGGTTTTCGGCCTGGCAAGTCAACTGAAGATGCTATAAGGAAAGTCGTCGAATATGCTCGCTACTCGGACCAGCCTTACGTGGCTGGTCTGTTTGCGGACATTGCAGGCGCTTTCGACAATATGTGGTGGCCAGCGGTACTGCGTAGACTCCGGTCGGCTTTACCAGGCTCTCCATATATAAAGCTCATTGCGTCGTACCTGTCCGAAAGGTTTATCTTCTTCTCACAAGGAGGTCGATACTACCGACGGATCGTCAACAGGGGTTGTCCACAAGGATCGGTCCTCGGGCCGTTCCTGTGGAATCTTCTCCTAGACGAGATGCTGCTCATGTTGTCTACGGTAATGCCTTGGTTATCCTTGGCATATGCCGACGACGTGGCGGTCCTGGTACGAGCCGGAAGTCGTAAAGCTATAGAGGAAACTCTGCAGCAATACGTCTTCGCCATTGATAAATGGTTAAAACAGAACAAGCTATCACTATCCCTTAAGAAGACACATTGTGTCCTTCTGAAAGGTAAACTGAGCGCTAGCCGACCACCGATAGTGCGCCTCTCCGGAGACCCATTACGGTGGCTGGACAAGACAGTATATCTCGGAAT
>CAWYPM010000001.1:102500-107500 GCA_963966015.1 Aphidecta obliterata | reverse complement strand
AACTATGACTCTCTTATTGTAGCTGAATGCCTCGTCGTCCAAATCGCGATATCACTCGACACGATATCGTTGTGGCCCCGGGTCCCGAGCGATAAGACCGAGGACCGGTCTCCAGCGCCTCGATTAGTCGTCGTGACTCGGACATTTTTTTCTCGATGCATCTCGTCTAAGTCGGGAGACGTGAATTTATCGATGCATTTCGTTCTTCATTCGGTCCGATTTCCCCACGATCCGTAACGCATCGACGAAAAAAATCGACCCCGACCGTTTTTTCGGATACTTAAATTTTTCCTCCGAAGACGTGAATTTATCGATGCATTTCGTCTAACACGATATCGTTCTGGCCCCGTGTCCCGAGCGATAAGACGTAGGACCGGTCTTCACCGCCTCGATTAGTCGTCGTGACTCGGACATTTTTTCTCGACTTATAATATAGAAAAGGAAAAGCGCGGGTAAACGGCGGGAGTAACTATGACTCTCTTATTGTAGCCGAATGCCTCGTCGTCCAAATCGCGATATCACTCGACACGATATCGTTCTGGCCCCGTGTCCCGAACGATAAGACGAGGACCTGCACGAGGACCGGTTTCCACCGCCACGGGGAGTCGACGTAACTCGGACTCTGTTTTATCGATGCATATCGGTCACACTAAACGATATCGTTCAGTCCAGATCTCCGACCGATGGGATGCTAGCTGGCCCACTGACCGCGGGTAAACGGCGGGAGTAACTATGACTCTCTTATTGTAGCTGAATGCCTCGTCGTCCAATTAGTAACGCGCACAAATGGATTCAGGAAATTCCTACTGTCCCTAGTCAAGAAACTATACCGTTCAGTTCGTATTCTCCTGATTTCGAGATTCCAGGCCTGCAGGGCTGTGGGATCCATGCCATCGGTATCAGTATCGAAAGGACCATTCTCATCAAGAATGCCATCATCACGACTCTGTTTTATCGATGCATATCGTCCAGCACGATATCGTTCACTCCAAACGATATCGTTCAGTCCAGGTCTCCGACCGATGGGATATGAGCTGGTCCGCTGACCGCGGGTAAACGGCGGGACTAACTTTGATTCTCTTGATGTAGATGAATGCCTCGTCGTCCAATTAGTAACGCACACAAATGGATTCAGGAAATTCCTACTGTCCCTAGTCAAGAAACTACACCGTTCAGGTCAGATACTCCTGCCTCCAGGGCTGTGGGATCAATGCCATCTTGATGAGTATCGATATGACCGTTTTCATCACGACAACGCCAGCAGATCCACTGAAAAGAAAAGAAATACATTTTATTGAACATTATACATTATACTTTTATTACTTATACCTAAAACAATCATAATATATCGTTTACGGCCATACCACGCTGACAATGCCAGTTCTCGTCAGAACACTGAAGCCAAGCAGCGTCGGGCGCGGTTAGTACTTGGATGGGTGACCGCTTGGGAACACCGCGTGCTGTAAGCTTCTTTTTTCAATTTCTTAATCAAATTTTCTCGGTCAATGTTCATTTGTGAATTAAAATGTGCTCATTCATCTTGATATATGTATTTTTTTGTGATTTTTACTTTGTAACTGTAACTATGTAACTGTAACTACTTGTCACTTTTCCATAACAGCTGTTGTATTAAAGTACCCATTATTAATAATAAATTATGTAATGAAAATAATAAACGATGTTTTTCTTATGTCTCTGAATTTTTTTTTCACTTGATCGTCTTCAACCACGATTCAGAATAGGCCGAAAACTATACGAAACAGAATATCGCTTCGAAGGGATACCGTTCAGATACGTACAATATATCGATGCATCCCGTGTGAAAACTATACCGTTCTGCTATTCATAATGAATTATGTGATGAAAATAATAAACAATGCTTTTTCTTATATTCCAAAGTAATTTTTTTCACTTGAACGTTTTTAATTCGATTCAGAATAGACAGAAAACTATACGAAACAGATTTGACCTCAAAGGGATACCGTTCAGATACGTACAATATATCGATGCATCGCGTATGAAAACTATACCGTTCTGCTATTCATAATGAATTATGTGATGAAAATGATGAACAATACTCTTTTTTATATCCCTAGACAATCTTTTTCACTTGATCGTTCTCAAATACGATTCAGAATGGGCAGAAAACTATACGAATCTAAATATGTCTGAAATAGTTACCGTTCAATTCTTGCATTGAATCGATACCGTTCCGCTCTAGGCGTAATGCATCGATAAAAATCGGCTCGATTCCGAAAAAAGAAGTCGAGATGTGGCGCGATGACGGGTCCGGCAGCCTGGGTAGGGCTTCGTGACTCGGACTTTGGAAATCTGGAGGGGTACCCCGGTCCCGCAATGCATATATAGGGAGGGCCGGAGCGAAAAGAGAATTGATACTCTTCGTATTAGTTGGATCTATTTTGATCGTTCGGGTGTCTTGTTGATATATTGATGTATTGGATTTGAATTCTTCTTTGGAAAATAAGGATCGATTTATAGAAAAAGTTCCGTAATGCATCGATGAAAAATCGGCTCTGGTCCCGAGAAAAAGGACGTAAGCAGGCGCGTTGGTCGGTCCTGGCGGCCTCGAGACTTGATCCTTTTCAATTCGATTCAGAATAGGCAGAGAACTATACGAAACAGAATATATCTCATAGGGATACCGTTCAGATACGTACAATATATCGATGCATCGGTTATGAAATGGATACCGTTCCGCATACAGTACTTGCTATTCATAATGAATCTTGTGACGAAAATAATACACGATGCTTTTTCTTATATTCCTATAAATATATTTTATCACTTGATCGTTTTCAAACCCGATTCAGAATAGGCAGAAAACTATACCAATCACATTATATCTCAAATAGTTACCGTTCGAATTAGCACTATATCTATACCGTTCCGCTCTAGCCGTAGTGCATCGATGAAAAATCGGCTCTGGTCCCGAGAAAAAGGACGTAAGCAGGCGCGTTGGTCGGTCGTGGCGGCCTCGTAGGTCGTCGCGACTCGGACTTTTGCAATCTGGAGGGGTATCCCAGGTCCTCTATGCATATATAGGGAAGGTGGTGTCGGAGCGAAAAGAGAATTGATACACTTCGTATTCGTTGGAGTATTCTCGATCTTTCGAGTGTGTCTAATAGATATATTGTTGTATCTGATTTGAAATCATCTTTGAAAATAAGGATCGATGTTGAGAAAAATACCCGTAATGCATCGATAAAAAATCGGCTCTGGTCCCGAGAGAAAGGACGTAAGTAGGAGCGTTGGTCGGTCGTGGCGGCCTCACAGGTTGTCGCGACTCGGACTTTTGTAATCTGGAGGGGTATCCCAGGTCCAATATGCATATATAGGGAAGGTGGTGTCGGAGCGAAAAGAAAATTGATACACTTCGTATTCGTTGGATTATTCTCGATCTTTCGAGTGTGTCTAATAGATATATTGTTGTATCTGATTTGAAATCATCTTTGAAAATAAGGATCGATGTAGAGAAAAATACCCGTAATGCATCGATGAAAAATCGGCTCTGGTCCCGAGAGAAAGGACGTGAGCCGGTGCGTTGGCCGGTCGTGGCGGCCTCGTAAGTCGTCGCGACTCGGACTTTTGTATTCATCTTTGAAAAATTAGGATGGATGTGGGAAAAAATATCCGTAATGCATCGATGAAAAATCGGCTCGGGTTACGAGAGAAAAGACGTAAGTTGGCGCGGTGGCCCGTCGCGGCGGCTTTGTTGGTCGTCGCGACTCGGACTTTTGAATTCATCTTTGAAGAATAAGGATGGATGAGGAAAAAATATTCGTAGTGCATCGATGAAAAATCGGCTCGTGTCCCGAGAGAAAAGACGTAAGGTGGCGCGGTGGCTCGTCGCGGCGGCCTTGTTGGTCGTCGCGACTCGGACTTTTTTAGTATTTTGCAATCTGGAGGGGTATCCTGGGTCCGCGAAACATATATGTAAAGGGAAGGAGAATGGGACATTACTGTAGAGGGCCGTCTTAGTGTATTACTTTGATTCCCCGTCGGAGGTAGTCTCGAATCGGTTCCCGGCAGTGATGGGCTTTAGGTCTGTGTGTTAGTTTTGCTGGCATGCTCGCTTTCTGTCTTGAGCCACCCCTCGCAGCGAGATCGCGGTCCGCTTCGTATCTTTGTATTCGAATGGCCATATGCGATCGCACTAAATAGTGTCTAGCCCCTCGTGGGTTACGTTCACGAAAATTAGCGACCACTCCCTTGAATCCAAGCGGAATAATAAAATATAATAATATGAATGAATGAATAAAAATCTCGAATCACCGTGTCGGTATATTTTCATGTATAACGAAGGGTCGAGATGAATGTGTAAAAGCATTTAGTTGATAGCCGGGGGTTCACCTTCACTGTGTGTTCGCCTTGGCGAGGGGCCGTTTTCGGACGGTCTCATTTTTAATAAAAAGAAGTGTTGTCCGAGATGTACACAGCTTGCTGTTACTTCTGAGACCTCACAAGTGTTGTCCGAGATGTATACAGCTCGCTGTTACTTCTGAGACTTCACAAAGAACTTGCGGCGCTAGCTGAAGTCATTCGACATTGCTAGTGCCACATGGCGAGAGGTGAACGTTTGCGTGTCGAGGTAGTAAGATCTCTATGATGGCGGTTTTTTCTACCAGACGACATCTCGTGAACCGATCGTTATAAAGGCAGTTCCCTGGTTGATCCTGCCAGTAGTCATATGCTTGTCTCAAAGATTAAGCCATGCATGTCTCAGTACAAGCCAAATTAAGGTGAAACCGCGAAAGGCTCATTAAATCAGTTATGGTTCCTTAGATCGTACCCACATTTACTTGGATAACTGTGGTAATTCTAGAGCTAATACATGCAAATAGAGCTCCGACCGGGAACGGAAGGAGCGCTTTTATTAGATCAAAACCAATAGGTGGCGGGTTCGCTCGTCATCGTACAATTTGGTGACTCTGAATAACTTTAAGCTGATCGCACGGTCTCGTACCGGCGACGCATCTTTC
>CAWYPM010000001.1:87500-92500 GCA_963966015.1 Aphidecta obliterata | reverse complement strand
ATTTATCGATGCATTTCGTCTAACACGATATCGTTCTGGCCCCGGGTCCCGAGCGATAAGACCGAGGACCGGTCTCCAGCGCCTCGATTAGTCGTCGTGACTCGGACATTTTTTTCTCGATGCATCTCGTCTAAGTCGGGAGACGTGAATTTATCGATGCATTTCGTCTAACACGATATCGTTCTGGCCCCGGGTCCCGAGCGATAAGACCGAGGACCGGTCTCCAGCGCCTCGATTAGTCGTCGTGACTCGGACATTTTTTTCTCGATGCATCTCGTCTAAGTCGGGAGACGTGAATTTATCGATGCATTTCGTCTAACACGATATCGTTCTGGCCCCGGGTCCCGAGCGATAAGACCGAGGACCGGTCTCCAGCGCCTCGATTAGTCGTCGTGACTCGGACATTTTTTTCTCGATGCATCTCGTCTAAGTCGGGAGACGTGAATTTATCGATGCATTTCGTCTAACACGATATCGTTCTGGCCCCGGGTCCCGAGCGATAAGACCGAGGACCGGTCTCCAGCGCCTCGATTAGTCGTCGTGACTCGGACATTTTTTTCTCGATGCATCTCGTCTAAGTCGGGAGACGTGAATTTATCGATGCATTTCGTCTAACACGATATCGTTCTGGCCCCGGGTCCCGAGCGATAAGACCGAGGACCGGTCTCCAGCGCCTCGATTAGTCGTCGTGACTCGGACATTTTTTTCTCGATGCATCTCGTCTAAGTCGGGAGACGTGAATTTATCGATGCATTTCGTCTAACACGATATCGTTCTGGCCCCGGGTCCCGAGCGATAAGACCGAGGACCGGTCTCCAGCGCCTCGATTAGTCGTCGTGACTCGGACATTTTTTTCTCGATGCATCTCGTCTAAGTCGGGAGACGTGAATTTATCGATGCATTTCGTTCTTCATTCGGTCCGATTTCCCCACGATCCGTAACGCATCGACGAAAAAAATCGACCCCGACCGTTTTTTCGGATACTTAAATTTTTCCTCCGAAGACGTGAATTTATCGATGCATTTCGTCTAACACGATATCGTTCTGGCCCCGGGTCCCGAGCGATATGACCGAGGACCGGTCTCCACCGCCTCGATTAGTCGTCGTGACTCGGACATTTTTTTCTCGATGCATCTCGTCTAAGTCGGGAGACGTGAATTTATCGATGCATTTCGTTCTTCATTCGGTCCGATTTCCCCACGATCCGTAACGCATCGACGAAAAAAATCGACCCCGACCGTTTTTTCGGATACTTAAATTTTTCCTCCGAAGACGTGAATTTATCGATGCATTTCGTCTAACACGATATCGTTCTGGCCCCGGGTCCCGAGCGATAAGACGTAGGACCGGCCCGAGGACCGGTCACCAACGCATCGGTGGGTCGTCGTGACTCGGACTCTGTTTTATCGATGCATATCGGTTACACCAAACGATATCGTTCAGTCCAGATCTCCGACCGATGGGATGCTAGCTGGTCCGCTGACCGCGGGTAAACGGCGGGACTGACTTTGATTCTCTTGATGTAGCTGAATGCCTCGTCGTCCAATTAGTAACGCGCACAAATGGATTCAGGAAATTCCTACTGTCCCTAGTCAAGAAACTACACCGTTCAGGTCAGATACTCCTGCCTCCAGGGCTGTGGGATCAATGCCATCTTGATGAGTATCGATATGACCGTTTTCATCACGACAAAGCCAGCAGATCCACTGAAAAGAAAAGAAATACATTTTATTGAACATTATACATTATACTTTTATTACTTATACCTAAAACAATCATTATATATCGTTTACGGCCATACCACGCTGACAATGCCAGTTCTCGTCAGAACACTGAAGCCAAGCAGCGTCGGGCGCGGTTAGTACTTGGATGGGTGACCGCTTGGGAACACCGCGTGCTGTAAGCTTCTTTTTTCAATTTCTCAATCAAATTTTCTCGGTCAATGTTCATTTGTGAATTAAAATGTGCTCATTCATCTTGATATATGTATTTTTTTGTGATTTTTACTTTGTAACTGTAACTATGTAACTGTAACTACTTGTCACTTTTCCATAACAGCTGTTGTATTAAAGTACCCATTATTAATAATAAATTATGTAATGAAAATAATAAACGATGTTTTTCTTATGTCTCTGAATTTTTTTTCACTTGATCGTCTTCAACCACGATTCAGAATAGGCCGAAAACTATACGAAACAGAATATCGCTTCGAAGGGATACCGTTCAGATACGTACAATATATCGATGCATCGCGTGTGATAACTATACCGTTCTGCTATTCATAATGAATTATGTGATGAAAATAATAAACAATGCTTTTTCTTATATTCCAAAGTAATTTTTTTCACTTGAACGTTTTTAATTCGATTCAGAATAGACAGAAAACTATACGAAACAGAAATGACCTCAAAGGGATACCGTTCAGATACGTACAATATATCGATGCATCGCGTATGAAAACTATACCGTTCTGCTATTCATAATGAATTATGTGATGAAAATGATGAACAATACTCTTTTTTTATATTCCTAGAGAATATTTTTAACTTGATCGTTCTCAAATACGATTCAGAATGGGCAGAAAACTATACGAATCTAAATATGTCTGAAATAGTTACCGTTCAATTTTTGCATTGAATCGATACCGTTCCGCTCTAGGCGTAATGCATCGATAAAAATCGGCTCGATTCCGAAAAAAGAAGTCGAGATGTGGCGCGATGACGGGTCCGGCAGCCTGGGTAGGGCTTCGTGACTCGGACTTTGGAAATCTGGAGGGGTACCCCGGTCCCGCAATGCATATATAGGGAGGGCCGGAGCGGAAAGAGAATTGATACTCTTCGTATTAGTTGGATCTATTTTGATCGTTCGGGTGTCTTGTTGATATATTGATGTATTGGATTTGAATTCTTCTTTGGAAAATAAGGATCGATTTATAGAAAAAGTTCCGTAATGCATCGATGAAAAATCGGCTCTGGTCCCGAGAAAAAGGACGTAAGCAGGCGCGTTGGTCGGTCCTGGCGGCCTCGAGACTTGATCCTTTTCAATTCGATTCAGAATAGGCAGAGAACTATACGAAACAGAATATATCTCATAGGGATACCGTTCAGATACGTACAATATATCGATGCATCGGTTATGAAATGGATACCGTTCCGCATACAGTACTTGCTATTCATAATGAATCTTGTGACGAAAATAATACACGATGCTTTTTCTTATATTCCTATAAATATATTTTATCACTTGATCGTTTTCAAACCCGATTCAGAATAGGCAGAAAACTATACCAATCACATTATATCTCAAATAGTTACCGTTCGGATTAGCACTATATCTATACCGTTCCGCTCTAGCCGTAGTGCATCGATGAAAAATCGGCTCTGGTCCCGAGAAAAAGGACGTAAGCAGGCGCGTTGGTCGGTCGTGGCGGCCTCGTAGGTCGTCGCGACTCGGACTTTTGCAATCTGGAGGGGTATCCCAGGTCCTCTATGCATATATAGGGAAGGTGGTGTCGGAGCGAAAAGAGAATTGATACACTTCGTATTCGTTGGATTATTCTCGATCTTTCGAGTGTGTCTAATAGATATATTGTTGTATCTGATTTGAAATCATCTTTGAAAATAAGGATCGATGTTGAGAAAAATACCCGTAATGCATCGATAAAAAATCGGCTCTGGTCCCGAGAGAAAGGACGTAAGTAGGAGCGTTGGTCGGTCGTGGCGGCCTCACAGGTCGTCGCGACTCGGACTTTTGTAATCTGGAGGGGTATCCCAGGTCCAATATGCATATATAGGGAAGGTGGTGTCGGAGCGAAAAGAGAATTGATACACTTCGTATTCGTTGGATTATTCTCGATCTTTCGAGTGTGTCTAATAGATATATTGTTGTATCTGATTTGAAATCATCTTTGAAAATAAGGATCGATGTAGAGAAAAATACCCGTAATGCATCGATGAAAAATCGGCTCTGGTCCCGAGAGAAAGGACGTGAGCCGGTGCGTTGGCCGGTCGTGGCGGCCTCGTAAGTCGTCGCGACTCGGACTTTTGTATTCATCTTTGAAAAATTAGGATGGATGTGGGAAAAAATATCCGTAGTGCATCGATGAAAAATCGGCTCGGGTTACGAGAGAAAAGACGTAAGTTGGCGCGGTGGCCCGTCGCGGCGGCTTTGTTGGTCGTCGCGACTCGGACTTTTGTATTCATCTTTGAAGAATAAGGATGGATGAGGAAAAAATATTCGTAGTGCATCGATGAAAAATCGGCTCGTGTCCCGAGAGAAAAGACGTAAGGTGGCGCGGTGGCTCGTCGCGGCGGCCTTGTTGGTCGTCGCGACTCGGACTTTTTTAGTATTTTGCAATCTGGAGGGGTATCCTGGGTCCGCGAAACATATATGTAAAGGGAAGGAGAATGGGACATTACTGTAGAGGGCCGTCTTAGTGTATTACTTTGATTCCCCGTCGGAGGTAGTCTCGAATCGGTTCCCGGCAGTGATGGGCTTTAGGTCTGTGTGTTAGTTTTGCTGGCATGCTCGCTTTCTGTCTTGAGCCACCCCTCGCAGCGAGATCGCGGTCCGCTTCGTATCTTTGTATTCGAATGGCCATATGCGATCGCACTAAATAGTGTCTAGCCCCTCGTGGGTTACGTTCACGAAAATTAGCGACCACTCCCTTGAATCCAAGCGGAATAATAAAATATAATAATATAAATGAATGAATAAAAATCTCGAATCACCGTGTCGGTATATTTTCATGTATAACGAAGGGTCGAGATGAATGTGTAAAAGCATTTAGTTGATAGCCGGGGGTTCACCTTCACTGTGTGTTCGCCTTGGCGAGGGGCCGTTTTCGGACGGTCTCATTTTTAATGAAAAGAAGTGTTGTCCGAGACGTACACAGCTTGCTGTTACTTCTGAGACCTCACAAGTGTTGTCCGAGATGTATACAGCTCGCTGTTACTTCTGAGACTTCACAAAGAACTTGCGGCGCTAGCTGAAGTCATTCG
>CAWYPM010000001.1:77500-80000 GCA_963966015.1 Aphidecta obliterata | reverse complement strand
GATAAGGACCTCGTGGACTTGGTTGTCACCAAGAATCTTCCTTCTAAGGAAGATGCGGAGACAATCATAAAGCACACTAAGGTGGTATTTAGGTACCCCAGTGTCAATCTGAGGCAGAAGGTGGTCATGAGTTGCCCTGCGGCACTCTCCGATGCCCTCCTTAAACAAGGCCGCGCTTACGGTGACATGGCATCTTATAGGTGTCATGAACACTATAGCGTACGCAGATGCTACAAGTGCCAGTCTTTCGGGCACACGGCGGGCGTCTGCAAGGTCAAGGAGGCAATCTGTAGCCATTGCGCTGAAAAGGGTCATGGCTACAAAGATTGCAAGACCAAAGATCGGCCTGCATGTTGTATAAACTGCAAGCTGAGGAAGCTAGGCGATGCCTCACATCCTGCTACCAGCAACACCTGTCTTAGTTACCGGAAACAGGTCGAAATTTATAGAGAAAAAATTGATAGGAGGACGCCATTAGCGTCCGACTAGTTCAGATAAACGCCCAGAGATCGGAAGCAGTAGCTTCCGAAATCTCTAGAATGGCTGAGAAAGAGGGCATTGATATAGTAGCAATTCAAGAACCCTACCATGCTTTTGGTGGGGTAAAAGGCCTGGGCCTCTCTACGAGACTTGTCTCATGTGGAGAGAATCCCATGGCCATTTTTGCTATTTTTAACAGGGATTTGAATGTGATTCAGTTTCCGCATTTGTCGTCCTCAAATATCAGTGTAATAGGAATCAACCTAGGAACTGAAACTGTGTATATAGTTAATATATATTGCCAATTTAGCCAGGGCATCGAGAGTTATCTCTCAAAACTGGAAGCCATTTTACGAGGTCTCGGGACTAACAGGGTCAAAGTTGTCGTCTGCATGGACGCCAACGCAAAGTCACCGTTATGGTTCTCTGGCAGCAGAGACCGTCGCGGCGCCCTTCTCGAAGACCTCATTACCCAATTCAATTTAGGCATATGCAACGTGGACGGGCAACCGTCCACATTTTTATCCAGTGCTGGGGAGTCAAATATCGACTTAACGCTTGCAAGCCCTGTCTTAGGACTTGTCACAAATTGGTCTGTTAAGGAAACTTGGTTAACAAGCGACCACAGACCAATATTTTTCAAATTAAATGGGACTAAAAGCACAAAAAGTAATATAGCGGAGCCGATTCAACTACACCAGACCAGATTCCTTACAAGGAACGCGGACTGGGAGCTGTTTGACTCAGAACTAGAGGGGAGACTCGACAACTTTGCACATACTTTATTAACGGTGGCAGATCTGGACCGTATGGTCCGGAATGTTACCAAGGCAATATATGAATCGGCGTGCGCGTCGATTCCATCTACCGCACATGGCTCGCATGGGGTAGGATGGTGGAATGCTCAATTATCATTCCTTAAAAGTGACCTCAACCGGAAACGGAAGAGGGTACGGAAGGCCCGGACTCGCCGGCTCCCACTTGAGGAAATTGAGCAGTTGGCCGCCGAGGTGCGGCGTGCCAACACCAGATATGTTGCCAAAATAAGGAAAGCAAAGTTGGAACACTGGCGGAAATTCGTCGGAATAGAAGCCAGTAAGGGGCCCTGGTCGGCAGTTTATAAGGTGGTATCGGAGAGGATCTCTGCGCCACCTGTAATCTCGTCGATTAAGGATTCTACGGGAGTATATACTTTAAATTGGGAAGACTCCGTAGGAGCTCTTCTCGATAGTATCATGCCGCTGGACAGCGTTCAGTCGGATACTCCCGCACAGTCGACGGTGCGTAGCGAGAATGAGCTAGCATTACTAGAGCCTTCTGCTCAACAGTCTAGCGACTTTGGCATGGAGGAGCTAGACAAAGCCATAGAGGCAACAAAAACCGCATGTGCCCCTGGCCCGGACTTGATATCAGGAGCAATCCTGAAGAGAGTCAGGGAAAATCATCCAAGGGTGTTATTAGACATGTATAATGCATGTCTAAAACTGAATTATTTTCCTAAACAATGGAAAACAGCAAGAGTATGCCTAATACTAAAGTCTAAGGAAAAGCCCATGAACGATCCAAAGTCATACCGACCGGTATGCCTGCTAAATGAAATGGGCAAGCTGTTAGAGCGGCTGATGCTTTTACGTATCAGTCCGCTCTACAAATCTTCGGGTCAGGAATCCGAAAACCAATTCGGTTTTCGGCCTGGCAAGTCAACTGAAGATGCTATAAAGAAAGTCGTCGAATATGCTCGCTACTCGGACCAGCCTTACGTGGCTGGTCTGTTTGCGGACATTGCAGGCGCTTTCGACAATATGTGGTGGCCAGCGGTACTGCGTAGACTCCGGTCGGCTTTACCAGGCTCACCATATATAAAGCTCATTGCGTCGTACCTGTCCGAAAGGTTTATCTTCTTCTCACAAGGAGGTCGATACTACCGAAGGATCGTCAACAGGGGTTGTCCACAAGGATCGGTCCTCGGGCCGTTCCTGTGGAATCTTCTCCTAGACGAGATGCTGCTCATGTTGTCTAC
>CAWYPM010000001.1:67500-72500 GCA_963966015.1 Aphidecta obliterata | reverse complement strand
TTTCTCGATGCATCTCGTCTAAGTCGGGAGACGTGAATTTATCGATGCATTTCGTCTAACACGATATCGTTCTGGCCCCGGGTCCCGAGCGATAAGACCGAGGACCGGTCTCCAGCGCCTCGATTAGTCGTCGTGACTCGGACATTTTTTTCTCGATGCATCTCGTCTAAGTCGGGAGACGTGAATTTATCGATGCATTTCGTCTAACACGATATCGTTCTGGCCCCGGGTCCCGAGCGATAAGACCGAGGACCGGTCTCCAGCGCCTCGATTAGTCGTCGTGACTCGGACATTTTTTTCTCGATGCATCTCGTCTAAGTCGGGAGACGTGAATTTATCGATGCATTTCGTCTAACACGATATCGTTCTGGCCCCGGGTCCCGAGCGATAAGACCGAGGACCGGTCTCCAGCGCCTCGATTAGTCGTCGTGACTCGGACATTTTTTTCTCGATGCATCTCGTCTAAGTCGGGAGACGTGAATTTATCGATGCATTTCGTCTAACACGATATCGTTCTGGCCCCGGGTCCCGAGCGATAAGACCGAGGACCGGTCTCCAGCGCCTCGATTAGTCGTCGTGACTCGGACATTTTTTTCTCGATGCATCTCGTCTAAGTCGGGAGACGTGAATTTATCGATGCATTTCGTCTAACACGATATCGTTCTGGCCCCGGGTCCCGAGCGATAAGACCGAGGACCGGTCTCCAGCGCCTCGATTAGTCGTCGTGACTCGGACATTTTTTTCTCGATGCATCTCGTCTAAGTCGGGAGACGTGAATTTATCGATGCATTTCGTCTAACACGATATCGTTCTGGCCCCGGGTCCCGAGCGATAAGACCGAGGACCGGTCTCCAGCGCCTCGATTAGTCGTCGTGACTCGGACATTTTTTTCTCGATGCATCTCGTCTAAGTCGGGAGACGTGAATTTATCGATGCATTTCGTCTAACACGATATCGTTCTGGCCCCGGGTCCCGAGCGATAAGACCGAGGACCGGTCTCCAGCGCCTCGATTAGTCGTCGTGACTCGGACATTTTTTTCTCGATGCATCTCGTCTAAGTCGGGAGACGTGAATTTATCGATGCATTTCGTTCTTCATTCGGTCCGATTTCCCCACGATCCGTAACGCATCGACGAAAAAAATCGACCCCGACCGTTTTTTCGGATACTTAAATTTTTCCTCCGAAGACGTGAATTTATCGATGCATTTCGTCTAACACGATATCGTTCTGGCCCCGGGTCCCGAGCGATAAGACGTAGGACCGGCCCGAGGACCGGTCACCAACGCATCGGTGGGTCGTCGTGACTCGGACTCTGTTTTATCGATGCATATCGGTTACACCAAACGATATCGTTCAGTCCAGATCTCCGACCGATGGGATGCTAGCTGGTCCGCTGACCGCGGGTAAACGGCGGGACTGACTTTGATTCTCTTGATGTAGCTGAATGCCTCGTCGTCCAATTAGTAACGCGCACAAATGGATTCAGGAAATTCCTACTGTCCCTAGTCAAGAAACTACACCGTTCAGGTCAGATACTCCTGCCTCCAGGGCTGTGGGATCAATGCCATCTTGATGAGTATCGATATGACCGTTTTCATCACGACAAAGCCAGCAGATCCACTGAAAAGAAAAGAAATACATTTTATTGAACATTATACATTATACTTTTATTACTTATACCTAAAACAATCATTATATATCGTTTACGGCCATACCACGCTGACAATGCCAGTTCTCGTCAGAACACTGAAGCCAAGCAGCGTCGGGCGCGGTTAGTACTTGGATGGGTGACCGCTTGGGAACACCGCGTGCTGTAAGCTTCTTTTTTCAATTTCTCAATCAAATTTTCTCGGTCAATGTTCATTTGTGAATTAAAATGTGCTCATTCATCTTGATATATGTATTTTTTTGTGATTTTTACTTTGTAACTGTAACTATGTAACTGTAACTACTTGTCACTTTTCCATAACAGCTGTTGTATTAAAGTACCCATTATTAATAATAAATTATGTAATGAAAATAATAAACGATGTTTTTCTTATGTCTCTGAATTTTTTTTCACTTGATCGTCTTCAACCACGATTCAGAATAGGCCGAAAACTATACGAAACAGAATATCGCTTCGAAGGGATACCGTTCAGATACGTACAATATATCGATGCATCGCGTGTGATAACTATACCGTTCTGCTATTCATAATGAATTATGTGATGAAAATAATAAACAATGCTTTTTCTTATATTCCAAAGTAATTTTTTTCACTTGAACGTTTTTAATTCGATTCAGAATAGACAGAAAACTATACGAAACAGAAATGACCTCAAAGGGATACCGTTCAGATACGTACAATATATCGATGCATCGCGTATGAAAACTATACCGTTCTGCTATTCATAATGAATTATGTGATGAAAATGATGAACAATACTCTTTTTTTATATTCCTAGAGAATATTTTTAACTTGATCGTTCTCAAATACGATTCAGAATGGGCAGAAAACTATACGAATCTAAATATGTCTGAAATAGTTACCGTTCAATTTTTGCATTGAATCGATACCGTTCCGCTCTAGGCGTAATGCATCGATAAAAATCGGCTCGATTCCGAAAAAAGAAGTCGAGATGTGGCGCGATGACGGGTCCGGCAGCCTGGGTAGGGCTTCGTGACTCGGACTTTGGAAATCTGGAGGGGTACCCCGGTCCCGCAATGCATATATAGGGAGGGCCGGAGCGGAAAGAGAATTGATACTCTTCGTATTAGTTGGATCTATTTTGATCGTTCGGGTGTCTTGTTGATATATTGATGTATTGGATTTGAATTCTTCTTTGGAAAATAAGGATCGATTTATAGAAAAAGTTCCGTAATGCATCGATGAAAAATCGGCTCTGGTCCCGAGAAAAAGGACGTAAGCAGGCGCGTTGGTCGGTCCTGGCGGCCTCGAGACTTGATCCTTTTCAATTCGATTCAGAATAGGCAGAGAACTATACGAAACAGAATATATCTCATAGGGATACCGTTCAGATACGTACAATATATCGATGCATCGGTTATGAAATGGATACCGTTCCGCATACAGTACTTGCTATTCATAATGAATCTTGTGACGAAAATAATACACGATGCTTTTTCTTATATTCCTATAAATATATTTTATCACTTGATCGTTTTCAAACCCGATTCAGAATAGGCAGAAAACTATACCAATCACATTATATCTCAAATAGTTACCGTTCGGATTAGCACTATATCTATACCGTTCCGCTCTAGCCGTAGTGCATCGATGAAAAATCGGCTCTGGTCCCGAGAAAAAGGACGTAAGCAGGCGCGTTGGTCGGTCGTGGCGGCCTCGTAGGTCGTCGCGACTCGGACTTTTGCAATCTGGAGGGGTATCCCAGGTCCTCTATGCATATATAGGGAAGGTGGTGTCGGAGCGAAAAGAGAATTGATACACTTCGTATTCGTTGGATTATTCTCGATCTTTCGAGTGTGTCTAATAGATATATTGTTGTATCTGATTTGAAATCATCTTTGAAAATAAGGATCGATGTTGAGAAAAATACCCGTAATGCATCGATAAAAAATCGGCTCTGGTCCCGAGAGAAAGGACGTAAGTAGGAGCGTTGGTCGGTCGTGGCGGCCTCACAGGTCGTCGCGACTCGGACTTTTGTAATCTGGAGGGGTATCCCAGGTCCAATATGCATATATAGGGAAGGTGGTGTCGGAGCGAAAAGAGAATTGATACACTTCGTATTCGTTGGATTATTCTCGATCTTTCGAGTGTGTCTAATAGATATATTGTTGTATCTGATTTGAAATCATCTTTGAAAATAAGGATCGATGTAGAGAAAAATACCCGTAATGCATCGATGAAAAATCGGCTCTGGTCCCGAGAGAAAGGACGTGAGCCGGTGCGTTGGCCGGTCGTGGCGGCCTCGTAAGTCGTCGCGACTCGGACTTTTGTATTCATCTTTGAAAAATTAGGATGGATGTGGGAAAAAATATCCGTAGTGCATCGATGAAAAATCGGCTCGGGTTACGAGAGAAAAGACGTAAGTTGGCGCGGTGGCCCGTCGCGGCGGCTTTGTTGGTCGTCGCGACTCGGACTTTTGTATTCATCTTTGAAGAATAAGGATGGATGAGGAAAAAATATTCGTAGTGCATCGATGAAAAATCGGCTCGTGTCCCGAGAGAAAAGACGTAAGGTGGCGCGGTGGCTCGTCGCGGCGGCCTTGTTGGTCGTCGCGACTCGGACTTTTTTAGTATTTTGCAATCTGGAGGGGTATCCTGGGTCCGCGAAACATATATGTAAAGGGAAGGAGAATGGGACATTACTGTAGAGGGCCGTCTTAGTGTATTACTTTGATTCCCCGTCGGAGGTAGTCTCGAATCGGTTCCCGGCAGTGATGGGCTTTAGGTCTGTGTGTTAGTTTTGCTGGCATGCTCGCTTTCTGTCTTGAGCCACCCCTCGCAGCGAGATCGCGGTCCGCTTCGTATCTTTGTATTCGAATGGCCATATGCGATCGCACTAAATAGTGTCTAGCCCCTCGTGGGTTACGTTCACGAAAATTAGCGACCACTCCCTTGAATCCAAGCGGAATAATAAAATATAATAATATAAATGAATGAATAAAAATCTCGAATCACCGTGTCGGTATATTTTCATGTATAACGAAGGGTCGAGATGAATGTGTAAAAGCATTTAGTTGATAGCCGGGGGTTCACCTTCACTGTGTGTTCGCCTTGGCGAGGGGCCGTTTTCGGACGGTCTCATTTTTAATGAAAAGAAGTGTTGTCCGAGACGTACACAGCTTGCTGTTACTTCTGAGACCTCACAAGTGTTGTCCGAGATGTATACAGCTCGCTGTTACTTCTGAGACTTCACAAAGAACTTGCGGCGCTAGCTGAAGTCATTCGACATTGCTAGTGCCACATGGCGAGAGGTGAACGTTTGCGTGTCGAGGTAGTAAGATCTCTATGATGGCGGTTTTTTCTACCAGAC
>CAWYPM010000001.1:52500-57500 GCA_963966015.1 Aphidecta obliterata | reverse complement strand
CGTCGTGACTCGGACATTTTTTTCTCGATGCATCTCGTCTAAGTCGGGAGACGTGAATTTATCGATGCATTTCGTCTAACACGATATCGTTCTGGCCCCGGGTCCCGAGCGATAAGACCGAGGACCGGTCTCCAGCGCCTCGATTAGTCGTCGTGACTCGGACATTTTTTTCTCGATGCATCTCGTCTAAGTCGGGAGACGTGAATTTATCGATGCATTTCGTCTAACACGATATCGTTCTGGCCCCGGGTCCCGAGCGATAAGACCGAGGACCGGTCTCCAGCGCCTCGATTAGTCGTCGTGACTCGGACATTTTTTTCTCGATGCATCTCGTCTAAGTCGGGAGACGTGAATTTATCGATGCATTTCGTCTAACACGATATCGTTCTGGCCCCGGGTCCCGAGCGATAAGACCGAGGACCGGTCTCCAGCGCCTCGATTAGTCGTCGTGACTCGGACATTTTTTTCTCGATGCATCTCGTCTAAGTCGGGAGACGTGAATTTATCGATGCATTTCGTCTAACACGATATCGTTCTGGCCCCGGGTCCCGAGCGATAAGACCGAGGACCGGTCTCCAGCGCCTCGATTAGTCGTCGTGACTCGGACATTTTTTTCTCGATGCATCTCGTCTAAGTCGGGAGACGTGAATTTATCGATGCATTTCGTCTAACACGATATCGTTCTGGCCCCGGGTCCCGAGCGATAAGACCGAGGACCGGTCTCCAGCGCCTCGATTAGTCGTCGTGACTCGGACATTTTTTTCTCGATGCATCTCGTCTAAGTCGGGAGACGTGAATTTATCGATGCATTTCGTCTAACACGATATCGTTCTGGCCCCGGGTCCCGAGCGATAAGACCGAGGACCGGTCTCCAGCGCCTCGATTAGTCGTCGTGACTCGGACATTTTTTTCTCGATGCATCTCGTCTAAGTCGGGAGACGTGAATTTATCGATGCATTTCGTTCTTCATTCGGTCCGATTTCCCCACGATCCGTAACGCATCGACGAAAAAAATCGACCCCGACCGTTTTTTCGGATACTTAAATTTTTCCTCCGAAGACGTGAATTTATCGATGCATTTCGTCTAACACGATATCGTTCTGGCCCCGGGTCCCGAGCGATAAGACGTAGGACCGGCCCGAGGACCGGTCACCAACGCATCGGTGGGTCGTCGTGACTCGGACTCTGTTTTATCGATGCATATCGGTTACACCAAACGATATCGTTCAGTCCAGATCTCCGACCGATGGGATGCTAGCTGGTCCGCTGACCGCGGGTAAACGGCGGGACTGACTTTGATTCTCTTGATGTAGCTGAATGCCTCGTCGTCCAATTAGTAACGCGCACAAATGGATTCAGGAAATTCCTACTGTCCCTAGTCAAGAAACTACACCGTTCAGGTCAGATACTCCTGCCTCCAGGGCTGTGGGATCAATGCCATCTTGATGAGTATCGATATGACCGTTTTCATCACGACAAAGCCAGCAGATCCACTGAAAAGAAAAGAAATACATTTTATTGAACATTATACATTATACTTTTATTACTTATACCTAAAACAATCATTATATATCGTTTACGGCCATACCACGCTGACAATGCCAGTTCTCGTCAGAACACTGAAGCCAAGCAGCGTCGGGCGCGGTTAGTACTTGGATGGGTGACCGCTTGGGAACACCGCGTGCTGTAAGCTTCTTTTTTCAATTTCTCAATCAAATTTTCTCGGTCAATGTTCATTTGTGAATTAAAATGTGCTCATTCATCTTGATATATGTATTTTTTTGTGATTTTTACTTTGTAACTGTAACTATGTAACTGTAACTACTTGTCACTTTTCCATAACAGCTGTTGTATTAAAGTACCCATTATTAATAATAAATTATGTAATGAAAATAATAAACGATGTTTTTCTTATGTCTCTGAATTTTTTTTCACTTGATCGTCTTCAACCACGATTCAGAATAGGCCGAAAACTATACGAAACAGAATATCGCTTCGAAGGGATACCGTTCAGATACGTACAATATATCGATGCATCGCGTGTGATAACTATACCGTTCTGCTATTCATAATGAATTATGTGATGAAAATAATAAACAATGCTTTTTCTTATATTCCAAAGTAATTTTTTTCACTTGAACGTTTTTAATTCGATTCAGAATAGACAGAAAACTATACGAAACAGAAATGACCTCAAAGGGATACCGTTCAGATACGTACAATATATCGATGCATCGCGTATGAAAACTATACCGTTCTGCTATTCATAATGAATTATGTGATGAAAATGATGAACAATACTCTTTTTTTATATTCCTAGAGAATATTTTTAACTTGATCGTTCTCAAATACGATTCAGAATGGGCAGAAAACTATACGAATCTAAATATGTCTGAAATAGTTACCGTTCAATTTTTGCATTGAATCGATACCGTTCCGCTCTAGGCGTAATGCATCGATAAAAATCGGCTCGATTCCGAAAAAAGAAGTCGAGATGTGGCGCGATGACGGGTCCGGCAGCCTGGGTAGGGCTTCGTGACTCGGACTTTGGAAATCTGGAGGGGTACCCCGGTCCCGCAATGCATATATAGGGAGGGCCGGAGCGGAAAGAGAATTGATACTCTTCGTATTAGTTGGATCTATTTTGATCGTTCGGGTGTCTTGTTGATATATTGATGTATTGGATTTGAATTCTTCTTTGGAAAATAAGGATCGATTTATAGAAAAAGTTCCGTAATGCATCGATGAAAAATCGGCTCTGGTCCCGAGAAAAAGGACGTAAGCAGGCGCGTTGGTCGGTCCTGGCGGCCTCGAGACTTGATCCTTTTCAATTCGATTCAGAATAGGCAGAGAACTATACGAAACAGAATATATCTCATAGGGATACCGTTCAGATACGTACAATATATCGATGCATCGGTTATGAAATGGATACCGTTCCGCATACAGTACTTGCTATTCATAATGAATCTTGTGACGAAAATAATACACGATGCTTTTTCTTATATTCCTATAAATATATTTTATCACTTGATCGTTTTCAAACCCGATTCAGAATAGGCAGAAAACTATACCAATCACATTATATCTCAAATAGTTACCGTTCGGATTAGCACTATATCTATACCGTTCCGCTCTAGCCGTAGTGCATCGATGAAAAATCGGCTCTGGTCCCGAGAAAAAGGACGTAAGCAGGCGCGTTGGTCGGTCGTGGCGGCCTCGTAGGTCGTCGCGACTCGGACTTTTGCAATCTGGAGGGGTATCCCAGGTCCTCTATGCATATATAGGGAAGGTGGTGTCGGAGCGAAAAGAGAATTGATACACTTCGTATTCGTTGGATTATTCTCGATCTTTCGAGTGTGTCTAATAGATATATTGTTGTATCTGATTTGAAATCATCTTTGAAAATAAGGATCGATGTTGAGAAAAATACCCGTAATGCATCGATAAAAAATCGGCTCTGGTCCCGAGAGAAAGGACGTAAGTAGGAGCGTTGGTCGGTCGTGGCGGCCTCACAGGTCGTCGCGACTCGGACTTTTGTAATCTGGAGGGGTATCCCAGGTCCAATATGCATATATAGGGAAGGTGGTGTCGGAGCGAAAAGAGAATTGATACACTTCGTATTCGTTGGATTATTCTCGATCTTTCGAGTGTGTCTAATAGATATATTGTTGTATCTGATTTGAAATCATCTTTGAAAATAAGGATCGATGTAGAGAAAAATACCCGTAATGCATCGATGAAAAATCGGCTCTGGTCCCGAGAGAAAGGACGTGAGCCGGTGCGTTGGCCGGTCGTGGCGGCCTCGTAAGTCGTCGCGACTCGGACTTTTGTATTCATCTTTGAAAAATTAGGATGGATGTGGGAAAAAATATCCGTAGTGCATCGATGAAAAATCGGCTCGGGTTACGAGAGAAAAGACGTAAGTTGGCGCGGTGGCCCGTCGCGGCGGCTTTGTTGGTCGTCGCGACTCGGACTTTTGTATTCATCTTTGAAGAATAAGGATGGATGAGGAAAAAATATTCGTAGTGCATCGATGAAAAATCGGCTCGTGTCCCGAGAGAAAAGACGTAAGGTGGCGCGGTGGCTCGTCGCGGCGGCCTTGTTGGTCGTCGCGACTCGGACTTTTTTAGTATTTTGCAATCTGGAGGGGTATCCTGGGTCCGCGAAACATATATGTAAAGGGAAGGAGAATGGGACATTACTGTAGAGGGCCGTCTTAGTGTATTACTTTGATTCCCCGTCGGAGGTAGTCTCGAATCGGTTCCCGGCAGTGATGGGCTTTAGGTCTGTGTGTTAGTTTTGCTGGCATGCTCGCTTTCTGTCTTGAGCCACCCCTCGCAGCGAGATCGCGGTCCGCTTCGTATCTTTGTATTCGAATGGCCATATGCGATCGCACTAAATAGTGTCTAGCCCCTCGTGGGTTACGTTCACGAAAATTAGCGACCACTCCCTTGAATCCAAGCGGAATAATAAAATATAATAATATAAATGAATGAATAAAAATCTCGAATCACCGTGTCGGTATATTTTCATGTATAACGAAGGGTCGAGATGAATGTGTAAAAGCATTTAGTTGATAGCCGGGGGTTCACCTTCACTGTGTGTTCGCCTTGGCGAGGGGCCGTTTTCGGACGGTCTCATTTTTAATGAAAAGAAGTGTTGTCCGAGACGTACACAGCTTGCTGTTACTTCTGAGACCTCACAAGTGTTGTCCGAGATGTATACAGCTCGCTGTTACTTCTGAGACTTCACAAAGAACTTGCGGCGCTAGCTGAAGTCATTCGACATTGCTAGTGCCACATGGCGAGAGGTGAACGTTTGCGTGTCGAGGTAGTAAGATCTCTATGATGGCGGTTTTTTCTACCAGACGACATCTCGTGAACCGATCGTTATAAAGGCAGTTCCCTGGTTGATCCTGCCAGTAGTCATATGCTTGTCTCAAAGATTAAGCCATGCATGTCTCAGTACAAGCCAAATTAAGGTGAAACCGCGAAAGG
>CAWYPM010000001.1:32500-42500 GCA_963966015.1 Aphidecta obliterata | reverse complement strand
TCTCCAGCGCCTCGATTAGTCGTCGTGACTCGGACATTTTTTTCTCGATGCATCTCGTCTAAGTCGGGAGACGTGAATTTATCGATGCATTTCGTCTAACACGATATCGTTCTGGCCCCGGGTCCCGAGCGATAAGACCGAGGACCGGTCTCCAGCGCCTCGATTAGTCGTCGTGACTCGGACATTTTTTTCTCGATGCATCTCGTCTAAGTCGGGAGACGTGAATTTATCGATGCATTTCGTCTAACACGATATCGTTCTGGCCCCGGGTCCCGAGCGATAAGACCGAGGACCGGTCTCCAGCGCCTCGATTAGTCGTCGTGACTCGGACATTTTTTTCTCGATGCATCTCGTCTAAGTCGGGAGACGTGAATTTATCGATGCATTTCGTCTAACACGATATCGTTCTGGCCCCGGGTCCCGAGCGATAAGACCGAGGACCGGTCTCCAGCGCCTCGATTAGTCGTCGTGACTCGGACATTTTTTTCTCGATGCATCTCGTCTAAGTCGGGAGACGTGAATTTATCGATGCATTTCGTCTAACACGATATCGTTCTGGCCCCGGGTCCCGAGCGATAAGACCGAGGACCGGTCTCCAGCGCCTCGATTAGTCGTCGTGACTCGGACATTTTTTTCTCGATGCATCTCGTCTAAGTCGGGAGACGTGAATTTATCGATGCATTTCGTCTAACACGATATCGTTCTGGCCCCGGGTCCCGAGCGATAAGACCGAGGACCGGTCTCCAGCGCCTCGATTAGTCGTCGTGACTCGGACATTTTTTTCTCGATGCATCTCGTCTAAGTCGGGAGACGTGAATTTATCGATGCATTTCGT
The DNA here is from genome assembly GCA_963966015.1 of Aphidecta obliterata. Classification (NCBI taxonomy): domain Eukaryota; kingdom Metazoa; phylum Arthropoda; class Insecta; order Coleoptera; family Coccinellidae; genus Aphidecta; species Aphidecta obliterata. The sequence continues at coordinate 41,665 of CAWYPM010000001.1, read as the reverse complement.
TCTTCATTCGGTCCGATTTCCCCACGATCCGTAACGCATCGACGAAAAAAATCGACCCCGACCGTTTTTTCGGATACTTAAATTTTTCCTCCGAAGACGTGAATTTATCGATGCATTTCGTCTAACACGATATCGTTCTGGCCCCGGGTCCCGAGCGATATGACCGAGGACCGGTCTCCACCGCCTCGATTAGTCGTCGTGACTCGGACATTTTTTTCTCGATGCATCTCGTCTAAGTCGGGAGACGTGAATTTATCGATGCATTTCGTTCTTCATTCGGTCCGATTTCCCCACGATCCGTAACGCATCGACGAAAAAAATCGACCCCGACCGTTTTTTCGGATACTTAAATTTTTCCTCCGAAGACGTGAATTTATCGATGCATTTCGTCTAACACGATATCGTTCTGGCCCCGGGTCCCGAGCGATAAGACGTAGGACCGGCCCGAGGACCGGTCACCAACGCATCGGTGGGTCGTCGTGACTCGGACTCTGTTTTATCGATGCATATCGGTTACACCAAACGATATCGTTCAGTCCAGATCTCCGACCGATGGGATGCTAGCTGGTCCGCTGACCGCGGGTAAACGGCGGGACTGACTTTGATTCTCTTGATGTAGCTGAATGCCTCGTCGTCCAATTAGTAACGCGCACAAATGGATTCAGGAAATTCCTACTGTCCCTAGTCAAGAAACTACACCGTTCAGGTCAGATACTCCTGCCTCCAGGGCTGTGGGATCAATGCCATCTTGATGAGTATCGATATGACCGTTTTCATCACGACAAAGCCAGCAGATCCACTGAAAAGAAAAGAAATACATTTTATTGAACATTATACATTATACTTTTATTACTTATACCTAAAACAATCATTATATATCGTTTACGGCCATACCACGCTGACAATGCCAGTTCTCGTCAGAACACCAAGCGAGAAGGTTGTCCCTCAGAGCGCTCCGTAAAAACGAAGTAGGTAGTGAAAGAAGGCTCCGTAAAGTGGATAGTGTTGTTTTAAAGTGGTTTTTTTTCTAAGTCCGAAATTCGACTTAGAAAATAAAAGTGGATTTTTAAAATCAGTGAAGTTTTTTTAAATTTTTAAAGTGGATAAAAGACAGAGACTAAAAAGTGTCAACTGAACAATAACCGGGTACCTCCCGGGTACGCGTTTAAAACTATGATCCCGGTAAAAATTACCGGGACAGTGCCTAAAATTCCTAAAAAACGGAAAAGTGAAACAGTGCCTACGGAATCGGCAAAACAGAAGAAGAACACTGAGTTAATTGAGAACATCGAAGACGTCGCCATGACCGAGGTAATTACCAAAAATAAGGCCCCGCTAGCAGTAAAACTTACCAACCGTTATGAAAGACTCTCAGACCTGGAAGAAGAAAATGGATCGGGAGCGGGATCAAAAGAAAGGACAAACACGTCTTTATTAAATAACAAGCCAAAAAGGCCACCACCAATTGTTTTACACGGCATTGTACAGGAACATGCAAAATTGGTAAAAAGAATTCAGTCAAAAACAACAGGAAAATTTCATATTAAATACGGCCGCGAAACGACCAACGTCTTCTTCGACAGGATCGAAGACCACCAAATTATGAAGAACCAATTCAAAGAACAGGGACAGCATTTCCACACCTACACAGCAAAAAGTGAGAAAACTCACGCCTTCGTCCTTCGGGGTCTCGAAAGCGGTCCAGAACCTGCAGAAATCGCGGAACAGCTCACGGACATGAAGATTCCTGTAAATGAAATATATAGGATGAAAGGAACAAGAACACCAGCATATTTAGTAATAACTAATAACAATATTACAATAAGGCAACTTAAATACGAAGTACGAATAATTCTCTATACCGCGGTGCATTGGAGCCGCTACAGCTCAAGCAGGGAAGTAATCCAGTGTCATAGGTGCCAAAAATGGGGTCATGCAACCTCCAATTGCAACGGAGCCGTTGCATGCTTAAAATGTGCAAAACCCCATTTAACGAGGGAATGCACGAAAGAATTAACAATACCCGCGGTATGCAAAAACTGTGGCGGCGATCACCCCGCGAATAGCGTGGAATGCACCGCGTATAGGAGAATTATCAACCAACGGAACGAAAGGCATCAGCAGAGAAGGGCCCCAGAAGCCCCCAAGAAAACATATACGGCGGCTCCAATTCCAGAGGGAAACTTCTGGGAGGACAGGAGGCGCAAGCAGGAGCAGCTACAACAGCAGCAGCAACAGCAGAACGGCCCGGCCACCCCGCAGAAGTCCGCGAACCAGGCGCCCAACGGAAACCCCTTCGCGGAGATGAAGGCAGAGTTCGACCGATTAAACGAACACGTAAATATTAATAAATTCCTATCCGCTATCCGATCCCTGAATAATTCTCTGGATCAATGCAAGAGTCAAACAGAAAAGAACATGGCACTTTTCAATTTCTTTTCAACTTATGTATAAGCTTAATCTGGTCACTTGGAACTCCAATGGCGTGAAAAATAAAATCGCCGAAATTGAAAATTTCATTAATATCCACAAAGTGGATATAATGCTTATCAACGAGCTACGGCTCAAAACCGCGGACGACTTCGCGATTAACGGATTCCAAGTGGTCAGAAAAGACCGTTTGAACGACACTGGTTTCGGCGGAATTGCGATTCTAGTTAAGAATGGAATTCCTTTCATTCCAATACCTTCCATTAACTGCACAATAGAGAATGTAGGCATTTCGTTAAAACCCAATTTAAAAATAATTTCCATATACAATAACCCGGCGAACAAATTTTCGGCCGGCTGTCTAAGTTCAATCCTAAAAGCAGGTAAAAACTGCATTATCGCAGGCGACTTTAATGCTAAACATGAAACTTGGAATTGTAACGCCCGAAATACAAATGGCATTACATTGTTCAACTTCCTCGAATCCAATAACGAACTCGGCCTTCAGCACCCTGACGATCCTACCCTATTTCCGAGTAACAACTCAACCCCGACAACAATAGACCTCATAGTGACGAAGAATTTCAACTACCTAACGAAGCCTGAGTCACTTCCTCAACTCCCTTCAGACCACAATCCCGTCCTATTCACAATAGACCAGGTAACCGAAATCGTTTCCGAAAGGTTGGTATTCGACTATATGAACACGAACTGGAATTCCTTTCGAACAATACTTGACAGAAATATCAAAATAAACAATAGAATCAGTAGCGTCGACAATTTAGAAACTGAAATTCAAAATTTTACAGAAGCAATCATTCGCGCCCGCGAAAAAACTTCACGGAGGGTGAAAATAAAACCTAAATTGGACAGGCTTCCAGACGAGATTATCAAATTAATCCAACATCGGAATAGAGTTAGAAAACGTTGGCAAACGAATAGAATTAGAACGGATAGAGAACTAATGAATTATCTAACGAAGTTCATTAGGGAAAATATCCTGATTCATCGCAACAAAATTTGGCAAGAAAAATTAGAAAATTTAAATCCTTCAGATAATTCTCTCTGGAAGACTGTCCAAACTATTAGGAAAAAACACCCTCCAATTCCCACCCTTTTTCAAAATTCACAAAATTTCGTCACCGACTCAGAAAAATCAGAAATTCTCGCGGAAACCTTTTTGGCCAACCACAAAATTCAACCCGACAACGCGGAACAATTAATCATTGATAATTCTGTCAAGGAATACCTGCGATCTAATTCGCACGTGAAAACGGACAATAAATTCCTAACTAACCCATCCGAAGTCAGATTAATAATAGAAAAATTAGCCGTTAAAAAAGCACCTGGAGGGGATGATATAGACAACAAGCTTATAAAGAATATCTCAAAAAAAGCGGTGGTACAATTATCATATATAATTAACGCCGTAATCAAATTACAGCACTGGCCAAAATATTGGAAAACGGCCACAATAGTCCCAATTCATAAAGGAGGGAGTGATAAAACATCTCCAAACGGATATAGACCTATAAGCTTGTTGTCTACGTTGAGTAAAATCGCGGAAAAAATCATCTACTCCAGGCTGAAAAAAATCACGAAAAAATCAAACATGCGCGATGAACATCAATTTGGATTCAAGGAAAAACATAGCTCGGTCCAACAAATATGTAGAATAGTAACCGACGTTATCGAGAATTACAACAAAAAACTCAATACCGTCATGTTGCTATTGGACATAGAAAAGGCATTCGACAAAGTTTGGACCATAGGATTGATCCATAAAATGATCAATTTAAAATTCCCTGCGCCAATGGTGAAATTATTAAAATCATATTTAACCGACCGGCAGTTCCGGGTAAAAATTAACAACACCCTATCGGACACCAGAAACATAGGCGCCGGGGTAGTCCAAGGCTCGGTCCTGGGTCCAAAATTGTTTAATGTCTACATACACGATATTCCAAGAAATCCTAACACGAAAATCGCATTATACGCAGACGACACAGCCATATATGCTCACTCGTACTGTGCATCCACCGCTAACAAAAAACTTCAATATCATATATTCGAACTACAGAAATACTATGATAAATGGAAAATCACATTAAACGCGACCAAAACAGAGCAAATCATATTTAGCAGAAAAGTCAACGATAATAAAATTTTCGAAAAATTAAAAGTGCAGGATCAATTAATCACACCGGCAAAAACGGTGAAATATCTTGGAATTGAGCTGGACAGTCGGCTGAATTTCCATAGCCAAATTAAAAATTCACTCGGACGAGCAACAGCCGCGAAAAGAAGCCTACATCCCCTATTGTGCAAAAACAGTTATCTCAATCAAAACAATAAAAAATTAATTTACACGTCCCTTATCCGGCCCATTTTTACATACGCGGCCCCCTCTTACTGTCACCTACGCCCATGGCCCCTAAGACCAATGCAATACTTCCAAAACAAAGTTCTCCGTCAGATAACCGGAAAAGACATTTATACCCCAATCCCCATATTGCATGAATTAACTGGAATCGCAACTATCAGAGAACATCTAAATCATATTTCGAACAACTTTTATGAAAACCAGTGTAACGTGAACGAGCTTACAAAAAACATAATCAAAACGAGGTCATGTAACATTGATCCTCAGAATGTTCACCCCCTTCCCTACCAATTCCTCCCCATATTCCTCGAACCCCCTTAAACCCATACCCCCCAACAATGTAAATATGTAAATGAACCAACAAAAAAATCCAAAAAACCAAAAACCCAAAAAAAAAAAAATAATTTATAATTAATACTTACCCCTTGTAAATTAACTCCACACTGTACATGTCCAATCTATTTTTCTTCATCATTGTATATAATACCTCTTGAAGAACTATAACAAAAAAAAACAAAAAATCAACAAAAAACCAAAAAAAATCCTTAAATATTCTCAAAAAAATCCAAAAAAAAATATAAATTCATCATATTTACCTACGCCACTGTAAAATAACGGAACTTCTTCAACAAGATTTATCCTTTGCACATATCCACTATTTATTTAACTTCTTAACTTCACTTAACTTCACACATCAAACCTTTATCAAGCATGTTTAACATAACCCTTCAACCTAACCCAACATTTCATTCCGCGTGTAACATAAAACTTTATTTTTTCTTCTTCTTCCCTGAAAAAACTCAGGAATTCCGGAAAAATTAAAATCTAAATTTAAAAATATAATTTCCAATTATAAAAAACAACCCATAATTAAGGAAACCACTGTATATATTTCCCATCATTTTTCCATACCATTTTTCCATACCATTTCCACATTTCCATATTTCATAATTTTCTTTTTCTTCCCTGAAAAAACTCAGGAATTTCGGAAAAATTAAAATTTAAATTTAAAAATATAATTTCCAATTATAAAAATCAACCCATAATTAAGGAAACCACTGTATATATTTCCCATCATTTTTTCCATACCATTTACATATTCATAATTTTCTTCTTCTTCCCTGAAAAACTCAGGAATTTCGGGAAAATTAAAATTTAAATTTAAAAATATAATTTCCAATTATAAAAATCAACCCATAATTAAGGAAACCACTGTATATATTCCCCATCATTTTCTCCATACCATTTCCATATTTATAATTTTCTTTTTCTTCCCTGAAAAACTCAGGATCTTTTGAAAAATTCAAAGTTTAATTTTAAAAATATAATTTATAATTGTAAATCACTGTATATATTCTTTATCATTTTTATCATATTTTCACATCACTTTTTAATATAAAATTGTATTTATGTAACATACCCCGTATAACATAGAACTGTATAAAAATCTTCTTCTTCCTGACAACATATGATTGTCAAATTTTAAAAATTATCCTAAATTGCAATTGTACAAAATAATCTCTAAATTAAGGAAATTACTGTAAATATTCTTAATCATATAAAAACTGTAAATAAAGAAAAAACATAACCCTACCCATCCCAAAAACACCTTGGCATGCGCAGCCCTGAGCCTCGCCGGGGCCGGTCACGTGAGGGGGCCGGACCACACCCCTAAAACGCTATTGGCCGGTTTCCAGACGACATCCCACCGTCTGAAAACGGACCAATCGCCGAAGGGCCCACCCGACACCCTCGCGTGATTGGCTACGACGCGACTCGGACTGCGCAGGCACAAGCTACCCCAAAATATTTTAATATAATACACGGTATAAAAATATATACCTTCGAAACCACAGAAATATGTACAAATGTACATAATTGACAATTTTCTAAAACAGGTTTTTTAAATTAATTTTTCCTGTAATACTCTTTTTCAAATCGATTTTTAAGAAAAACATAACCGTCATAACAACGAATAATTAATTATCGTAAACTTACATGTTAGAGATATTAAAATTGTGTTAGATACTTATTGTAGAAAATACTAGAACATCCACACTGTAAAATATATTGTATAATGTATTCCATGATATGAAACCAATAAATACTATTTGAATCTGAATCTGAATCTGAACACTGAAGCCAAGCAGCGTCGGGCGCGGTTAGTACTTGGATGGGTGACCGCTTGGGAACACCGCGTGCTGTAAGCTTCTTTTTTCAATTTCTCAATCAAATTTTCTCGGTCAATGTTCATTTGTGAATTAAAATGTGCTCATTCATCTTGATATATGTATTTTTTTGTGATTTTTACTTTGTAACTGTAACTATGTAACTGTAACTACTTGTCACTTTTCCATAACAGCTGTTGTATTAAAGTACCCATTATTAATAATAAATTATGTAATGAAAATAATAAACGATGTTTTTCTTATGTCTCTGAATTTTTTTTCACTTGATCGTCTTCAACCACGATTCAGAATAGGCCGAAAACTATACGAAACAGAATATCGCTTCGAAGGGATACCGTTCAGATACGTACAATATATCGATGCATCGCGTGTGATAACTATACCGTTCTGCTATTCATAATGAATTATGTGATGAAAATAATAAACAATGCTTTTTCTTATATTCCAAAGTAATTTTTTTCACTTGAACGTTTTTAATTCGATTCAGAATAGACAGAAAACTATACGAAACAGAAATGACCTCAAAGGGATACCGTTCAGATACGTACAATATATCGATGCATCGCGTATGAAAACTATACCGTTCTGCTATTCATAATGAATTATGTGATGAAAATGATGAACAATACTCTTTTTTTATATTCCTAGAGAATATTTTTAACTTGATCGTTCTCAAATACGATTCAGAATGGGCAGAAAACTATACGAATCTAAATATGTCTGAAATAGTTACCGTTCAATTTTTGCATTGAATCGATACCGTTCCGCTCTAGGCGTAATGCATCGATAAAAATCGGCTCGATTCCGAAAAAAGAAGTCGAGATGTGGCGCGATGACGGGTCCGGCAGCCTGGGTAGGGCTTCGTGACTCGGACTTTGGAAATCTGGAGGGGTACCCCGGTCCCGCAATGCATATATAGGGAGGGCCGGAGCGGAAAGAGAATTGATACTCTTCGTATTAGTTGGATCTATTTTGATCGTTCGGGTGTCTTGTTGATATATTGATGTATTGGATTTGAATTCTTCTTTGGAAAATAAGGATCGATTTATAGAAAAAGTTCCGTAATGCATCGATGAAAAATCGGCTCTGGTCCCGAGAAAAAGGACGTAAGCAGGCGCGTTGGTCGGTCCTGGCGGCCTCGAGACTTGATCCTTTTCAATTCGATTCAGAATAGGCAGAGAACTATACGAAACAGAATATATCTCATAGGGATACCGTTCAGATACGTACAATATATCGATGCATCGGTTATGAAATGGATACCGTTCCGCATACAGTACTTGCTATTCATAATGAATCTTGTGACGAAAATAATACACGATGCTTTTTCTTATATTCCTATAAATATATTTTATCACTTGATCGTTTTCAAACCCGATTCAGAATAGGCAGAAAACTATACCAATCACATTATATCTCAAATAGTTACCGTTCGGATTAGCACTATATCTATACCGTTCCGCTCTAGCCGTAGTGCATCGATGAAAAATCGGCTCTGGTCCCGAGAAAAAGGACGTAAGCAGGCGCGTTGGTCGGTCGTGGCGGCCTCGTAGGTCGTCGCGACTCGGACTTTTGCAATCTGGAGGGGTATCCCAGGTCCTCTATGCATATATAGGGAAGGTGGTGTCGGAGCGAAAAGAGAATTGATACACTTCGTATTCGTTGGATTATTCTCGATCTTTCGAGTGTGTCTAATAGATATATTGTTGTATCTGATTTGAAATCATCTTTGAAAATAAGGATCGATGTTGAGAAAAATACCCGTAATGCATCGATAAAAAATCGGCTCTGGTCCCGAGAGAAAGGACGTAAGTAGGAGCGTTGGTCGGTCGTGGCGGCCTCACAGGTCGTCGCGACTCGGACTTTTGTAATCTGGAGGGGTATCCCAGGTCCAATATGCATATATAGGGAAGGTGGTGTCGGAGCGAAAAGAGAATTGATACACTTCGTATTCGTTGGATTATTCTCGATCTTTCGAGTGTGTCTAATAGATATATTGTTGTATCTGATTTGAAATCATCTTTGAAAATAAGGATCGATGTAGAGAAAAATACCCGTAATGCATCGATGAAAAATCGGCTCTGGTCCCGAGAGAAAGGACGTGAGCCGGTGCGTTGGCCGGTCGTGGCGGCCTCGTAAGTCGTCGCGACTCGGACTTTTGTA
>CAWYPM010000001.1:12500-22500 GCA_963966015.1 Aphidecta obliterata | reverse complement strand
TGGGTCGTCGTGACTCGGACTTTTTTTTCTCGATGCATCTCGTCTAAGTCGGGAGACGTGAATTTATCGATGCATTTCGTTCTTCATTCGGTCCGATTTCCCCACGATCCGTAACGCATCGACGAAAAAAATCGACCCCGACCGTTTTTTCGGATACTTAAATTTTTCCTCCGAAGACGTGAATTTATCGATGCATTTCGTCTAACACGATATCGTTCTGGCCCCGGGTCCCGAGCGATAAGACCGAGGACCGGTCTCCAGCGCCTCGATTAGTCGTCGTGACTCGGACATTTTTTTCTCGATGCATCTCGTCTAAGTCGGGAGACGTGAATTTATCGATGCATTTCGTTCTTCATTCGGTCCGATTTCCCCACGATCCGTAACGCATCGACGAAAAAAATCGACCCCGACCGTTTTTTCGGATACTTAAATTTTTCCTCCGAAGACGTGAATTTATCGATGCATTTCGTCTAACACGATATCGTTCTGGCCCCGGGTCCCGAGCGATAAGACCGAGGACCGGTCTCCAGCGCCTCGATTAGTCGTCGTGACTCGGACATTTTTTCTCGACTTATAATATAGAAAAGGAAAAGCGCGGGTAAACGGCGGGAGTAACTATGACTCTCTTATTGTAGCCGAATGCCTCGTCGTCCAAATCGCGATATCACTCGACACGATATCGTTCTGGCCCCGGGTCCCGAGCGATAAGACCGAGGACCGGTCTCCAGCGCCTCGATTAGTCGTCGTGACTCGGACATTTTTTTCTCGATGCATCTCGTCTAAGTCGGGAGACGTGAATTTATCGATGCATTTCGTCTAACACGATATCGTTCTGGCCCCGGGTCCCGAGCGATAAGACCGAGGACCGGTCTCCAGCGCCTCGATTAGTCGTCGTGACTCGGACATTTTTTTCTCGATGCATCTCGTCTAAGTCGGGAGACGTGAATTTATCGATGCATTTCGTCTAACACGATATCGTTCTGGCCCCGGGTCCCGAGCGATAAGACCGAGGACCGGTCTCCAGCGCCTCGATTAGTCGTCGTGACTCGGACATTTTTTTCTCGATGCATCTCGTCTAAGTCGGGAGACGTGAATTTATCGATGCATTTCGTCTAACACGATATCGTTCTGGCCCCGGGTCCCGAGCGATAAGACCGAGGACCGGTCTCCAGCGCCTCGATTAGTCGTCGTGACTCGGACATTTTTTTCTCGATGCATCTCGTCTAAGTCGGGAGACGTGAATTTATCGATGCATTTCGTCTAACACGATATCGTTCTGGCCCCGGGTCCCGAGCGATAAGACCGAGGACCGGTCTCCAGCGCCTCGATTAGTCGTCGTGACTCGGACATTTTTTTCTCGATGCATCTCGTCTAAGTCGGGAGACGTGAATTTATCGATGCATTTCGTCTAACACGATATCGTTCTGGCCCCGGGTCCCGAGCGATAAGACCGAGGACCGGTCTCCAGCGCCTCGATTAGTCGTCGTGACTCGGACATTTTTTTCTCGATGCATCTCGTCTAAGTCGGGAGACGTGAATTTATCGATGCATTTCGTCTAACACGATATCGTTCTGGCCCCGGGTCCCGAGCGATAAGACCGAGGACCGGTCTCCAGCGCCTCGATTAGTCGTCGTGACTCGGACATTTTTTTCTCGATGCATCTCGTCTAAGTCGGGAGACGTGAATTTATCGATGCATTTCGTCTAACACGATATCGTTCTGGCCCCGGGTCCCGAGCGATAAGACCGAGGACCGGTCTCCAGCGCCTCGATTAGTCGTCGTGACTCGGACATTTTTTTCTCGATGCATCTCGTCTAAGTCGGGAGACGTGAATTTATCGATGCATTTCGTCTAACACGATATCGTTCTGGCCCCGGGTCCCGAGCGATAAGACCGAGGACCGGTCTCCAGCGCCTCGATTAGTCGTCGTGACTCGGACATTTTTTTCTCGATGCATCTCGTCTAAGTCGGGAGACGTGAATTTATCGATGCATTTCGTCTAACACGATATCGTTCTGGCCCCGGGTCCCGAGCGATAAGACCGAGGACCGGTCTCCAGCGCCTCGATTAGTCGTCGTGACTCGGACATTTTTTTCTCGATGCATCTCGTCTAAGTCGGGAGACGTGAATTTATCGATGCATTTCGTCTAACACGATATCGTTCTGGCCCCGGGTCCCGAGCGATAAGACCGAGGACCGGTCTCCAGCGCCTCGATTAGTCGTCGTGACTCGGACATTTTTTTCTCGATGCATCTCGTCTAAGTCGGGAGACGTGAATTTATCGATGCATTTCGTTCTTCATTCGGTCCGATTTCCCCACGATCCGTAACGCATCGACGAAAAAAATCGACCCCGACCGTTTTTTCGGATACTTAAATTTTTCCTCCGAAGACGTGAATTTATCGATGCATTTCGTCTAACACGATATCGTTCTGGCCCCGGGTCCCGAGCGATATGACCGAGGACCGGTCTCCACCGCCTCGATTAGTCGTCGTGACTCGGACATTTTTTTCTCGATGCATCTCGTCTAAGTCGGGAGACGTGAATTTATCGATGCATTTCGTTCTTCATTCGGTCCGATTTCCCCACGATCCGTAACGCATCGACGAAAAAAATCGACCCCGACCGTTTTTTCGGATACTTAAATTTTTCCTCCGAAGACGTGAATTTATCGATGCATTTCGTCTAACACGATATCGTTCTGGCCCCGGGTCCCGAGCGATAAGACGTAGGACCGGCCCGAGGACCGGTCACCAACGCATCGGTGGGTCGTCGTGACTCGGACTCTGTTTTATCGATGCATATCGGTTACACCAAACGATATCGTTCAGTCCAGATCTCCGACCGATGGGATGCTAGCTGGTCCGCTGACCGCGGGTAAACGGCGGGACTGACTTTGATTCTCTTGATGTAGCTGAATGCCTCGTCGTCCAATTAGTAACGCGCACAAATGGATTCAGGAAATTCCTACTGTCCCTAGTCAAGAAACTACACCGTTCAGGTCAGATACTCCTGCCTCCAGGGCTGTGGGATCAATGCCATCTTGATGAGTATCGATATGACCGTTTTCATCACGACAAAGCCAGCAGATCCACTGAAAAGAAAAGAAATACATTTTATTGAACATTATACATTATACTTTTATTACTTATACCTAAAACAATCATTATATATCGTTTACGGCCATACCACGCTGACAATGCCAGTTCTCGTCAGAACACTGAAGCCAAGCAGCGTCGGGCGCGGTTAGTACTTGGATGGGTGACCGCTTGGGAACACCGCGTGCTGTAAGCTTCTTTTTTCAATTTCTCAATCAAATTTTCTCGGTCAATGTTCATTTGTGAATTAAAATGTGCTCATTCATCTTGATATATGTATTTTTTTGTGATTTTTACTTTGTAACTGTAACTATGTAACTGTAACTACTTGTCACTTTTCCATAACAGCTGTTGTATTAAAGTACCCATTATTAATAATAAATTATGTAATGAAAATAATAAACGATGTTTTTCTTATGTCTCTGAATTTTTTTTCACTTGATCGTCTTCAACCACGATTCAGAATAGGCCGAAAACTATACGAAACAGAATATCGCTTCGAAGGGATACCGTTCAGATACGTACAATATATCGATGCATCGCGTGTGATAACTATACCGTTCTGCTATTCATAATGAATTATGTGATGAAAATAATAAACAATGCTTTTTCTTATATTCCAAAGTAATTTTTTTCACTTGAACGTTTTTAATTCGATTCAGAATAGACAGAAAACTATACGAAACAGAAATGACCTCAAAGGGATACCGTTCAGATACGTACAATATATCGATGCATCGCGTATGAAAACTATACCGTTCTGCTATTCATAATGAATTATGTGATGAAAATGATGAACAATACTCTTTTTGAGCGCTCGTACAACTTACACGAGGGCTATATCATTTCGTCACGATGTCTGTATTTTTCGAATTTTGAGCCGAAAAAGGTCTCAATCGACTATGTTCGACTCACTGATGACGAATCCGTCGGAAAATTCGAGTCTGTCCGTCCGTCCGGCCGTCCGTCCGTCCGGCCGTCCGGCCGTAAGCACGATAACTCTCGAACGGATCAACCTAGAGACTTGAAATTTTCAGTGTAGGTTCAGATCCCAAATGCCTCGGTTAAGTTCGTTAATGGGCCAAATTCGCCCAGGGGTTCCGTAAATATGACCGTTCAAAGTTTTCTTCCCCTGATTACTTGAAAACTAGAGATTTGATTGAGATGAAATGTTGCACTCGAATGGAGAATGAGGTGTTCAAGCTACATGTGAAATTTTGTCCAGATCGCATGACCAGAACCATAGAAACCATAGAAAATTGTAACTTTTGAACGGAAACGCCTAGGGACTTGAAATTTTCAGGATAGGTGTGGATCTCGAATGTCGTGATCACGTTCATCTATGAGCAAAATTATACTAGGGGTTCCGTAAATATGGTCGTTTGAAATTTAGTTTTCTTGATAATTTCAAAACTACAGATTCGATCGTGACGAAATTTTGTATACTAATGGAGAATGATATATTCAAGCTACATTTCTCCAGATCACATGACCAGAACCATAGAAACCATAGAAAATCATAACTTTCGAACGGAAAGGCCTAGGGACTTGAAATTTTCAGGATAGGTATGGATCTGAAATGTCGCGTTCACGTTTATCAATGAACAGACTTATACCAAGGGTTCCGTAAATACGGTCGTTTGAAATTTTGGTTTCTGGATAATTTCGAAACTGCGGATTCGATCGAGATGAAATTCTGTATTTTAATCGAGAATTATATATTAAAACAATATTTTGTCCAGATCGTATGACCAGAACCATAGAAACCATAGAAAATTGTAACTTTTGAACGGAAAGGCCTAGGAACTTGAAATTCTCAGGGTGGGTTTGGATCGCAAATATCGCGATCACGTTCATCTATGAGCAAAATTAGACTAGGGGTTCCGTAAATATGGCCGTTCAAAATATTTTTTTGCTGATAGTTCCGAAAATACTGAGCGGATTGGGATGAAATTTTGCACCTAGCTGAGTAATAATGTATTCAAACTACGTGCAAAATTTTGTCCAGATCGCACCACCAAGACCATAGATACCGTAGAAAATTCTAGCGAATTTTCGAAAAAAAATTGATCAGCTGATGCACTGACAAAGTCTCGAGTTTCGCCTAAGTTTCAGAATTTTTTTTACAGCTGTCGAAAATTCCTTCAATTGATTCCTGAAACTGGAAAATAAGAATCTACCTACAAGGTGCATGTACGAGCGCTCAAAAGCTCCTGCCTTCACGGCAGTGCTTTTCGTAATTTTCGTCACCAGTTGCATAATATTTTACTTTGTGCAACTGGTTACACAAAATAAGACATTTCATAACGTCAATCAGTTAAAAAAAGTGTCACTTTTTTGAACAACGTCATTTATATCCCTGGAATTTGAATGAACATGATGAAAATATTTGTATCTGGCTTTGCCAAAAATGTCTCACACAAAGAGGGATGAGCAAATATACTTCATGAGATACTCACATGGTTGTTGGAGTTTTGTGGAGGAATTATTTTTGTGGAATATTGAACATAATATATTGGAGAAGTACTGAATCGAGACATTACAAGATACTCTCATGGTTATGAAGTTTAGTGGAACATGAGGAATGGTTTTTGTCGAATATTTATAATATTTTGAAGAAGTAATTGGAAGCGTATTCGAAATATTACAATACTGTGTGTAATTTACATTGTTTTATAGTCGATGGAAACTTCATCAGTGACATATTAGTTCCAATTTGGGAATAGACATACCCCCAAACTTTCCCACCCCCACAATTATCTTTCAGGGTGCTTTACTATCAATATCTTCCAATTTCCTCTTCTTTCAAAAACGTTTCAGATGACACTATACGTAACCCAATAAAGTGCCACTTAGTTCTTCAAACAAACTCGCTGACCCTCCCTTTGATACCATCAACCACTCCATAAATCAAGACTCGACAGATCACATGACACAACACCAGTCACGTGGCGGGCCACGTGACCGTCAGCAAGGATTAAGCTAATAGTGGTGTTAATCCTGAGGCAGGATTGAGTGGAACAAAGTCCTAGGGGAATATATCAAATTATATAATGATGGTAAGTATAAAAGAGCAAGCCCCCTATATATTTGAAGTTCACTAGACGAAGAGGTCAATTTTTGAACTCTGGAGCGTAAAATTAACCTGAGGAAATTGCTGGAATTGCTTATCTCCAATATTGCAAAATAGGTTATAATTCCACAAAGAACAAAACAGTGCATGCTGGATATTTAACGTGAAGGTTTCGTGTAAAACATTTCATGGAATTCTATAGATACTGGTTTATGTTCCTCAATAAAGTATTTTCATTTTTTTGAATTTCCTTTATTCATTCAATTCCACGAATATAGTTTTCAATTATTTTCCAAATTCATTTCACCTAATCTAATATATAAAATTCTCGTGTCACAGTTTTCGTTGCCATACTCCTCCGAAACGGCTTGACCGATTTTGATGAAATTTTTTGTGCTTATCCGGTATCTATGAGAATCGGCCAACATCTATTTTTCATCCCCCTAAATGTTAGGGGTAGTCCACCCCTAAAATTTTTTTTTTCTATTTTTCAGACAAAATTTCCAATTTCTATTTTTTTATGATACAACATACAAAAATACATACAATCCCCAATTTTCACCCTTCTACGATCAACCCTTATTTTTTAATAGCCAGAACAACGAGAGGCCGAAGGCCTCGAGCAATTTTGAAATTGCGAAAAAGGGGAGAGACCGGGGGCGCGAAGCGCCCTCCGCGTTTTCGAGAGGGAGAAACGGGCTTTCCTAAGGTGAGAGAGGCCGAAGGCCTCGAGCAATTTTGAAATTGCGAAAAAAGGGAGAGATATGGCAAAACAACGTTTGCCGGGTCATCTAGTATTTCTCTAAATTTCTCCTTATTCCTCGCTGTGCGAGAAAGACATATGTTAACATGTGATACTAAATAAAATGTGATGGAACTTTCACAAGAACCATTTTGGATTTTCGTGGGTTTTACCGTGAAATAAAAAAACAGTCAAAATTATACACTGGAATAACATAGCATAGCAAACGCATAAACAAACATAAATGAGCATAGAAAGTTAAATGAACTGTTTGAAACCATTTATACAGTTGAATAACATATCATAAGAACAAGCATTTCGCAAATTTCCCCAACATTTAATATTTATGCATGTAAGGTAAAGTACCAGTATTCGTCAATGAACTAGCTTTCGTCATATTTGGCCAATTCTGATAATCATTAAGCATGTGGGTACATCTAGCTTGTCAATCATTGGTTATGAATCGAGATCTGCATGAGAACATTGTTACTAAACCAAAGTAGCCGACGTAATAGTTGCAGCACTGTTGTCAATTGAGTTGTGAAAAAGTGATTGCAGCGGAAGTAACAAGTTCTTGTGATTTCTTAGTCAATTCGTTGAGGTGAATGATATTTTGGGACTTACACTAAATTTCGCAGGAACAAAGTAGTTTGTTCTGAAGAAAAGGTCCCTTTTGTTGCAACTTCTGTTGAATGGCAAACCTATTTTTCGATCAAAGAAAAAAAGAAAGCTGACAAATTGAAAAAAAGGGAACAGAATGAAAGGAAGAGAGAAGAAATTGCAAATAAGAAAAAATATATCAAGATAGTTGGTGAAGGAAAAAAGAAGCAATGCAATTGTAATTTTTGTACGGAAACGCCTAGTATGGGTTCGGTTCCCAAATGCCGCAGTTGAGTTCGTTAATGGGCAGAATTCCAAGAGGGGTTCCGTAAATATAGCCGTTCGAAATTTTGTTCTTTTGATTCCTCCGAAACTACAGATTCGATCGAGATGAAATTTTTGGACACAAATGGAGAATGACGTGTTCAAGCTACATGCAAAATTTTCCAGATCGCATGACCAGAACCATAGAAACCATAGAAAATAATAACTTACGAACGAAAAGGCCTAGGGAATTGAAATTTTCAGGATAGGTGTGGATCTCGAATGTCGTGATCACATTCATCTATGACCAACATTATTTTAGGGGTTCCGTAAATATGGTCGTTTGAAATTTAGTTTTCTTGATAATTTCAAAACTACAGATTCGATGGTGACGAAATTTTGTATACTAATGGAGAAATTTATATTCAAGCTACATTCCTCCAGATCACATGACCAGAACCATAGAAACCATAGAAAATCATAACTTTCGAACTGAAAGGCCTAGGGACTTGAAATTTTCAGGATAGGTGTGGATCTGAAATGTCGCGTTCACGTTTATCATTGAGCAGAATTATACTAGGGGTTCCGTAAATACGTTCGTTTGAAATTTTGTTTTCTCGATAATTTCGAAAATACGGATTCGATCGAGATGAAATTTCGTATTTCAATCGAGAATGATATATTAAAGCAATATTTCGTCCAGATCGCCTCACCAAGACCATAGTAACCGTAAAAAATTCTAGCGAATTATCGAAAAAAAATTGATTAGCTGAAGCACTGACATGAAGTCTGGAGTTTCGCCTGAGTTTCAGAATTTTTTTGACAGCTGTCGAAAATTCCTTCAATTGATTTCTAAAACTGGAAAATGCGAATCTACCTACAAGGTGCATGTACGAGCGCTCAAAAGTTCCTGCCTTCAGGGCAGTGCTTTTCGTAATTTTTTTTATATTCCTAGAGAATATTTTTAACTTGATCGTTCTCAAATACGATTCAGAATGGGCAGAAAACTATACGAATCTAAATATGTCTGAAATAGTTACCGTTCAATTTTTGCATTGAATCGATACCGTTCCGCTCTAGGCGTAATGCATCGATAAAAATCGGCTCGATTCCGAAAAAAGAAGTCGAGATGTGGCGCGATGACGGGTCCGGCAGCCTGGGTAGGGCTTCGTGACTCGGACTTTGGAAATCTGGAGGGGTACCCCGGTCCCGCAATGCATATATAGGGAGGGCCGGAGCGGAAAGAGAATTGATACTCTTCGTATTAGTTGGATCTATTTTGATCGTTCGGGTGTCTTGTTGATATATTGATGTATTGGATTTGAATTCTTCTTTGGAAAATAAGGATCGATTTATAGAAAAAGTTCCGTAATGCATCGATGAAAAATCGGCTCTGGTCCCGAGAAAAAGGACGTAAGCAGGCGCGTTGGTCGGTCCTGGCGGCCTCGAGACTTGATCCTTTTCAATTCGATTCAGAATAGGCAGAGAACTATACGAAACAGAATATATCTCATAGGGATACCGTTCAGATACGTACAATATATCGATGCATCGGTTATGAAATGGATACCGTTCCGCATACAGTACTTGCTATTCATAATGAATCTTGTGACGAAAATAATACACGATGCTTTTTCTTATATTCCTATAAATATATTTTATCACTTGATCGTTTTCAAACCCGATTCAGAATAGGCAGAAAACTATACCAATCACATTATATCTCAAATAGTTACCGTTCGGATTAGCACTATATCTATACCGTTCCGCTCTAGCCGTAGTGCATCGATGAAAAATCGGCTCTGGTCCCGAGAAAAAGGACGTAAGCAGGCGCGTTGGTCGGTCGTGGCGGCCTCGTAGGTCGTCGCGACTCGGACTTTTGCAATCTGGAGGGGTATCCCAGGTCCTCTATGCATATATAGGGAAGGTGGTGTCGGAGCGAAAAGAGAATTGATACACTTCGTATTCGTTGGATTATTCTCGATCTTTCGAGTGTGTCTAATAGATATATTGTTGTATCTGATTTGAAATCATCTTTGAAAATAAGGATCGATGTTGAGAAAAATACCCGTAATGCATCGATAAAAAATCGGCTCTGGTCCCGAGAGAAAGGACGTAAGTAGGAGCGTTGGTCGGTCGTGGCGGCCTCACAGGTCGTCGCGACTCGGACTTTTGTAATCTGGAGGGGTATCCCAGGTCCAATATGCATATATAGGGAAGGT
>CAWYPM010000001.1:0-2500 GCA_963966015.1 Aphidecta obliterata | reverse complement strand
TTAAAACGCGCGCCTTAAGCTGAAAAACGTGATGCATCGATTCCCGACTTTGATCGCGCTCGAAAGGCGATAAACGTAATGCATCGACTTTCGACCCGGATCGCGCCCGAAAAGCTAAAAACGTAATGCATCAACTTACGACTTGAATCGCGAGCTGAAAAGCAATTAACGTGCTGCATCGACTTCCGACCTAAATCTCGACCGATAAGACGTGGGACCGGCCCGAGTACCGGTCACCAACGCATCGGTGGGTCGTCGTGACTCGGACTTTTTTTTCTCGATGCATCTCGTCTAAGTCGGGAGACGTGAATTTATCGATGCATTTCGTTCTTCATTCGGTCCGATTTCCCCACGATCCGTAACGCATCGACGAAAAAAATCGACCCCGACCGTTTTTTCGGATACTTAAATTTTTCCTCCGAAGACGTGAATTTATCGATGCATTTCGTCTAACACGATATCGTTCTGGCCCCGGGTCCCGAGCGATAAGACCGAGGACCGGTCTCCAGCGCCTCGATTAGTCGTCGTGACTCGGACATTTTTTTCTCGATGCATCTCGTCTAAGTCGGGAGACGTGAATTTATCGATGCATTTCGTTCTTCATTCGGTCCGATTTCCCCACGATCCGTAACGCATCGACGAAAAAAATCGACCCCGACCGTTTTTTCGGATACTTAAATTTTTCCTCCGAAGACGTGAATTTATCGATGCATTTCGTCTAACACGATATCGTTCTGGCCCCGGGTCCCGAGCGATAAGACCGAGGACCGGTCTCCAGCGCCTCGATTAGTCGTCGTGACTCGGAAATTTTTTCTCGACTTATAATATAGAAAAGGAAAAGCGCGGGTAAACGGCGGGAGTAACTATGACTCTCTTATTGTAGCCGAATGCCTCGTCGTCCAAATCGCGATATCACTCGACACGATATCGTTCTGGCCCCGGGTCCCGAGCGATAAGACCGAGGACCGGTCTCCAGCGCCTCGATTAGTCGTCGTGACTCGGACATTTTTTTCTCGATGCATCTCGTCTAAGTCGGGAGACGTGAATTTATCGATGCATTTCGTCTAACACGATATCGTTCTGGCCCCGGGTCCCGAGCGATAAGACCGAGGACCGGTCTCCAGCGCCTCGATTAGTCGTCGTGACTCGGACATTTTTTTCTCGATGCATCTCGTCTAAGTCGGGAGACGTGAATTTATCGATGCATTTCGTCTAACACGATATCGTTCTGGCCCCGGGTCCCGAGCGATAAGACCGAGGACCGGTCTCCAGCGCCTCGATTAGTCGTCGTGACTCGGACATTTTTTTCTCGATGCATCTCGTCTAAGTCGGGAGACGTGAATTTATCGATGCATTTCGTCTAACACGATATCGTTCTGGCCCCGGGTCCCGAGCGATAAGACCGAGGACCGGTCTCCAGCGCCTCGATTAGTCGTCGTGACTCGGACATTTTTTTCTCGATGCATCTCGTCTAAGTCGGGAGACGTGAATTTATCGATGCATTTCGTCTAACACGATATCGTTCTGGCCCCGGGTCCCGAGCGATAAGACCGAGGACCGGTCTCCAGCGCCTCGATTAGTCGTCGTGACTCGGACATTTTTTTCTCGATGCATCTCGTCTAAGTCGGGAGACGTGAATTTATCGATGCATTTCGTCTAACACGATATCGTTCTGGCCCCGGGTCCCGAGCGATAAGACCGAGGACCGGTCTCCAGCGCCTCGATTAGTCGTCGTGACTCGGACATTTTTTTCTCGATGCATCTCGTCTAAGTCGGGAGACGTGAATTTATCGATGCATTTCGTCTAACACGATATCGTTCTGGCCCCGGGTCCCGAGCGATAAGACCGAGGACCGGTCTCCAGCGCCTCGATTAGTCGTCGTGACTCGGACATTTTTTTCTCGATGCATCTCGTCTAAGTCGGGAGACGTGAATTTATCGATGCATTTCGTCTAACACGATATCGTTCTGGCCCCGGGTCCCGAGCGATAAGACCGAGGACCGGTCTCCAGCGCCTCGATTAGTCGTCGTGACTCGGACATTTTTTTCTCGATGCATCTCGTCTAAGTCGGGAGACGTGAATTTATCGATGCATTTCGTCTAACACGATATCGTTCTGGCCCCGGGTCCCGAGCGATAAGACCGAGGACCGGTCTCCAGCGCCTCGATTAGTCGTCGTGACTCGGACATTTTTTTCTCGATGCATCTCGTCTAAGTCGGGAGACGTGAATTTATCGATGCATTTCGTCTAACACGATATCGTTCTGGCCCCGGGTCCCGAGCGATAAGACCGAGGACCGGTCTCCAGCGCCTCGATTAGTCGTCGTGACTCGGACATTTTTTTCTCGATGCATCTCGTCTAAGTCGGGAGACGTGAATTTATCGATGCATTTCGTCTAACACGATATCGTTCTGGCCCCGGGTCCCGAGCGATAAGACCGAGGACCGGTCTCCAGCGCCTCGATTAGTCGTCGTGACTCGGACATTTTTTTCTCGATGC
>OZ014434.1:24990278-25345654 GCA_963966015.1 Aphidecta obliterata | reverse complement strand
ACTCAAATGAAAAATGAGGTGTTCGAGCTTCATGTGGAATTTTGTCCAGATCGCATGACCAGAACCATAGAAACGATAGAAAAGTGTAACTTTTGAACGGAAACGCCTAGGGACTTGAAATTTTCAGAATAGGTGTGGTTCTGGAATGTCGTGATGGCGTTCATCTATGAGCAAAATTATTCTAGGGGTTCCGTAAATATGGTCGTTTGAAATTTAGTTTTCTTGATCATTTCAAAACTACAGATTTGATCGTCACGAAATTTTGTATTTAAATGGAGAATGATATATTCAAGCTACATTTCTCCAGATCACATGACCAGAACTAAGAAACCATAGAAAATTGTAACTTCTGAACGAAAAGGCCTAGGAACTTGAAATTTTCAGGGTGGGTTCGAATCGCGAATATCGCAGTCACGTTCATCAATGAGCCAAATTAGACTAGGGGTTCCGTAAATATGGCCGTTCAAAATATTTTTTTCCTGATAGTTTCGACTACTGATCGGATTGGAATGAAATTTCACACCTATCTGAGGAATAATGTATTCAAACTACGGGCAAAATTTTGTCCAGATCGCATCGCTAAGACCATAGATACCGTAGAAAATTCTAGCGAATTATCGAAAAAAAATTGATCAGCTGAAGCACTGACATGAAGTCTGATGTTTCGCCTAAGTTTCAGAATATTTTTGACAGCTGTCGAAAATTCCTTCAATTGATTTCTAAACTGGAAAATGCGAATCCACCTACAAGGTGCATGTACGAGCGCTCAAAAGCTCCTGCCTGCACGGCAGTGCTTTTCGTAATTTTTTAATTCATTAGCATCATCAATATTTCTTTCGATATTTCGATTCGGTAAAGAATAAATGACTTTGAGCCGAAAATTGTCTCAAACGACTATGTTCGACTCACTGATGACGAATCCGTCGAAAAATTCGAGTCTGTCCGTCCGGCCGTCCGTATGTCCGTATACATGATAACTCTCGAACGGACTGTCCTAGAAACTTGAAATTTTCAGGGTAGTTTCGAATTTTGAATGTCGGGACTAGGGGTTCCGTAAATATGGCCGCTCGAAATTTTGTTTTCCTGATTACTTTGAAACTACGGATTCGATCGAGGTAAAATTTTGCACTCAGATGGGGAATTACGTGTACATGCAGAATTTGGTCCAGCTCGCATGACCAGAAACATAGAAACCATAGAAAATTATTAGTAGGGTTCAAACGGAGCTCTATTGTGTCACCCCGTGTGAACTTTATTGCTAAAATTTATGGACCTCTTAGTATCATTCCCTACATCATAACAATGCAAAATCACTTGATCGTCAAAAAATCGTCCTGTGCAGGAAGTGGTGGAGGTCATTTTTCCAAAAATTGACAACTTTTTGAGCGCTCGACCAACTTACACAAGGGCTATATCATTTCGTCACGATGTCTGTATTTTTCGAATTTTGAGCCGAAAACGGTCTCAATCGACTATGTTCGACTCACTGATGACGAATCCGTCGGAAAATTCGAGTCTGTCCGGCCGTCCGTCCGTCCGTATACACGATAACTCTCGAACGGAATGTCCTAGAAACTTGAAATTTTCAGGGTAGGTTCGAACTTCGAATGCCGCGGTTAAGTTCGTTATTGGGCAAAATTCGCCGAGGGGTTCCGTAAATATGGCCGCTCGAAATTTTGTTTTCCTGATTACTTTGAATCTACAGATTCGATCGAAATGAAATTTTGCACTATAATGGAAAATGAGGTGTTCAAGCTACATGCAAAATTTTGTTCAGCTCGCATCACCAGAACCATAGAAACCATAGAAAATTGTAACGCCTAGGGACTTGAAATTTTCAGGATAGGTGTGGATCTCGATTGTCGTGATCACATTCATCTATGAGCAAAATTATACCAGGGGTTCCGTAAATATGGTCGTTTGAAATTTAGTTTTCTTGATAATTTCCAAACTACAGATTCGATCGTGACGAAATTCTTTATACTAATGGAGAATGATATATTCAAGCTACATTTCTCTAGATCGCATGACCAGAACTATAGAAACTATAGAAAATCATAACTTTCGAATGGAAAGGCCTAGGGACTTGAAATTTTCAGGATAGGTGTGGATCTGAAATGTCGCGTTCACTTTCAGCAATGAGCAGAATTATACTAGGGGTTCCGTAAATACGGTCGTTCGAAATTTTGTTTTCCCGATAATTTCGAAGCTACGGATTCGATTGAGATAAAATTTTGTATTTTAAACGAGAATGATATATTGAAGCAACATTTTGTCCAGATCGCATGACCAGAACCATAGAAACCATAGAAAATTATAATTTCCGAAGGGAAAGGCCTAAGAACTTGAAATTTTCAGGGTGGGTTTGGATCGCGTATTTCACGGTCACGTTCATCAATGAGCAAAATAGGACTAGGGGTTCCGTAAATATGGCCGTTCAAACTATTTTTTTCGGATACAATGCCCTTATATGGAGTTCCTTAAAATAAAATCGCTTGGCCTGCAAAGGCATATTCACCATTATGTTCCGTTCCATTTTACTCGGAAACTGTCGCGAAAATCAAAAAAGTGCTTCATATAAGGGGTCTTCCCCATAAACCGACGATTCAGATGGTTTTTTCCAAATTTCAATTAGCCTGATAATTTCCTCAAAAAATAGGAAAATCTGCTATTACATCCGGTTAGCCGCGAATGACCGTGGAGATGCGAGGAAGGCTCACTTTGATGAATAAACGCTTGTCGGGGCAGAAATAAACGACCTTATGGATCGAGCGTTCATAGGGTCGTTTTTCGGTTTAGACCAGGCAATAGTGTAGATAAAGGGTCATTCTGTGACAAAAATCGTAGAAGAAAACCGCGAGTGTGGGGTTACGTGGGGTGGTCCGTGGATGTTTAGTGATATGTTTTCGACTCGCAAATATGATTACTAGTCTAGTAATTGCGAAGAAACACCTAAAAAATTTAGAAAAGCACTGCCGTGAAGGCAGGAGCTTTTGAGCGCTCGTACATGCACCTTGTAGGTGGATTCGCATTTTCAAGTTTTAGAAATCAATTGAAGGAATTTTCGAAAGCTGTCAAAAAAATTCTGAAACTTAGGCGAAATTCCAGACTTCAGTGCTTCAGCGGATCAATTTTTTTTTTTTCGATTATTCGCTAAAATTTTCTACGGTATCTATGGTCTTGGTGATGCGATCTGGACAAAATTTTGCACGTAGTTTGAAAACATTATTCCTCAGCTAAGTGCAAAATTTCATTCCAATCCGATCAGTAGTTTCGAAACTCAGGAAAAAAATAGTTTGAACGGCCATATTTACGGAACCCCTAGTCTTATTTTGCTCATTGATGAACGTGACCGTGAAATTCGCGATCCAAACCCACCCTGAAAATTTCAAGTCCCTAGGCCTTTCCGTTCGAAAGTTATGATTTTCTATGGTTTCTATGGTTCCGGTCATGCGATCTAGAGAAATGTAGCTTGAATATATCATTCTCCATTAGTATACAGAATTCCGTCACGATCGAATCAGTTGTTTGGAAATTATCAAGAAAACTAAATTTCAAACGACCATATTTACGGAACCCCTGGTATAATTTTGCTCATAGATGAACGTGATCACGACAATCGAGATCCACACCTATCCTGAAAATTTCAAGTCCCTAGGCGTTTCCGTTCAAAAGTTACAATTTTCTATGGTTTCTATGGTTCTGGTGATGTGAGCTGAAAAAAATTTTGCATGTAGCTTGAACACCTCATTTTCCATTAGAGTGCAGAATTTCATCTCGATCGAATCTGTAGTTTCAAAGTAATCAGGAAAACAAAATTTCAAGCGGCCATATTTACGGAACCCCTCGGCGAATTTTGCCCAATAACGAACGCGGCATTCGAGATTCGAACCTCCCCTGAAAATTTCAAGTTTCTAGGACATTCCGTTCGAGAGTTATCGTGCTGACGGACGGCCGGACGGACGGACAGACTCAAATTTTCCGACGGATTCGTCATCAGTGAGTCGAACATAGTCGTTTGAGACCATTTTCGGCTCAAAATTCGAAAAATACAGACATCGTGACGAAATGATATAGCCCTCGTGTAAGTAGTACGAGCGCTCAAAAAACGGTGTTTTTTCAGTTTTTCGCTTGTAAATTCTGAACCAAAAGAGCGGTGCTGATACTTCCAGAAACGAATTGTAGATAATGAAAATACGAAGAAAATGAGTGCTAAGGCAACTCAATCGGGTCTTCATTACCGGAGGAAAGCCGAAAAAACCGTAAAAATCAGCGTTTTTCCAAAACTTCATAACTCGGCCAATTATAAAGTCGTAGCTTTGGCTTTCCGAATGAATGTAGTGGTTAATAGGTACTTTGAGTATGCACAACCCGGATGTTGTCGGATAAATCGTTTTTGCGTTATTGCGATTTGAATTATTTAGGGCACTATTTTCCGGAAGAGCTGGATGCGTCGGAAGTTGTCCAATTTTAATTTACAAAACTGATTCTGAAAGTAGAAGTGTAGTACTACAAAACTTCAATCGTGATTTTTCGTTGAAATATTTCCAAATAGGTGAAAAATACGAGGAAACATGACCAAAACCGGCTCAGTGCTCCATCTGGGACGAATAGTGGGGGTAACAATACGACGCGGGGAAATGAAGAACGCGCTGAGGCTGGTCGCGAAAATTTACATTTATACCCCCTCTACCTGACTGCAACCGAGCGTTTGGCTGATTTTGGTCATGTTTGCACGTTTTTTTCACCTATTTTGCAACATTTTAACGAAAAGTCGAGATTGTCGTTTGGTAGTACTATACTTTTACTTTCAAAATTCGTTTTGTGAATGAAAATCAGACAACTTCCGACGCATCCAGCTCTTCCAGATAATAGTGTCTCAAATAATTCCAATAGCAATTACGCAAAAACTATCTATCCGACAACGTCCGGATTGTGCACACTCAAAGTACCTATTAACCACTACTCTCATCAGGAAAATCATAGCTACAACTTCGAAATTGGCCGAGTTATGGAGCTTTGAAAAAACGCTTATTTTAATGGATTTTCCGGCTTTCCTCCGGTAATGATGAACCGATTGCATTGCACTAGCACTCATTTTCTTCGTATTTCCATTCTCTACAATTCGTATGTTGAAAGTATCAGCACCGCTTCATTGGTTCAGATCTTAGAAGAAAAAACTAAAAAAACACCCTTTTTTTTGGTGTTTCTTCGCAATTACAAGAAAAGTAATCATATTTGCGAGTCGAAAACATATCGCTGAACATCCACGGACCACCTCACGTAACCCTCAACTCGCGGTTTTCTTCTACGATTTTTGTCACGAAAAAATCTCTATTGCCTGGTCTAGTTGGACCAGGCCATATTTTCATTGTTCGTGCATTCTGATGATGAATGAGAATGTTTGATTTGATTTCTTTCAACTTGTGGATTAAAAAACAAATAGGGACAAACATATATTTGTTAATTTACAATTACTTATTGAGTTCAGTTTGGTATTTACATTCGTCCCGAAATTATCGCTCATTTGCATTTGTACTTAAAAGATTTACGCAACTCCGGAATCTTGGACTAGAAATCATATTCAAATCTGCAAAGGGGCACAGTTTGTTATCTATGCTTTCTAGTTTCAAAATATATCTTACATTCCATTATAAATCCGATTCAAATATCACTGTCAGATGAAGAATATTCAACAGAATGGAATTTGGAAAATTTTGTGTTATTTTTATTGCCACATGCTTTTTGGGCCATACATTTGCGAGAGCCAATACAAGGAATTTTTTTTGTCTCACAGGAACACATAGGTCCGGTGCAATCTGGAATAAAAATGCCCATGTTATAAATAATAGATATTTATCAGATATTCGATATACAGGATGTTTCATGGGTGGTTGGCCGTAGCCTAGTGGTCAATGCAGGTCATCCAGACCTTTCAGAAAAGTTGCTTGTTTTGTACCCCAAGGCTCTTAGTTCAGGAGATTCAGGGTGATTTATGGATTTTGGCCTGAATTTACGATAGGCATAATTCTGCAATCTGAGGTCCGATTTTGATAAAATTTCATGGGGTTGTTCATTTCAGAAAGTCCTTTCGAGTGGCTCACGCAATATCAATATATTCAGGACTTTACTCAGAATGTCGTGGTTCATCTTTCAAGCCTCAAAATCTATATTTTCTACATCACTTAGAGAAATTTCGTTATTGCCATGAAAAAATACATAACTCAATCTAAGGAATTAAATTTTCACTTTGAATGGCACACTTGTTACAAGCGAGTAGCGAATGAACGTATTCATGTTTTATGTAATTTTTTTGAAATATTTCTTGTATTTTGCTGATATTTGAACCTCAAAGCTTAAGAGCGTTATAACTCATGAAGTGAACGATTTTTGAAATGTAATCCGTGAGTGTATTCGTTCCACAACACAAATAACTAGATATTAATATTTTTTATTTTTTTCGAAAAACTTCAAACCTATTTATTCAATTTCATAATACAAAATTGAAAGGAAAGTGTCATAAAAGATGTTTGAAATGGAGTCCTTCCATCTCGACACTTTTCACAGCTCTCAAAATGAGATTAGTTATTGCCCTCCTTATCATATCGGGATTTCGTTTTAATTCTGTGTAAGCTTCTTCTATTCGCTGCATCAAATGCTCTCGTGAAATAATTTCAACCTCATATACATTTCATTTGAGATAACCCCCAGAAAGTAATCCATAGGAGTTAGATCTGGGGACCTTAGGGACCATGCTCATGCTTCTGTTTGGAAATCTGTAACCATATTCTCACAATACTGCTCTTGAACTTCCATTGCGAAAGCCATAAACGAATATCATATCGAAATACTCAAAATTGGTGTACAAAGTTCGAATTTTGAATTAAAATTGGAGTAACTTCAAATTTGACAGCTATGTTTGAAGAATGTGTAAAGAAAGCGTTATTTGGAGAATTTCATGAGGAATACAAGTCAATATCTTTTTTTTTTTTAAAGCAAATGCAATCCTTGATTATGTTTCTTGGGGGTTTACGCCATTTGTCCCTAAATTTTATATTTGGTTTCGAAAGAATTCAAAGCTTGATTATGCATACTTGTAATTACTTCTTTGAGTAGCGTGTTAAAACACTCAGTGGGTGCTAAGGGTTTAGAATACAAGGGAGTTGAACGAAAAGTTATAGAAAAAATATTAATATCTAGTTATTTGTGTTGTGGAACGAATACATTCACGGATTACATTTCAAAAATCGTTCACCTCATGAGTTATAAGGCTCTTAAGCTTTGAGGTTCAAAATCTCAGCAAAAGACAAGAAATATTTCAAAAAAATTACATAAAATATAAATTCGTTCATTCGCTACTCGCTTGTAACCAGTGTGCCATTCAAAGTGAACATTGAATTCCTTAAATTGAGTTATGTATTTTTTCATGGCAATAACGAAATTTCTCTAAGTGATGTAGAAAATATAGATTTTGAGGCTTGAAAGATAAACCACGATATTCTGAGTAATGTCCTGGAAATATTGATATTGCGTGAGCCACTCGAAAGGACTTTCTGAAATGAACAACCCCTTGAAATTTGAAAAAAACGGACCTCAGATTCCAGAGTTATGCCTATCGTTAATTCAGGCCAAAATCCATAAATCACCCTGTATCTCCTAAACTAAGAGCCTTGGGATACAAAACAAGCAACTATTCTCAAGGGTCTGGATGACCTGCATTGACCACTAGGCTACGGCCAACCACTCATGAAACATCCTATATATCGAATATCTGATAAATATCTATTATTTATAACATGGGCATTTTTATTCCAGAATGCAAATGAGCGATAATTTCAGGACGAATGTAAATACCAAACTGAACTCAATAAGTAATTGTAAATTAACAAATATATGTTTGTCCCTATTTGTTTTTAAATCCAAAAATTGAAAGAAATCAAATCAAACATTCTAATTCATCATCAGAATGCACGAACAATGAAAATATGGCCTGGTCCAACCTATGAACGCTCGATCCATAAGGTTGTTTATTTCTACCCCGATAAGTGTTTATTCATCAAAGTGAGCCTTCTTCGCATCTCCACGGTCAGTCGCGGCTAACCGGATGTAATAGCAGATTTTCCTATTTTTTGAGGAAATTCTCAGGCCAATTGAAATTCAGAAAAAACAATCCGGAACTCCATATAAACGCATTGTATCCGACTTCTTTGATAATTGAAATGAAATATTTCTGAATCGTACATTTCGATGAAAATTTGTTTGAATATAAGTCTCTGGATGTATAAACGAAAAAAAAAAAATTTGTCAATTTTTGGAAAAATGACCTCCACCACTTCCTGCACAGGACGATTTTTTGACGACCAAGTGATTTTGCATTGTTATGATGTAGGGAATGATACTAAGAGGTCTATACATTTTAGCAATGAAGTTCACACGAAAATCTGTTTTAGAGCTCTTATCATGCCTCGCGAACTTCACTATATAACTTTGTAATGGAAAGGCCTAGGGACTTGAAATTTTCAGGATAGGTTTGGATCTTCAATGTTGCGGTAACTTTCATCAATGAGCAGAATTAGACTAGGGGTTCCGTAAATATGGCCGTTTGAAATTAAGTTTTCTCGATAATTTCAAAACTATGGATTTGATCGTGACGAAATTCTGTATTTAAATTGAGAATGATATATTGGAGCTAATTCTTTCAGATCGCATGATAAGAACCATAGAAACCATAGAAAATCATAACTTTCGAACGGAAAGGCCTAGTGACTTGAATTTTCAGGATAGGTTTGGATCTTCAATGTTGCGGTAACTTTCATCAATGAGCAGAATTAGACTAGGGGTTCCGTAAATATGGCCGTTTGAAATTAAGTTTTCTCGATAATTTCAAAACTATGGTTTGATCGTGATGAAATTCTGTATTTAAATTGAGAATGATATATTGGAGCTAATTTTTTTCAGATCGCATGATCAGAACCATAGAAACCTTAGAAAATCATAACTTTCGAACGGAAAGGCCTAGTGACTTGAAATTTTCAGGATAGGTTCGCATCGCGAATTTCGCGGTCACGTTCATCAATGAGCAAAATGAGACTAGGGGTTCCGTGAATATAGCCGTTTAAACAATTTTTTTCCTGATAATTTCAAAACAACTTATTGGATTGAAATGAAATTTCGCACATAGACCAATGAATGATAAAATATCAATCTGGCTAGGTGAAGAAATGAGGTGAAAATCTTTTCATTTAAAAATATAATTAATTTTTACCATGTATGATAGTGTCATGAATTTTTTTCTTGATTTCTTCTACAATTGATATCCAAAGTAGGCATTTGCGCTCGTATTTGACAACGCAAACGTCATCTTTTCCGAGGAATGTCACTTTGTCGCTTATAAGCGACAAAATGAAAAAAAATGACGAAAAGCACTGCCGTGAAGTCAGGAGCTTTTGAGCGCTCGTTCATCCACCTTGTAGGTAGATTCGCATTCTTTAGTTTTAGAAAACAATTGGAAAGATTTTGACAGCTGTCAAAGAAAATTTCAAACAAAGGCGAAAATAAAGACTTCACGTCGGTTGGGCCGAAAAAGTCCTGTCCATAGATGGTGACAGGATATACATTGCAGAACAGCGCAGACAGTACTGGCTATGAGGTTATATACTTCTAATGATGGGTATGAGCTTAGGGAGAATGAGAAGTCGAACGCTCCCACTCGGTGGATTGATGCTGGCAGCACGGGCATACCCGGAAGGGACTATCGCCAATATCATCACGTGCATGTTAACAGTCTGCCAACCCGAGTACGCACGACGAGGGGTCGGAGAACAGCCCACACGAACATAAATTGTAGGGCTGGGTGTACTAGCACCGAGACAGCGGCAAACGTAATCCAGTGTTGCTTCCGCACTAATGGCGGAAGGCTCATGAGACACTATGCCGTGTGCAAGACACTATCTGGCTTCTTAAAAAATAAGGGGCTCGAGGTGCACAACGAACCGCGCCTACGAACATCAGAGGGCGTAAACCTGACCTGGTTGTCGTGAGGGAGCAAGATGTGTGGGTCGTAGACGCCCAGGTCGTGTCAGGCGCGCAGCCGCTTGACCTGGCCCACAGTTTGAAGGTCGGCAAGTATAATATCGATCCGGTTAAGGACGAAGTCGCCAGGCTGACTTGTAGGCCGGCCTCATCTGTGAGGGTCACATTTTTTTTTTTTTTTTTGTTTAGTCAGGGGGAATCCTCATGGACGAACTATCTCCGATAGATAGAACAGTGTGAGACTTCGTGTGAAGCACGACCTACTCTAACTAAACCTAACCTGCTGTTTTAGATTCCGGGCATTTATTACCTACTAACCTTTTGACTCTTCTTGTTCGTATCTCTATCACGATCTTTGTCGTGTGATGCTTGTGTTACCTATGAATTTGAATTTCATAGGAGTCTCTTCTTCTGGATGATTTAAATTGAGATTACTCAATTTCTGTTTCTACGTAGTTGATCTCTGGGTCTTTTGTGATAGGTGGGTATCCTAACCACATCTTCTGCGGGGTTGTAGTCAACTAATCTTCTTAGCTCATCATTTGGGTGTTGACTTGCTTTTTCAAATATCTTCTCGGCCTTCTTTTTTAGGAAATCTGTGACAGTTTCCCATTCTAAGTCTCTGTGGATTTGTTGGTTTCTTACAAACCACGGCATATTCATTGCTGCTCTGAGCAGTTTATTCTCTGTTGCTTGAATCTTCTTTATATGGCTATTGGCTGCATTGCCCCATGCCGCCGAGCATGGAGCTATGTTAGTTGGGGTCTTGCAATTGACTTGATCATTCGTAGTTTCGTGCTTTGGTTCATTTGGCTTCTTCTTCCTAGTAGTGGGTAAAGTCTACTCATTGCTGAGTTTGTTTTATCCACTGCATATTTTATATGGTTTTTCCATGTAAGTCCTTTATCTAGTTTTACTCCTAGATATTTGACTTCATTTTCCCATTTTATCTCTTCTCCATCTATCTGTAGGTTGGAATTAATTTCAAGTCTCCGCTTCTGTAGTAGAATAGCTTGGCTCTTTTTGCTATTTATTTGAATTTTCCATTTAATGAACCATTCTTCTAAATCTTCTAGTGCTTCTTGCAGTCTTCTGTGTATGACATCTGGTCGGCGATGTCTGAAGGCTATTCCCGTGTCGTCTGCATAAAGGGCTAGCAGATTCCTTGGGTTCTTAGGAATATCGTAGATATATATGTTGTAAAGCAGAGGTCCTAGAACTGATCCTTGGGGCACTCCTGCTTCTACTTCTCTGGTGGTAGATAATGTGTCGTCTATTTTGACATAAAAATTCCGGTTCCTCAGGTAGTTTCTTATTATCTTGCAGGTTTTGGTGTAGCCTGCCATTATCATCTTGTAGGCAAGTCCTTCGTGCCAAACTCGGTCGAAGGCTCTCTCGACATCTAATAGCACTAATCCAGTGGCTTGTTTATTCTGAAATCCTTCAGTGACATATTCAGTGATCCTTAACAGTTGAAGTTCTGTGGAATGATTTCTTCTGAATCCAAATTGTTCCGGTGGTATCAGATTCAGCGCTTCTGTTTCTTCATTGAGTCTTTTTGCAATGACTCTTTCGACAATTTTTCCAAGTACTGACAGTAGACTTATCGGCCTGTAGTTTTGT
The DNA here is from genome assembly GCA_963966015.1 of Aphidecta obliterata. Taxonomy (NCBI): domain Eukaryota; kingdom Metazoa; phylum Arthropoda; class Insecta; order Coleoptera; family Coccinellidae; genus Aphidecta; species Aphidecta obliterata. Next base: position 25,333,999 of record OZ014434.1, on the reverse strand, counting down.
GGGAATTTTCTATCTTTTCCTGGCTTATTGAACACAATGACTTCTGCTGTTTTCCATCTTTCCGGATAGTATTCTGTTCTCATCACTGCGTTTGCTATATTGGTTAGCGCTGCTATTCCTTTTCTGGGCAGTTTCCGTAACATAAAGTTTTTTACTTTGTCTTTTCCTGGAGCTTTTCTGTTTTTCAATTTCTTGATGATTTCTTTAATTTCCGTTGGTGTTGTTGGGTTTGGGATGGTATCGCCTTCCGGCGGTTCCAACATCAATTCTTCATTTTCTTCGACTTCTTCTTCTAAGTCTTCATTGTCATCGTCTTCTCTGTAGTTGATTCTGGCTTCTCGTTCTATCGCGTCGACCAGTGCTTCGGCTTTTTCAAGCTTTGAGTAGGCCATCCCATTAGCTCCGTGTAGAGGGGGAATTTCGGTTTTCTCGCGTCGTAAGCACTTTTGCATCTTCCATGCTGAGTGGTCTATGGTGTTCAGCTCTCTAACTCTTTGGTTCCATCTGTCTGTTCTCATTTCTCTCAGTGCATTTTTCAGCACTTGACTGTGTTTATTCAGCTCTTTCTTGTCTTCTTCTCGATGTGAAGTTCTGTAGTTCTTCCTGAGTTTTCTATTCCTCTTTATAAGCTCTTTTATTGCTTTTGGGGTTTCACCATGTGAATGTTTCGGGGCTGACCTTTCGATCCTTCTGGTACTTTCCTCGTAGGCTTCTTTTATTCGGGTTTCTAATTTTTCAACTTCATCTTCTAGTTCTTCAGGGGTTCTTACCTTTGGAATTTCTGTAATTTTTTTCCTGGAGGATTTCACTGTACATTTGCCAGTCTGTGAAGTCTTTCGTTTGAAGTTCTTCTGTTATCGGTCTGCGTCCCAATCTGAGTTCTATTCGGTTGTGGTCTGATGTGCCCTCTTCTATAGTATCAAGTGTGAAATCTTGGGTAATATCTTTCATTATGACGATATCTAATACGTCCGGTAGGCCATTACTTCTGGGCAGGTAGGTCGGAATTTCAGGTCCTAATATGCATTTAGTTTTTCGGCGTACTTCTTGAGCTTCTTCCCATTTTGGTTTTCAGTTCTGCTATTCCACTCTCTTGATTTGCAGTTCATATCGCCAATAATGATGTTCGGGTAGTTTCCTTCAAGCATCTTCTTCAGATCTTCCTCTATTAAGTCGTTTTGAGGTGGTTTGTAGGCTGACGTAATTTTCATTTGTCCTCGATTCGTATTAACTATAATCGAGACGGCTTCTATTTTCCCATTATTCAGTATTTTGTCAAAATAGTGGTCGATTTTCCTCTTGACTATTAGGGCTACGCCCCCTCCTGTACAATTTCTGTCATTTCTGTATATTTCATGGTCGGGAAATGAAATTCTATTTCTTGTAGATAGTCTCGTCTCCTGAATGGCTATAATATCCGGTTGTTTCTCGGATATTATTTCTTCTATTTCAGATCTACGGGCTCGTGACCGTTTGCGTTCCATGAGACAATCTTTATGTTGTTTTTATTTCCGTTAGTCACTAGCTCCATTAATTGGGTTTAGTGAGTTTACGGAACTTTTTGTCCATTTCTATTTCCAGGAATTTCATGAGCTTACTCATGATATTCTTGGTGGAGGTATCTAGATCCTCGGTGGTTTCGGGTCCTTTCTTGTTGGTCTCTTCTTTCTTCTTTTGGCTGCTCTTTTTGGATTTTCCATTTTTCGGGCTTCTTTCTTCTGCTCTTGTTTGAGTGGTGGCGTTTTCTTCTTCTTATCTTCTTCCTTCTGTTCTTGTTGGACAGTAGAAATCTTTTTCTTTTCTTCTTCTTTTCTTGCTTTGGTCGCAGTCTTCTTTCTGGTCACCAGTTTCCACTCGCTACATCCTTTGTAGCTGGCTGGGTGACCTGCTTTTCCGCAGAGCGCACAGGTAGCATTTCTCTCCTCGTTTTCTCTTGTTAGCGTACAATCTTTACTATTGTGCGCTCCAGAGCATTTAACACATCTCCATGGGAATGTGCATTTACTTTGCGCATGTCCGTAACGTTGACATCTATGACATTGGCCAGGTCCAATGCTCTTTTTCTTCGGCTCTACTACACAATTTATACCGTAGAGCTGTTTTACTTCGAATACCTTCTTATTTTGGGTTTTCACCAAGAATAAGGGTATTGCCATTTTGGTTTTGTTGGATGTCATCCTTATGACATCCGCGTCGGTAACGCCTTGCTCGGCGAGATCATCTGTGATGATGTTAATATCTGCGTCTAGTGGCAGATAACGTACCACCGCGTAGATTCTCTTTGGAGGGTGTAAAACTCTTTATTTCTCGACTCGAGGAATTTCGTCATCTTCCTGTGGTCGTCGGGGGATTGGGGAACAACACGAATGCTGTCTCTTACAGTGGTCGCTCTCCGGTATTTAATACCTTTCATTTGCATCTCTCTCGAGATTTGTGTCCAGTCGGCCGTGCCTCTTAATGTCACTGGAAGGACTTTCCCTTTTTTCTGCTCGATTGGAGCAGGGCCTTCAATTTCTTCTGCGGTTGCAGAAATAGCTTCTTCTGGGCGTTTTCCTTTTTGCAATGCTGCAATATACGACTTCTTCGTAGGTGACCCTCCTGCTGCATCATTAGTTTCGGTAGGTTTTTTCTGGTCTTCTTTTTGGATTGTGGGGTTTGACACTGTCTCCTCTGTCCCAGAGGAGAAGCCATTTTCTTTTCTCTTAGCCCGTTTCCGCGGCTTCGAGGACTGGGACATCACTGCTCTCAAGGATTTCACCTCGTCGGATAAAGTTTTGAGACTCTCCGTCATAACTTTCAGTTGACTCATGAGGCTGTTGATCTGGTCCTTCTGTTCTTTTATAATCCGATATTTTTCGGATTCATCATTAACTTCTTCTTCTTCAATATCCATATCGGATATTTCTTCATCCGATAAGTTTTCGGCGTCGGATTCTCTGTCCTCATTTGCAGAGTCGTATTCCGACATTTTGTCAAAGTGACTTAGCAAACAACACTTAAACACTTTTTTCACTTTTCACTAAATTCACTTTTGTCTCTTCAATGTAAAATAATCTGTGGAACCATCGATCTAAAAGGGTCACATCATGCACCCTCTCCTGGCGAGGTGTATGGTCTCAACAGTCAGCAGATATATTGACTGACGACTTGGGAGTACCAATTGGGCTACTCAGTGGAATAACCACTAGGGTGTTGCAAATAACATCAAGGGTTCCTTGTCTCAGAGTCGGTGTCATGTAGGGTGTTCGCGAGGGCAAATTACCCCTGGGCAACCTACGCCCATAAGAGCTGAATTTGGTTGCAGGAAATTAAACCGTGCTCACTTCTTGTATTAGGAGTGGAAATAGGGGAGTTTTTAGTGAGTACTTTTGCCGTGAACTCGGGGGAAGAGTCTGCACACACCGCCAAACAGCTATGGCGAAGGTCCGTTAATAGGATTTTTACCTCTATAAAAAAAATTACGAAAAGCACTGCCGTGAAGGCAGGAGCTTTTGAGCGCTCGTACATTCACCTTGTAGGTAGATTCACATTTTCCAGTTTCAGAAATCAATTGGAGGAATTTTCGACAGCTGTCAAAAAAATTCTGAAACTTAGGCGAAACTCCAGACTTCATGTCAGTGCTTCAGCTGATCTATTTTTTTTTCGATAATTCGCTAGAATTTTCTACGGTATCTATGGTTTTGGTCGTGCGATCTGGACAAAATTTCGCACGTAGTTTGAATACATCATTACTCAGCTAGGTGCAGAATTTCATCCCAACCCGCTCAGTATTTGAAAGAAGAAATGTAGCTTGAATATATCATTCTCCATTAGTATACAAAATTTCGTCAAGATCGAATCTGTAGTTTTGAAATTATCAAGAAAACTCAATTTCAAACGACCATATTCACGGAACCCCTAGTATAATTTTGCTCACAGATGAACGTGATCCATTCGAGCTCCACATCTATCCTGAAAATTTCAAGTTCCTAGGCCTTTCCGTTCAAAAGTTACGATTTTCTATGGTTTCTATGGTTCTGGTCATGCGATCTGGACAAAATATTGTTTTAATATATCATTCTCGATTAAAATACAAAATTTCATCTCGATCGAATCCGCAGTTTCGAAATTATCGAGAAACCAAAATTTCAAACGTCCGTATTCACGGAACTCTAGTATAATTCTGCTCATTGATAAACGTGAACGCGACATTTCAGATCCACACCTATCCTGAAAATTTCAAGTCCCTAGGCCTTTCCGTTCGAAAGTTATGAATTTCTATGGTTTCTATGGTTCTGGTCATGTGATCTGGAGAAATGTAGCTTGAATATATCATTCTCCATTAGTATACAAAATTTCGTCACGATCGAATCTGTAGTTTTGAAATTATCAGGAAAACTCAATTTCAAACGACCATATTTACGGAACCCCTAGTATAATTTTTCTCACAGATGAACGTGATCACGACATTCGAGATCCACACCTATCCTGAAAATTTCAAGTCCCTAGGCGTTTCCTTTCAAAAGTTACAATTTTCTATGGTTTCTATGGTTCTGGTCATGCGATCTGGACAAAATTCCACATGTAGCTTGAACACCTCATTTTCCATTTGAGTGCAAAATTTTATCTCGATCAAATGTGTAGTTTTCAAGTAATCAGTAACGAACTTAACCGAGGCATTCGGGAACTGAACCCACACTGAAAATTTCAAGTCTCTAGGTTGTTCCGTTCGAGAGTTATCGTGCTTACGGACGGCCGGCCGGACGGACAGACTTGAATTTTCCGACGGATTCGTCATCAGTGAGTCGAACATAGTCGATTGAGACCATTTTCGGCTCAAGATTCGAAAAATACAGACATCGTGACGAAATGAAATAGCCCTCGTGTAAGTAGTACGAGCGCTCAAAAATTACCATTTTTTTTTCGATAATTCGCTAGAATTTTCTACGGTATCTATGGTCTTGGTAACGCGATCTGGCCAATATTTCCCACGTAGTTTGAATACATTATTCTTCATCTATGTTCGAAATTTCATTCCAATCCAATGAGTTGTTTCGAAATTATCAGGAAAAAAATTATTTGAACGGCTAATTTACGGAACCTCTAGTCTAATTTTGCTCATTGAAGACGTCACCGCGAAATTCGCGATCCGAACCTATCCTGAAAATTTCAAGTCCCTAGGCCTTTCCGTTCGAAAGTTATAATTTTCTATGGTTTCTATGGTTCTGATCATGTGATCTGAAAAATTTTAGCTCCAATATATCATTCTCAATTAAAATACAGAATTTCGTCACGATCAAATTCATAGTTTTGGAATTATCAAGAAAACTTAATTTTAAACGGCCATATTTACGGAACCCCTAGTCCAATTCTGCTCATTGATAAACGTGACCGCGACATTTGAGATTCACACCTATCCTAGAAATTTCAAGTCCCTAGGCCTTTCCGCTCGAAAGTTATTATTTTCTATGGTTCTGATCATGCATTCTGGAAAAAATGTAGCTTGAATATGTCATTCTCAATTAAAATGAAAAATTTCGTCACGATCTAATCCGTAGTTTTGGAATTATCGAGGAAACTAAATTTCAAACGACCATATTTACGGAACCCTAATCTAATTTGGCTCATTGATAAATGTGACCGCGACATTCAAACTCCACATCTATCCTGAAAATTTCAAGTCCTTTCTATTTCTATTTCTCGTCGATTTTATTTGATTTCATCTCGAAATGATTGAGTTCCGAGGAATTTCGTCGACGTGTCAATTGGCGTTCAATTCAATTTCGGGAGAAATGTCACGAAATATCTATGACTCTATGATCGACCGAATTTATTTCTCGAGGTGTCAAAAATTGGACTTTTTCAATTCGAGTTCTTGCGTAAACCGGGTGAGTGATCTGGCTGAAATTACTTTACTCAGTCCTCGTGTCCTTTGGGATGATAATTCGACCGCTTTCGATCCCCGAGACGCGGATCAAAAGCCTATACAATAGTTTGGAGGCAACTTTTGGCATCTTTTCGAGTTTTTAATTGTAGGCATCTTTTAGAGTACCTTAGGAAAGCCCGTTTCTTCCTCTCGAAAACGCGGGGGCGCTTTCGTTTGTAAGTAATGATTTTCTATGGTTTCTATGGTTCCGGTCATGCGATCTGAAAAACTCTCATTCTCCATTTGAGTGCAAAATTTCATCTCGATCGAATCTGTAGTTTCGGAGAAATCGAAAGAACAAAATTCCGAACGGCCATATTTACGGAACCCCTGATGGAATTCTGCCCATTAACGAACTCAACCGAGGCATTTGCGAACTGAACCCACACTGAAAATTTCAAGTGTCCAGGTTGTCCCGTTCGAGAGTTATCGTGTATACGGACAGCCGGACAGACTCGAATTTTTCGACGGATTCGTCATCAGTGAGTCGAGCTCTGTCGATTGAGACCAGTTTCGGTCAAAAATTCGAAAAATACAGACATCGTGACGAAATGATAAAGCCCTTGTGTAAGTAGTAATAGCGCTCAAAAGCATATACGGGATTACTTCAGAACAACAGAAAATAGCCAGAAACGGAAAAAAAGCAAATGCTACAGTTCTACTAAGTAGCAATATTCACTATATACTCAACCAGATTAACAAAAAATCGTTTATTTCTGGTAGACGCCGAAAGCCTGAGAACATACTTCAAGTAATGCTCGATATTACTTTCTCAAGTAATACATTCTTACACATGCTGTATTGTTCACTTTTTCAATCCAGTACCGAAACTTCGTGAACGAAATTCTTGAATTCTTGAATTTCTTCATTGATCTGGAAAACCGCTGAATAAATTGAGGATCTTTCAGAAATCAGATGATTTTATTTCTTTTTCAGATTTTAATACATCCATAACTTCAACAGAAGAAAATAGTGACCACTACCTGCACCCGAGTTTGGTATCATCTGCTTTCCCTAGTACGGTAGGTTTTTCACAACTTCTTTACCTTATTGTATTGTTAACCTATAAATTTTAGAGAGAAGTTTCTGAAAGTGTTCTGAAAACTCGAGTGCAATCTTAGTTAATAATTTGTAATTTTCCAGTTTATCTATGTACATACTGATTTTATAATTTTCATTCATTTTTGTAATAAAATTATGAACTTGAACTTATGAACTGTGTTTTTTTTCTAGTGTGAGATCAATGAATAATATTCTTCTTTCTGTTCACAGGGGTCCATCGATTACCATATGGCTTGAGTGATTTTTTCAGATCGCTACATTAGCAGCAGTAATTTCGTTTCAGCATAATATTTTTATGAAGTTTTGTTCAGCACACATATTTTATTGCATTTCATTCTACATGGAATATGAATCATACATTGATTTCAGTTATACAATATATTGAATTCTTCATATGGGCTTGTGGAAAGTCTGTTAGTTTTTCCTGGCTCACTTACTCAAACGTCAGAAATCAAGAGTGATTCAAACCTAATAATATATTCGAAATCATCATTTTACTCATACAGAAGAAAATTGTTCATTTCATTGTGTTTATGTTGTCAAGGGATGATTACATCTTTTGACCAACAAATACTTCCAACATTTGAGGTCAGTTGAAATGAGCTCCAAAGTGGAATAGGAAATCAGAAGATCTTCAGGATTAAATAATAATATCCTGCATTCAATTACAAGATTATAAACTTCAAATTACTCGAACCTATTTTGAATTTCTCCCTATCTTCAACCACGGAATACTATCTATTGGTGGTCGTTTCAAACAGTTGTTATGAATATAATCACTTATATCATTCTAATGGATGGCTTCAGATAGTATTATTTGATGAAGGTTGTAAACTAGAGGTAAACAATAAATGGAATAATTGAAAGTCGAAGATATAATATGGCTTCTGATGTAGATGTATTGGAAGATCGCTGTGATATAAACACTGAGAAACAGAAAGTAAATGAGATTAAATGTGTTAATTCTAATAGAACTGTTATGCAATACGTTAAATGTTCCAAGTGTAGTGAAAACTTCGACCGTTCGTGCATGCAGCAGGCGGCAAGTCAGAAATTGGCAAGCATGAACTCTATAAAAGGACAAAAACGGTTGAACAAGATAAGGTATAACGAAATCGATCAACACATCAAAATACTTCACATTGAAAATAGTTATTGGAAAAGCCTGCTCAAGGAATCCCCAGGGAACAAAAGAATTTTACAAGAAAATATTATATCGTGGGCTGAAGGACTTCGGCCGATGGCCTTTGACTGTGGTCAATAAAGAACAGTTATTATTATTCTATCGCTGCATGAAATTATCTCAAACAAAAAACTACTCAGATGGCGTGACAGACATATAAATTCGTCGACAAAACAGTGATGACCATCCCTGAGTAGAGGCTATAATAACAATAGAATGAAAAAAAAAAAGCAAATTATCAAGGCATTCGAAAATTGATACTAAAATTTGAGGTTCAGTTTTCGAACGCTAGAATCAATGATCGGGTCAACCCGATCAGTGTTTCCATATTGTTTCTTATGTACATCAATAATTTTCCACAGAACACTGAAGTTTGCTCACGACACAAGCATATTGAGCCAAGGCTAGAATATTGCAGAAGTTGAAGAAAAGCAAATAAGTCACTGGCGCAAGCAAAATCCAGGCTTTATATCAACGAATTAAAGATGTACAATGAGAAAATCCAGACAATCATTTTCGCTTTCGAAACTTTAGCTGAAAAAGCAACCATAAAACCCTTAAGAATAATATACTTTCAACAAAATTTGAATTGAACTGCCACATAGTGATGTTAGGCAAACATCTGTCAAATGCAACATATGAAATCAAGAGGATTATGGAGGAAGCAACACTAGAAGCCATTCTTACCATGTATTACAGCAATTTCCATAGCAGAATCAGTTAGGACAACATCGCAAATATTGATACATACATACAAAAAAAATTACGAAAAGCACTGCCGTGAAGTCAGGAGCTTTTGAGCGCTCATTCATCGAACTTGTAGGTAGATTCGCATTCTCCAGTTTTAAAACCAATTGGAAAGATTTCGACAGCTGTCAAAGAAAATTTCAAACTAAGGCAAAAAGCCAGACTCGACGTCAGTGATTTAGGTGACCAATTTTTTTTTTCGATATTTCGCTAGAATTTTCTATGGTATCTATGGTCTTGGTAATGCGATCTGGTCAAAATATCTCACGTAGTTTGAATACATTATTCTTCATCTATGTGCGAAATTTCATTCCAATCCAATGAGTAGTTTCGAAATTACCGGGAAAAAAATAGTGTGAACGGCCATATTTACGGAACCCATAGCCTAATTTTGCTCATTGATGAACGTGATCGCGAAATTAGCGATCCGAACCTACCCTGAAGGTTTCAAGTCCCTTGACCTTTCCGTTCGAAAGTTATGATTTTCTATGGTTCTGATCAAGCGATCTGAAAAAAATGTAGCTCGAATATATCACTCCCAATTCAAATACAAAATTTCGTCACGATCAAATCCATAGTTTTGAAATTATCAAGAAAACTGAATTTCAAACGACCATATTTACCCATACACTTATTTTGCTTATTGATGCACTGACCCCAACATTCGAGATCCACACCTGAAAATTTCAAGTCCCTAGGCTTTTCCATTACAAAGTTATAATTTTCTATGGTTCTGGTGATGCGAGCTGGACAAAATTTTGCATGTAGCTTGAACACGTAATTCTCACCTCGATCGAATATGTAGTTTCGAAGTAATCAGGAGAATGAAATTTCGAGCGGCCATATTTGCGGAACCACTGGGCGAATTTTGACCTATAACGAACTCAACCGCGGCATTCGAGATTCGAAACTAACCTGAAAATTTCAAGTTCCGAGGACATTCCGTTCGAGAGTTATCGTGTATACGGACGGACAGACTCGAATTTTTCGACAGATTCATCATCAGTGAGTCGATTGAGACCGTTTTCGGCTCAAAATTTGAAAAATACAGACATCGTGACGAAATGATATAGCCCTCGTGTAAGTAGTACGAGCGCTAAAAAAGAATATGTGAGAATTATATGTAGAAAGCACACAAGAGCAAGCTTTCGAGAATGATTCCTGAAACTCGAAATTTGTACAGCTACATCACTCTATATTTTAGAATGTGTATTATCGTTAACGCAGCCAAGACCCACCAAGGGTTGTAGGGCTACTGAGAGAGAGAGAGAGGAAGGGTATTATATGTTCAACAAAATGGATCTTACAAGACCGAGAACAGGTCAAGACAAGACTTTATTTGTTGGTCAACGTTTCGTCTGAATTTTCAGACTTCACCTGGACTGCAGGAGATGAGAAATACGAAATATCAAAAACTCAGGCGACTTACCCTAAAATTTAAAATTCAGACGAAACGTTGATCAATAAATAAAGTCTTGTTCTTACATTGCGACTTGATCTTGTTCCAGTGAGATCCATTTTTGAGCGCTCGTTCTACTTACACGAGGGCTATACCATTTCGTCACGATGTCTGTATTTTTCTAATTTTGAGCCGAAAATGGTCTCAACCGACAAGTTTCGTTTCACTGATGACGAATCCGTCGAAAAATTCGAGTCTGTCTGTCCGGACCGACCTAGGAACTTGAAATTTTCAGGGTAGGTTCGAACATCGAATGCCGCGGTTATGTTCGTTATTAGACAAAATTAATATGGCCGTTCGAAATTTTGTTCTCCCGATTACTTCAAGACTACTTATTCGATCGAGATGAAATTTTGCACTCAGATGGAGAATGACATGTTCAAGGTACATGCAAAATCATACTAGGGGTTCCGTGAATATGACCGTTCAAAATAATTTTTTCCTGATAATTTCGAAACTACTGATAAGATGAAAAACAATGTATTCAAACTACTTGTTAAATTATGTCTTCATCGCATTACCGAGACCCTAGATACCGTAGAAAATTGTAGCGGATTATCGAAAACAAAATTGGTCACTTATCACTGGCGTGAAGTCTGGATTTTCGCCTTGGTTCGTTTTTTTTTACGGCTGTCAAAAATTTCTTCAATTGGTTTCTGAAACTGGAAAATGTGAATCTACTAAGGTGCATAAACGAGCGCTCAAAGGCTCCTGACTTCACGGCAGTGCTTTTTATAATTTTTATTATTCATTAAGGACGCGATTACTACTGAGAATAAAGAAATTGTTTACGATGGTGATGATTATGAATATGGCATCCGGAAGAGATTAGCTGCAAGTACCATACCTTCGACTAAAATCTAGCCAACAAAGTATCAACTATGATTGCATAGAGCCGTGGTGTAGTGCTAAGCGCGGTCGGCTCGGAATCGGTCTCCTTGATCGGTCCCGGGTTCGAATCCTCCGGTCGGGAAAGAAATTTCCTGACATGGAGCATGGTTCCACCATTCACTGTTGGGTAAACAATTAACAGTGCTGTGCCTCAGGTGGCGTAAGGACACAGTAACAAAGCCTACAGAGAACACAACCGGGTCTCCTAACTCTTACAAGCTCTGAGCTTCTGAGGGGTCTCACAGTGACCTAGAAGAGTCGGGATATAAAAACAAATAAAATAAATAAATACTTCTCTGCTGCAAATTGCCTCTACACATCGAAAAGCCAGAGAAAAAATACTTCAAACAAGAATCATTCAGACCATTACAAAGCAAAACTACACACAAAATTAACGAGTTCTAACAATTATTTTATGACGACTCAGACATTTTTGTGATGTTTTGGGAAACAAAATTCATTTATTCGAAAACATGAAATTATTTACGGAAAATTACCTTTTAATTCTTTGTATAGCCTGGTAGCGTATTAGACAGTGTGTTGAACTCGTGAAAGGGAAAAGTCTAGATTTGAAACTCAAACAGAGAAGAATGTTCGGCTTTTACTTCTGGACAATCAAATATCGTGTTGTGCCTCAGAATTTTACCAAACAGAACACAAAGCGTTCATCCAACTCGTATTTATGGAAACTGGAGAGGAACAAAGTAACTGACAGACTTTCCACCCTATTCTCAATTCACAACTGGCTGAACTTGAACAAAAGCAATATGATATAAATCTTAACAATTTCTTACATATTATGTTGCTGCCACATCCTCATTATCTACTTTTTACTTGGATCAATTTTTTGAAAGAAGCTATTGTCACGTAGAAGTCTTTAGATGAAAGGGTATTGCCTATAACAGAAATAACACTGTTTATTGTTTCAACAGGAGGTGAAACCCACAATACCTAGCATTCCATACAGACCAAATGCGAACTGTGCTTATACACAACTAGTCAGCAGGATACAAGGAACAACTAAGACAGAAGGTTGCACTCATCCTATCTCACAAAATGAGAATGCTTCTGAGAGTCAGGAGGTCAAAAATATGCATCGAGAAGGTGGAATCCAACCAGATATGGCCAGTATGACCTATGAACAACAGCAGCAATACTATCAGTACTATTTGCAGAGGCAATATTATGAATATTATAAACATTTGCTAGAGAAATCAGGAGTGTCTAGTGAGTAAATGTTGTGTAGAGCTTGTTTTTCTTGTATGTTTCTCTCAGATGAGTTCATCTCGTAGTGTCATTTAATTAGCAGATCTCTATTGGTCTACAACAAAAATAATATCAATAATAGGTTGTCTTTTTTTTTAAATAATAGGTAAATTTAAGAGGCATCTGGAGGTCCACCTTTAGATTAGACTTATATTGACTATCTTTATAAATGAGTGATCATGCAAAATTAAATTCGATTTTGACGGACATGAAGTGTAATAATTGTTCGTAGTAACTAACTCATCGTTTACATAGCGACACTTTTCCCTACGGCGGAGGAGAAGAAGAACTTTTCGATGATCCTATCAGTCGAAATATGACGTTGTTTCTGTACGTTTGGAACAAAATTATTGATATTGGTCTATAGACATGTTTTCTTTTCAGCAAAAAAATACGCCATTCCGAATGAAATATCAACTTTCGTGCTTGGTGCTTGTCTTCTGCCATAATATCATGGCTAACAAGATAACAACGAAAAAGTCGAAATATTGCAAACCTGAATTTACTCGATCTTGAAGCTTCTTGTGATTGAAATATCAAATTAAGAATTGAATTTAAATCTGACTGGCTCATTTGGTGTTCTCCGAATCAGCGAAGGTGGTCGAAATAGTCAGCAAGGCCAGCGTGCACATGCTAAAATTCAAGTTGTCCGGGACGATCCCTCAACGAGTACCTACACGTCGAATTGGATCTTCATTGCGGATTCATTATTCTACAGTACACAGAGTACTCAAAAAAAAAAATTTACAACCATTTCATTTGAAATGGGTGCTGAATCTGTAGATGCTGAGACGAGAATAACATTTTGTAGGATGTACCTGATTAAGTTAGGAGAGTGGGAGGGCGTTAGGATATTATGGACTAATGAGGCTGATGAGCAAGGCGGTGGACTTTTCGAACAATTGTTTTATGTAGGGTTTTTTCTTACATTTTTTCTTAAAATCTGTATTATTGAAATTTAGTTCATTCGCTTGAATTATTTTGATTCGACGGAATTCATGATTTCCAGGAGAATGACTTTAATATTCAATCACAAAGAGCTTAATGATAGAGCAAATATAGGTTAGGGAATGTTTCGTTGTTATCTTGTTAGCCATGATATGGCAGAAGACAAGGAGCAAGCACCAAAGCTCATATGTCATTCGAGAGTAAGCTAAGTGGGCTATTTTTTGCTGAAAAGAAAACATATCCATAATCAATAATTTGTCATCGATAAAACCAATGGGAAAATATGACTGGTTTTGTTTGCCCGCAATAAAAATTCTTCAGCGCACAGAAATTCTTATCTTGTAGCGAATTTAATGGCGTTTCCAGATATGTGGTCAAATTTAATGAGGCTACAAGGATAACTGAAGTATAATTAATTTTATGGAAAAAATTGTGTAAAATGACATTTTTTGTTGCAAATCACCCCTTAAAGTTAGGCCTGTTTATTCTTTTGCGCTCTACTAAATTTCAAAAATCAAACAATAATGCATGTGTGTAAAAAACTCAGTATTACCAGAGGAAATGCGATTGCTTTTGCCTCCACTAATGTTAATTTATTTTCCATTATATTTAAATTTCATGTTGCGCCTTTTCTATCATCATCGAGATTAAATTTTTATTGTCTCAATAGTATTGAAGACGCGTTATTATAAAAGATAATACTCAACGAATATTTCCAGGTGACCTCTCTTCTGATCCCGTAGCAACGAATCCAAATATGCAAGCTTTATTGCAACATATGATGTATGCCCAGTATATACATCAAAACCAACCTCAACAGCCGCAACAACATTCCGCAAATCCCTATGCACAAATTGTATCAAATTTGTGTAGAGATATGCAAAATCCTCCCTGTTTGGGAGATAAAAATGACATTTCAAAGGAACCAGTTATTTATAGCGACAGTAATGATCTTGAATCCACTTTCACTTTGAATCAACATAAATACCATAATGAAGAACATGCTGTTAGCGAGGTTGGTAACCTCAGTGAAAGTCCCAAAAAGGCTGCCTTGACACAGATACAGAACTATGCTTCTGAATCAGAAGATGATTCAAGCGAGGATGAACAAGAGGTGAAAATTGTTTTCAGACTACCAGACGACGAGACGAAAGTGGTGATTGACAAAATGGCAGGTTATGTTGTGAAAAATGGTGAAGATTTCGAAAAGATTGTTAGATCTAGAGAAGATCCAAGGTTTATGTTCCTTGAAGAGAAACACGAATTTCATCACTATTACCGACATAAAGTCGAAGAAGAAAATAAGAAATTAAGAGAAGCACCTGAACGAAACAATGGCGAAGAAGAATCCAAGAGCGTATCGAAGTCTTCTGCTGGAAAAATCAGAGAGAAAAAAATAGTAGGTTAGTTCTGTTTATGATTTGGCTTTCAAAATCGTAACTTCAATACAATAATCTTATGTTCATCAATATATTAACATTTGCTTCAGCTAGGTACAAGATCAATGAATTAGCTGAATGAGGGTGTCCCAAATTCGATGTACCGTAAAAGGATCTCATACTCTATAAGAGATCGGGAACTGTTTTGTCGAGAAACGAAGAATAGTACAAAATCAAGACCTTCTTCGACTTTTCGTTATTTAGTTATATTTTAGCCAGATATGGCGAATAGTTTTTGAGTAATAACGAATTGGCACATTCAGCAACTATAACATCCGTTTGCTCACGGAATAATGCCACAAAAATTTTCAATGCTTAGTTTTTTCGCACTTTTTACCTCACCGACGTCTTCAAATGACCCCAAAGGAAGAAATCACAGGGGTTGCGATCGGAAAACTTACAAAAATCATATGCATCATAGATGATTTCCCGTATACTGACCTGAGACAGCTGGTAATATCAATACGAACCTAAGTCAGATCCAGGCTGTGAATTTCTCAGATTCGCGTGGACTTTGATTCGAAATACTCGGCGAACTGGTGAATATTTTATATAAACGATTTTTGATACATTGACTTATTTTGATGAGTTCTATCGCTGGTCAAGAAAAAAGCCTCGCCTTTGAAAACACCCTGTATATGCGTGTAACACAGGTCAAGTATCTGCATTGACAATATTTTTGTTTTTATATGAGATGAAAAAAGATGAACACTGAAAAAACGTATAACGGTGTGACAATTTGAGAGGTTACCATCCTTAATATCTCGGCCCCCATGCAACTTTTGGGGTGAAAACCCCATGAAAGTTGATCAAAATCGGACCTCAGATTCCAAAGTTATGACTATCGTAAATTCAGGCCGAAATCCATGAATCACCCTGTATCTCCTAAAACTAATAGCCTCAGGATCTGAAAGGCCTGGATGACCTGCATTCGCCACTAGGCTATGGCTAACCTCTCATGAAAAGCCCTGTTTATCCTCCTGAAGAACCTCGCAGTCATTTGAACCCATGATTTTACGGAAAATTCTCAAGTCATGGACATAAACCAGTCTTGAACTCACTATAAGTCACTGTCACATCGATTATACAGGGTGATTCCAAATTCGACGTGAACCTTGAAGGACGTGTTAGTATGACTTATTTGCGGTCATTTGAGCCATATTAATTGATATCCAACAGTTACTCACCTTACTCCATTTTTCGTCAATTTTTTTCTACGTTGAGCAAGTTGGATTATTTTCATCAGAGAAGGATATCATATGTATGAAAGATTTTGAATGTATAATAGATGTTGAAAAATAATTCGTATGATTTGAAAGTTGGTATATTTATGAAGAAAAGAATAGTCAATTTCTGATATCAATTCGCCTGCAACTTTCGAACTCCACGAATTAAGTATGACAAAAGTATTTAAAAAAATTGCCAAATTCCTCCTTTATTTCCAGAATAAGTTTTCGTTAGAATGCAGACACTAGTTTCGTTTCAGCAGATATTGATTTGAAAGGGGGTATAAGCGAAGAAAGAAAAGTAACGAATTAAATATTTAATATTTTAACACAAAATTTCATTGAGAAATTTATTCATTAATTATGTTCGAAATGTCCTCCACCATTCCTTTTACAATCACGTGCCCTCTTTCTAATTCTTCAGTCCTGAAATTTACTCTCGATCTTCTCACCATCCAAAAATTAACGCCAAATCACTATTTTTTATGCCGGACATTCAAAAGGTTGTTTACAAAAGAATCTGCTGAAACGAAACTAGTGGCTGCATTCTAACGAAAACTTTTTTAGCAAGTAAAGAAGGAATTTATCAAGTTTTAAAAAAAGAGATGCCGCATTTTACCCATTTCAAGAACGCCTCAGCGTGTTTAAATCGAACTTTCAAACACGCGCTTTTTTTGAAGTCTCTATGGCAACAGCAACGACTCGGGAAACGTGAAGTCTAAATGACAATTTTTCGACTATAGATCTGACAGGCGTACCTTGTTACGCCAAATAGAATACTACTAAATGCAAAAGCAAATGCGGTATCAACCGCGATTCTGCTTTACTTTTCAAAAAATCTATATAAGAATTCATTTTCAAGCACAACAATTTATTTTTGATGACAAATCGCAAATTAGGTTCTGTTTTTCTCATTACCATGACAACGAAAGGTATACTGATCAAGAATTCAACCATTTTACATTCTCATTTCCATTTTATGTAGTAATAATACCAGTATTCATGATTTCAAAGCGCTCCAATAAAAAAAATTAGCGTAAAGTATTCGTGGATAACTGGTCTTTAAAACACTTGCTCTATTTCGAGCACTCCGGCTTCGCCGTCGTGCTCGAAGTTCGAAAATTGCGGGCGAATGGATATTAGAAATTTACTATTCTTTTCTTCATATACCAACTTTCAAATCATACGAATTCTTTTTCAACATCTATTACAGCATATTTTCGCTTTTTTCATACATATCATATCCTTCTCTGGTAAAAATAATCCGAAATTATAATCAAACTTGCTCAACATAGAAAAAATTGACGAAAAATGGAGTATGGTGAGTAATTTTCTGTGATTTTCTGTTGATTTTTGGAGATCAATACATATGGCTCAGATGACACCAAATGAGTCATACTAACACGTCCTTCAAGGTTCACGTCGAATTTGGAATCACCCTGTATAATTTATAAATATTATGGATAACGGAAGCTTTCAATCGGAACATATTTTCCACTGTTGAACAGGTAAGATTCGATCACTGTATTCGGCAATGTATCTGAAAAGCCATCCTTACAGCTGAGTTTTTCAATGAGGATTTTTTGACTAATCTATTAAGATTTAGGCTTTTATTAAAGAGCCTTCTGAAAATCAGCAAACATCACATCCACCTGATGACCTTCATCCAGACTACGAGTCAAAAACGGAAAAAAAGGGCTTTTGAGCACTCGTTATCCACCTTGTAGGTAGATTCGCCATTTCCAGTATCAGAGACCAATGGAAGGAATTTTTGACAGCTGTCAAACATTTTTTCGAACTTGGGCGAAACTCCAGACTTCACGTCAGTGCTTTAAGTGACCAATTTTTTTTTCGATAATTCGCTAGAATTTTCTACGTTATCTATGCTCTTGGTGATGCGATCTGGACAAAATTTCACACTTAGTTTGAATACATTATTCTTCATCTATGTGCAAAAGTTCATTCCAATCCAATCAGTACTTTCGAAATTATCAGGAAAAAAATATTTTGAACGGCCATATTTACGGAGCCCCTAGTCTAATTTTGCTCATTGGTGAACGTGACCGCGACATTCGAGATCCAAACCTACCCTGGAAATTTCAAGTCCCTAGGCTTTTCCCTTCGAAAGTTATAATTTTCTAAGGTTCTGGTAATGCGATCTGGACAATGGTAATTTGTGTAAGAAATTTCTTAAAAATGTAATTTGGAATCCTAAGCTGGAAAGAGTGAATCAAGAATGCTTCATACCACGGAAAATTTGATTGAAAAAGTTGTGACAATTGAGAGAAAGGTCAGAGTGAAAATTAATGCGTCAGAAAGTTATGGTTTGAAATTGGTTTTGAAAGAAAGAATTCATATTTAGAAACCTTACCAAGTGAGAAGTAAAAGTCCAATTTGAAATTTTAATTTTTTTCAATCAATAATTTAAAAAATACCGATCCGATCGAATTGCAACTTTGTAGTTCAAAGATATCGACACGAAGGATATGTGGAATTTCGAAAGAAGTCTAGCAAACTTAAAAAAAAAACCTTTTTTGACACTTCGGTATTTTGGAAACTATTCGTCATACTTTGCTGTGATTTTGTATCTTTATATGGAGTATGGATAAAATGAGTTATGTGAAAGTTCAGCGATTAAGCTATTCCACGTAAAAAAAATTGAGATTTAACGATACATAGAACGGAGAAAACAGTTTTCTTTGTCGAACATTAGAGTGAATTTTTCATACTAGTTATAATTATTTACAAAATATTTCTTCAATTTTTGCAGAAGTTTTCTGTTTATGTTCAGTTTTCCTGATGCATGTGTGAATTGAAAAAAAATCATTTTTTCTTGGCAATATGAGGACCAGGCCTTTTGATTTTTAGCTCAAACAGATGAAAAATTTCATAAATCGGACCCGACTGTACCCTACTAATTATAGCCTGCATCGAATAGAGTTTCAAAACACAAGAATCTTATTGGTGAAACACTAGTTCCTAATAAGTCAAATATAAGTTAATGAATTGATATTTATATTTGTAACTGCGCAACTATCCAACTATCAGATTTTTTTTTAAAATGTATGACCTTCAAAAATATTTCATGTATATATTGATCATTCAAATATTTGTCCAGCTCCAGTTAGCTTCTCCATAAAAAAGCCTAGAGAAGAGCCTTCAAAGGAGATAAAGAGCGCGCTTCCTGTGGATGAGGAAACAGATGAAGAGGAAATCGCCAACCAAGAGACCACATCGTTAGCTCCTGCAATTACTCAAGCTCCTACCTTGGTATCCAGTGGTACGTCAAAGAAATTATACCGAATAGAAGTTTCCTCAATTTCAAAGGAAAAAGTACATGAATCTGAGCCATACTTTGGTTCATTAAATGATTATGTGGAAAATAAACTTGAAAATATGCAAGAAAATGAACTCAATAATAAGACTGAAGCACATAATAGGGTACATAATATTGATGGAATTTGCAATAAAAAAGATGAAGAGAAGATTTTGCACCAATCTGAAGCAACTGGTGTTTTTGAAAAACAGGATCCAATTTTAGAGATGATCGATTTAACGGAAGATGAGAAGAATATTGATTCAATTAGAAGTAAGTTATTTTATTGGTTTGATAATTCTGAATTCACCTCATCTAATAGCTGATAACCCAAAATATTGAAATGCACTCTCCCATGTTCTCGACATCTCGATACATTTGAGAACTGCAAAAAACCATATCGATGAATTCGAATTTCAATATGACCATTTTGAAATATCCATCTAGCTAGTCAAGGGCGCACCCAGGATTAAATTCCGGGGGGAGGGCCGAATCGAAGTGCAATTCTGTCATAAGATATAAAATATTCTATTCATTCAATATGAAAATAATATGTATAACAAAAAATTCATTTAAATGAGAAAACGAAACTAAAAAAAAATTGAAAAGCACCGTAGTGAAACTTTTGAGCGCTCGTAGGTAGATTCGCATTTTGCAGCTTGGACACGCCATTCTCCATCTGACTGCAAAATTTCATCTCGATCGAATCAGTTGCTTCGAAGTAATCAGGAAAACAAAATTTCGAACGTCCATATTTACGGAACCCCTGGTGGAATTCTACCATTCACGAACTCAACTGCGGCATTCGGAAACTGAAAATTTCAACTCTTTAGGTCGTTCCGTTAGAAAGTTATCGTGCTCACGGCACAAAGTTCGAAAAATAAAGACATCGTGACGTAAGTCTATTTTCAGACAATTTCTCAGATATGTTTTAAAACATCTCAGAGTCGAGAAACCCCACTCTATCGTTCCTGTTGTCACTGGTCACAGGTATGGTACGAAATATTTTAACCAATAAATTAATGTTTTGAAATATGCTAATAAAGCTATTGGACTATATTTCTTTATCTCTGAATTCTCGGCAATCATCATCAGAAAATGTTCGCCTCATTTTCCATGATCTCTTTCGTTTCGTGAAATATTCAGAATTTTCAGTTTCATCACCATCTTTTTTCGGAAATAAGCATTTAAATAGGTTCAATGAAGGAAAATTTCTTTATGCGTTATCCAAATTCATTCATGTATTGGGAAACCCCTTGGAAAGGAAAATCTAAATTCTTTTTACTACTATGCATCTCGGGGAGGAGGGGGGACTGTATATATACAGGGTTACAGGGAAAGTCGTACTGAATATTGAAGGAAGTTATTATTCAGGTCATTTCTGATGGATTTGGTTCTATAGTATGGTGTCTGAAACTTAACTGTTATGGAGCTATTGAGTTTTGAAGATTTTTTTAAGAATCCTTTATTTTTTGGCTTCTCATAAATTTTTTTCGTATTGGATCTCCTAGGAGCCGTTTCTTCGATGTATCTAGTTGGAGGGCATCCCAATTAATGAAAAAATGGATGAAAAGCACTGCCGCGAAGTCAGGAGCTTTTGGGCGCTCATTCATCTACCTTGTAGGTATATTCGCATTTTCCACTTTCAGAGATTTTCATTTTTCAAACTAAAGCGAAACTCCAGACCTCGCGTCAGTGCTTTAGGTGACCAATTTTTTTTTAGACAATTCGCTAAAATTTCCTAAAGGTGTGTACAGACATGCTCCGAATATCGTACCGAACCGCGTCGCGTACCCCGCGAGAGCGAATCAAATTCACGAATTCAAATTGCACCTCTACGTGCGATGAATTTGATTCGCTCTCGCGGGGTACGCGACGCGGTTCGGTACGATATTCGGAGCATGTTTGTACACACCTTAAGGTATCGGTTTCGGTGATGCGATTTGGACAAAATTTTGCACGTAGTTTTAATACATTATTGTTCATCTATGTGCAAAATTTCATTTCAATTCAATCAGTTGCTTCGAAATAATCAGAAAAAAAATTTTGAACGGATATTTACACAATTGATTTCACTTATTTCACATATTTCACTGGTTTTTATGGTTCTGGTCATGAGGACTGGACAAAATGTAGCTTGAATATATAATTCTTCCTTAAAATCAAAATTTCGTCACGATCGAATCTGTAGTTTTGAAATTATCAAAAAAACTAAATTTCAAACGACCATATTTACGGAACGCCTAGTCTAATTTTGCTAATTGATAAACGTGACCGTGACATTCGAAATCCACACCTATCCTGAAAATTTCAAGTCCCTAGGCCTTTCCGTTCGAGAGCTATAATTTTCTATAGTTTATTTGGTTCTGATCTTGCGTTTTGGACAAAATGTAGTTTGAATATATCATTCTCAATTGAAACATCGAATTTCGTCACGATGGAATCTGTAGTTTTGAAATGATCAAAAAAACTAAATTTTAAACGGCCATATTTACGGGACCCCTAGTCTGATTTTGCTAATTGATAAACGTGACCGCGACATTCGAGATCTACACGTATCCTGAAAATTTCAAGACGCTAGGCCTTTCCGTTCGAAAGTTATCTATGGTTTTGGTCATGCGATGGAGACATAATTCTGCGTGTCGCTTGAGCACGTCATTCTCTATCCGAACTTGTGAGATTCGAACTTACACTGAAAATTACAAGTTTCTTGGTTGTTCCGTTCGAGAGTTATCGTGCATACGGACGGTCGGACGGAAAGACGGACGGAATGACAGAAACGAAATTTTCGACGGATTCTTCATCAGTGAGTTGAACTTTATCGATTGAGACCACTTTTGGCTCAAATTTCGAAAAATACTGACATCGTGACGAAATTATATAGTCCTCGTGTGAGTATAACCGATGGTTCTGGTCATGCGATCTGGACAAAATTTTGCATGTATCTTCCTCATTCTCCATGCAAAATTTTACCTCGATCGAATCTGTGGTTTCGAAGTAATCAGGAGAACAAAATTGCGAACAGCCGTATTTACGGAACCCCTGGTCGAATTCAGCCCAATAACGAACTTAATCGCGGCATTCAAGATTCGAACCTACCCTGAAAATTTCAAGTTTCTAGGACGTTCCGTTCGGGAGTTATCGTGTATACGGACGGAAAGACTCGATTTTTCCGACGGATTTGTCATCAATGAGTCGAACTCTGTCGATTGAGACCATTTTCGGCTCAAAATTCGAAAACTACAGACATCGTGACGAAATGATACAGCTCAATAAGACTGCTCGACAAAGGTTAGAATCATAGAATTTCCACTGATTCTTTTCAACTCTGAAGCTCTTTTTTTGGAAAAAACTTCATGGAACTTATTCTGCAAATAAGTTCAAAAATGTCTACGTTTCCTTAGCTATTCAAAAAGATAAAACACCTGCTATGAAAAAGGCAAAACATTGACCAAATAACAGTTAAGGTAGTAGGGGGTACATTTTTAGTTTGAGGTAAAAGTAGCTAAAATAGGCAGGAAGTAAGGCCCTATCAAGTAATTTGATATTATGGCCATCCACACATTTAGACTGAATCTGACCTCTTGACCCTCTTGTTCTTTTTTTGGCTTTGGGAGTCCAATAATGGGCGTTATGATAATTTGTGATTGCAAAGTTTGACTCATCTGTCCACACGAAAAAAAGACCGGATCAATATCGGCATTGAGCATAAATCTCCAGAAGTCTAGTCGCCCCAATGGATCCCCTTCTTCTGTTACTAGCTCTGGCGTGTAATGGTAAGGGTATTGATCAGGAGGTTGCTTTACGAACTAGACTCTCCACTGGGAAATACCAAGCCGTCGAGCGATACAATTTTTTGTTGACGTGGTTGGGTCGGCTTTGAAGTATTTCATTTGCTTCATCGTAGTCGTCATCAAGAATACGAGGTATTTCCATGTCAGTCCATCGTATCAGAACACACCCTAATTCTAGTAGTCTTCGATGAACTCTGTCAGAAACGCCAATATCAGGTACTCGACGAGTAGGATACCGTCACAAGTATTCATTGCGTGCACGCCACTTCACTCCTTCGGAAAATCCATAACACATTAGGATGTCAGCATATCCCTCGTTAGTAAATGTTGTCATGGACACAATACAAATCAAAGTCCAGTCACAAGCCACGTCACACAGTAAGAAGATGCAACAGCCCAAAAATCCAAGCCAAGTTGCGTTTTTACAGAAAATTACGGATAACACATCTACCACGAAAGAATCGCATGAGCAGAGTATACGCCAAGTTTTAAAATGAGATAGGTACCTGAGACTGTATGTTTTGGTCTCCCGAGCACAAAAAATCGCTAAAATACGTAAATAAAACATAGAAAAAGAGCAATATTTTTATAATTCATGTTCGACATGTCCGCCGCTACTACCTCAACTGTCATTTGGTCAATGTTTTGCCTATTTGATAGCCTTTTTGAAAAGCTGAAGAGACGTAGACGTTTTTGAACTTTTCTGCAGAATAAGTTCCATGAAGTTTTTGAGCGCTCGTACTACTTACACGAG
Organism: Aphidecta obliterata; assembly: GCA_963966015.1. NCBI lineage: Eukaryota > Metazoa > Arthropoda > Insecta > Coleoptera > Coccinellidae > Aphidecta > Aphidecta obliterata. The sequence goes on along the minus strand of OZ014434.1, from coordinate 25,310,009 downwards.
GGCTATATCATTTCGTCACGATGTCTGTATTTTTCGAATTTTGAGCCGAAAATGGTCTCAATCGACTATGTTCGACTCACTGATGACGAATCCGTCGGAAAATTCGAGTCTGTCCGTCCGGCCGTCCGTAAGCACGATAACTCTCGAACGGATCAACCTAGAGACTTGAAATTTTCAGCATGGGTTCAGTTCCCGAATGCCTCGGTTAAGTTCGTTAATGGGCCAAATTCCACCAGGGGTTCCGTAAATATGGCCGTTCAAAGTTTTGTCCCCCTGATTACTTGAAAACTACAGATTTGATTGAGATGAAATTTTGCACCCAAATGGAGATTGAGGTGTTCAAGCTACATGTAAAATTTTGTCCAGATCGCATGACCCGATCCATAGAAACCATAGAAAATTGTGACTTGAAATTTTCAGGATAGGTGTGGATCTTGGATGTCGTGATCACGTTCATTTTTGAGCAAAATTATACTGGGGGTTCCATAAATATGGTCGTTTGAAATTTAGTCCTCTTGATGATTTCAAAACTACCGATTCGATCGTGACGAAATTTTGTATACTAATGGAGAATGATATATTCAAGCTACATTTCTCCAGATCACATGACCAGAACCATAGAAACCAAAGAAAATCATAACTTTCGAACGGAAATGCCTAGGGACTTGAAATTTTCAGGATAGGTGTGGATCTCGAATGTCGTGATCACGTTCATCTTTGAGCAAAATTATACTAGGGGTTCCGTAAATACGGTCGTTTGAAATTTTGGTTTCTCGATAATTTCGAAACTACGGATTCGATCGAGATGAAATTTTGTATTTTGATCGAGAATGATATATTAAAACAATATTTTGTCCAGATCTCATGACCAGAACCATAGAAACCATAGAAAATTGTAACTTTTGAACGGAAAGGCCTAGAAACTTGAAATTCTCAGGAAGGGTTTGGATCGCGAATATCGCGGTCACGTTCATGAATGAGCAAAATTAGACTAGGGGTTCCGTAAATATGGCCGTTCAAAATATTTTTTTGCTGATGATTCCGAAAATACTGAGCGGATTGGGATGAAATTTTGTACCTAGTTGAGTAATAATGTATTCAAACCACGTGCAAAATTTTGTCCAGATCGCACCACCAAGACCATAGAGACCGTAGAAAATTCTAGCGAATTATCGAAAAAAAATTGATCAGCTGAGACATGACATGAAGTCAGGAGTTTAGCCTAAGTTTCAGAATTTTTTTGACAGCGAAAATTCCTTCAATTGATTTCTGAAACTAGAAAATGCGAATCTACCTACAAGGTGCATGTACGAGCGCTCAAAAGCTCCTGCCTTCACGGCAGTGCTTTTCGTAATTTTTTCTTTCAAAAAAAGCGCTTCAATTTTAAAAACACTTAGTGAAAATTCTTTAATTCTAACCGTTGTCGAATAGTCTTATTAAGCTGTTAGTAGTAGGTTCTGTTTCTGTTGATCGATTTCATTAATTATTAGAATAATATTACGAAAAGCACTGACGTGAAGGCAGGAGCTTTTGTGCGCTCGTACATGCACCTTGTAGGTAGATTCGCATTTTCCAGTTTTGAAACCGAATTGAGGAAATTTTTGACAGCTGTCAAACGAATGTTCATACTGAGGCGATAATCAAGACTTCAAGTCAGTGCTTTAGGTGACCAATTTTTTTTTCGATAATTCGCTAAAATTTTCTACGGTATCTATGGTCTTGGTGATGCGATCTGGACAAAGTTTCGCACGTAGTTTAAATACATTAATCCTCAGCTAAGTGCAAAATTTCATTCCAATCAAATCGGTAGTTTCGAAATTATCAGGAACAGAATATTTTGAACGGCCATATTTACGGAACCCCTAGTCTAATTTTACTCATTGATGAACGTGACCGTGAAATTCGCGATCCAAACCCACCCTGAAAATTTTCAAGTTCCTACGCCTTTTCCTTCGGAAGTTATAATTTTCTATGGTTTCTATGGTTCTGGTCATGCGATCTGGACAAAATGTTGCTTTAATATGTCATTCTCGTTTAAAATACAAAATTTTATCTCGATCGAATCCGTAGTTTCGAAATTATCGAGAAAACAAAATTTCAAACGACCGTATTTACGGAACTCCTAGTATAATTCTGCTCATTGATAAACGTGAACGCCACATTTCAGAACTACACCTATCCTGAAAATTTCAAGTCCCTAGGCCTTTCCTTTCGAAAGTTATGATTTTCTATGGTTTCTATGGTTCTGGTCATGCGAACAGAGAAATGTAGCTTGAATATATCATTCTCCACAAGTATACAAAATTTCGTCACGATCGAATTTGTAGTTTGGAAATTATCAAGAAAACTAAATTTCAAACGACCATATTTACGGAACCCCTAGTATAATTTCGCTCATAGATGAAAGTGATCACGACAATCGAGATCCACACCTATCCTGAAAATTCCAAGTTTTTAGGACATTCCGTTCGAGAGTTATCGTGTATACGGACGGCCGGCCGGCCGGACGGACAGACAGACTCGAATTTTCCGACGGATTCGTCAGCAGTGAGTCGAACATAGTCGTTTGAGACCATTTTCGGCTTAAAATTCGAAAAATACAGACATCGTGACGAAATGATATAGCCCTCGTGTAAGTAGTACGAGCGCTCAAAAATATGGTACTTTCCGCAAGCTGAGATTCAACACCCTGTATGAAGGAATATTGGAATTTGATGAGCAACTTTCGATGGGGATCGGTAGATTTCAGTGTCCCGCACGACATTTGACCCATCAAAATTTTTGTCGAAAGATTCAATTCCGTAGTGAAATTCCACTCACTTCACAAAAATGTCGTACATAGAGATTGAATTCGAAAAATTGTCTGTTGGACTGATGGAATATCTGTATTTTTCTTCATATTCCAATGAATAATTTCAAGAATTTTTCAGAAAAATATGGATTCGATCGAGATGAAATTTAGAATTTTAATCGAGAATGATATATCAAAGCAATATTTTGTCCAGATCACATGACCAGAACCATAGAAAATTGTAACTTCTGAACGGAAAGGCCTAGGAATTTTCAGGGTGGGTTTGGATCGCGAATATCGCGGTCACGTTCATCAATGAGCAAAATTAGACTAGGGGTTCCGTAAATATGGCCGTTCAAAATATTTTTTTCATGACAGTTTCGAAACTACTGATCGGATTGGAATGAAATTATGCACCTAGCTGGGGAATAATGTATTCAAACTACGTGCAAAATTCTGTCCAGATCACATCACCAAGATCATGGATACCGTAGAAAATTCTAGCGAATTATCGAAAAAAAATTGGTCATCTGAAGCACTGACATGAAGATTCAGATCGAATGACCAGAACCATAGAAACCATAGAAAATTTTAACTTTCGAACAGAAACGCCTAGGGACTTGAAATTTTAAGGATAGGTTTGGATCTCGAATGTCGTGATGACGTTCATCTATGAGCAAAATTATACTTGGGGTTCCGTAAATATGGTCGTTTGAAATTTAGTTTTCTTGATAATTTCAAAACTACTATTCGATCGTGACAAAATTTTGTATACTAATGGAGAATGATATATTCAAGCTACGTTTCTCCACATCGCATGACCAGAACCATAGAAAATTATAACTTTCGAACGGAAAGGCCTAGAAACTTGAAATTTCAAGGGTAGGTTCGGATCGAGAATGTCGCGGTCACGGTCATCAATGAGCAAAATTCGACTAGGGGTTCCGTAAATATGGCCGTTCAAAATATTTTTTTCCTGATAATTTCGAAACTACCCATTGGATTGGAATGAAATTTTGCAAAGAGATGAAGAATAATGTATTCAAACTAGAATTTTCGAAAAACATTGGTCAGCTGAAGCACTGACATGAAGTCTGGAGAACTTTTTTGACAGCTGTCGAGAATTCCTATTCAATTGATTTCTAAAACTGGAAAATGCGAATCTACCTACAATGTAGCTCAAAGGCTCCTGACTTCACGGCAGTGCTTTTCGTAATTTTTTCTGTTGAAAAATCCATCCATCCGTCAACAAAATAAGACGTGAGAAATTTCTATTCATACGTGTTCCTCTTAAAATGAATTTCCAAAATTCTTTCCTTTTATCAAAATCAACTTCTAACGTTTGACTTTTTCGGCTTGTAGTTATTTCGTTTAATTTTTGCTTTAGTGTCCCCTCAACAATTTTAAAAATATTTTGCATAGTGATTCGACATGATGTTTTCATGCCGCAGTTTTAATTAGAGCTGTGGCAATTCAATATTTCCCGAGAAGATCGAAAATGAAAATTGATTTTTCAAGTAAATTTTTCCTGAATACTTGCCTGATATTAAACGTATAATAATTCCGGAATACTACCGGCGTTCCTTTCTATTGGAGACGTACAATGTTGCCATGCTTTTCAATTTTTCAGATTTTTTGGATTTCAATATGGATTCAATTCAGTGGTTATTATATCTCTTAATAACAGTTCTTTATTGACTATGACCTCAGGTCCTTCAGCCTTGTTATCTCTTATTTCAAACATTTTCAGCTTTGATTATCAGATAAGTTAACTGCGAACTTCATTTCTTCTAACTCTCGGGACAGAGTCGATTAGTTTCACTCAATGGAAATACCTAATGGAATTCTGATCATATGTGGGGAGATTACTTAAGATTAGGTTGATTGAGAAAAGTGTTGCAAAAAATGAATTAATATTTAGGTTAGGTTAGATTAAGTTACGACAGTGTTGAAACTATTTCGAAAATAAATTAATGTGATGGTGAGTCCTAGTTGCTAGGAAACTAGCTGTGAGTACTAATCTACTCGGTGCAGTTCCTGCTTTCAGTATCTATAAAATTTAGACGAACATGTTCGGTTTTTATTCGCGACTTGGTCGCTACTGAGCGAGTGGAGCAACAGGCTTTTCGACCTCGAAATATATGGAAACAACGTTCGGAAAAGTTTGGAAAAAGGCAAAAACCCATAAATGTGATTGTTTTTGGGGAAGAAAAGAGCTTCCTAACGGTATCAGGCGCGTCTCTATGTCGACCCCCAAATATATGAAAATAACGTTCAGAAATTGTCGAAAAGAGGCGAAAACCAATGAATGTTGTCGTTTTTCGTAAGGAAATTATAGGCTTTTTTCCGCGGCGATAACTAACTTGAAAATAAGGCTAGCTTATTTTCACATATCCCAGTGAATGAATTTTTTGAATCGTAGTTATCAAAGATGTAAAAGTTGTGTCATTTCAGACATCTTAATTCCTTCAATTTTGTATTCTTTCGTAAAGAATCTGTTTATGTGTCGGAAAGTGGTTGTTCTGCCTAAAAGGGGACATGTTGGTGTGATACTTTAGGTTGTAACGTTTTGTGATCAGACGCATCTCGAATTGGAAAAAATATGACATCTGGATTCTGGCTAGAAGCACCCTCCTGTTAATTTCAGACGTATAAAGCCTTGCTACTCCGTACCCGCCTGAGCATCCCTTGGGTTTTGGTAAATTTATTTTCTTCTTTATGCATATTGAATTTCTCAGATTTTTAAATTTAATTTCATTATTATTCCGCCGATAACAATTGGAACATGTGCCGCCATCTATCTGCGTCCAGTCCCGGATTCTGGGTATCAAGATCAATAAAGGTTTGAGGTTAGTTAAGTAATTAATTAAATTTTTGTCGAAATTTTTTTTTTTTCAAATACTTTCTTCAATGATTCCTTATGGTTTTCATTGATGGCCATCTATTTTTCATTTAGCATTCTACTTTTTTTTCTCAATTCAAAAAAAAAATATGTTACATTTCTTCAATTGTTTCTGAGAATGACGTCATCGATGATTATATTTTTGAAAATTCCTCAAGTAAACGTGCAGTGTAACCGATAATTCTCCAACATTTCTTTAGATTCTTTTCTTCTTTTCCCGGCTTGTCTGTAGTTGACAATAAAATTCCTGAACTCCAATATTACGATAAGCTCAACTTCTTTCAGATTTCTCTTTTCCTTCCATCAATGTTCGTTGACATCTACTTGCTAATCAGTTGATAATTTTAACCAATTCATATTCTTCTATTCAATGAAATGAACCCTCTTTGAAAATATTATAATACTAGCAGACCCGGCCACGCCTTGCTGTGGCTAAAGTATACGTTGCATTGAATTGTAGTGAAATATTCAATAAGGTGGAATTATTACTATTATTAACCCTAACTTAAGCCTAACCTAACCCTATCCTAACCCTTTTTTTCGGGTTGTGAAAAGAAATCTGTTGCCAGATTCTACCACAACCCGTGTTGTGGGATATGTCGGTTTGGCTTGATGTTGTTGCCGGCCTACTAAAAAGAAACACAACTTGGGGAAATGCGAGGACCACCGGAAAAGACATCCCGGTCCGTACCTCGATGGTACCCGATGAATAGCAGTCCTGTCTCCTTTTCCCCTCATGTCTCCTGTAAACGCCTTCCAGTATCCTTCATGCTGTATCATTTTCTCTATTATTTACTCAACTGGTGGTAAGCGGCCTATCTTTCCAACCAGTGCGTTCCTTTCCTCCGTCCATCTGATCTGAGGCAGTGCTTCGGGTCGTCTACAACGTGGCATGCATGACAGATCATCCCGTCCTATCCTCTTAGTAAAGGTACCATAAGATCCATGCCCTGTCAAAAATTGAGTAAAATAATACCCGGTCGATTTATTCTCACATTGGATCCACTGCTTCAAATTCCTGATCAGCCTGCGCGTCCAAGCGGCATTTTGCCCTCCACCATCTCATCTCTCCTGCCATTTTCTCAGTGTCTGGTTTTCGACCGGACAATCCGGTTTTTTCCATGTTTGTCTGGTCGTACTACTTTCACGCGCTCGTACTACTTTCACGAGGGCTATATCATTTCGTCACGATGTCTGTATTTTTCGAATTTTGAGCCGAAAATGGTCTCAATCGTCTATGTTCGACTCACTGATGACGAATCCGTCGGAAAATTCGAGTCTGTCCGTCCGGCCGTAAGCACGATAACTCTCGAACGGATCAACCTAGAGACTTGAAATTTTCAGTGTAGGTTCAGTTCCCAAATGCCTCGGTTAAGTTCGTTAATGGGCAGAATTCCATCAGGGGTTACGTAAATATGGCCGTTCAAAGTTTTGTTCTCCTGATTACTTGAAAACTACAGGTTTTATCGAGATGAAATTTTGCAATCAAATGGAGAATGAGGTGTGCAAGCTACATGTCCAAATCGATCGCATGACCAGAACCATAGAAACCATAGAAAATTTTAACTTTTGAACGGAAACGCCTAGGGACTTGAAATTTCAGGATGGGTGAGGTTCTGGAATGTCGTGATGACGTTCATCTATGAGCAAAATTATTCTAGGTGTTCCGTAAATATGGTCGTTTGAAATTTAGTTTTCTTGATAATTTCAAAACTACAGATTTGATCGTCACGAAATTTCGTATTTGAATGGAGAATGATATATTCAAGCTACATTTCTCCAGATCACATGACCAGAACCATAGAAACCATAGAAAATCATAACTTTCGAACGGAAAGGCCTAGGGACTTGAAATCTTCAGGATAGGTGTGGATCTGAAATGTCGCGTTCACGTTTAACAATGAACAGAATAGATTATACTAGGGGTTCCGTAAATACGGTCGTTTGAAATTTTGTTTTCTCGATAATTTCGGAACTACGGATTCAATCGAGATGAAATTTTGTATTTTAATCGAGCATGATATATTAAAGCAATATTTTGTCCAGATCGCATGACCAGAAGCATAGAAACCATAGAAAATTGTAAACTTCTGAACGGAAAGGCCTAGGAACTTGAAAATTTCAGGGTGGGTTTGGATCGCGGATATCACAGTCACGTTCGTCAATGAGCAAAATTAGACTAGGGGTTCCGTAAATATGGCCGTTCAAAAAATTTTTTTCCTTATAGTTTCGAAACGACTGATCGGATTGGAATGAAATTGTGCACCTAGCTGAGGAATAATGTTTTCAAACTACGTGCAAAATTTTGTCCAGATCGCATCACCAAGACCATAGATAGCGTAGAAAATTCTAGCGAATTATCGAAAAAAAATTGATCAGCTGAAGCACTGACATGAAGTCTGGAGTTTCTCCTAAATTTCAGAATTTTTTTGACAGCTGTCGAAAATTCCTTCAATTGATTTCTAAAACTGGAAAATGCGAATCCACCTACAAGGTGCATGTACGAGCGCTCAAAAGCTCATGCCTTCACGGCAGTGCTTTTCGTAATTTTTTTCTTTAAATATTTCTCCCACTTCTCTTCAACTTTCTTTTGTCTTTTCGAATGGGAAACTTCTTTGGCGCAAGTTTATGACCTCTTAAATTTTTTTTTATTATTCATCTTATACGCTCGTTTTTGCTTCTGGGATTCATTATCACTTTCATCGTATAGACCAGGCAATAGAGATTTTTTCGTGACAAAAATCGTAGAAGAAAACCGCGAGTAGGGGGTTACGTGGGGTGGTCCGTGGATGTTTTGTGATATGTTTTCGACTCGCAAATATGATCACTTTTCTTGTAATTGCGAAGAAACACCTGAAAAAACGGTGTTTTTTTAGTTTTTTGCTTGTAAAATCTGAACCAATGGAGCGGTGCTCATACTTTCAACAGACGAATTGTAGAGAATGAAAAGACGAAGAAAATAAGTGCTAGTGCAATGCAATCGGTTTATCATTACCGGCGGAAAGCAGGAAAAACCGTAAAATCAGCGTTTTTTCAAAACTTCATAACTCGGCCAATTTCAAAGTTGTAACGCTGGTTTTCCGGATGGAAGTAGTGGCTAATAGGTACTTTGAGTGTGAACAATCCGGACGTTGTCGGATGAAAAGTTTTTGCGTAATTGCTATTTGAATTATTTGAGGCACTATTTTCCGGAAGAGCTGGATGCGTCGGAAGTTGTCCGATTTTCATTTGCAAAACGAATTTTGAAAGTAAAAGTATAGTACTACAAAACGACCGTCTTGATTTTTCGTTGGAATGTTGCAAAATAGGTGAAAAAAACGTGCAAACATGACCAAAATCAGCGGAACGCTCGGTTGCAGTCAGGTAGAGGGGGTATAAATGTAAATTTTCGCGACCAGCCTCAGCGCGTTTTTCATTTCCTCGCGTCGTATTGCTACCCCCACTATTCGTCCCAGATGGAGCACTGAGCCGGTTTTGGTCATGTTTCCACTTATTTTTCACCTATTTGGAAACATTTCAACGAAAAATCAAGATTGAAGTTTTATAGTACTACTAGATGACCCGGCAAACGTTGTTTTGCCATATCTCTCCCTTTTTTCGCAATTTCAAAATTGCTCGAGGCCTTCGGCCTCTCTTACCTTAGGAAAGCCCGTTTCTCCCACTCGAAAACGCGGGGGGCGCTTCGCGCCACCGGTCTCTCCCTTTTTTCGCAATTTCAAAATTGCTCGAGGCCTTCGGCCTCTCCTACCTTAGGAAAGCCCGTTTCTCCCTCTCGAAAACGCGGGGGGCGCTTCGCGCCCCCGGTCTCTCCCTTTTTTCGCAATTTCAAAATTGCTCGAGGCCTTCGGCCTCTCGTTGTTCTGGCTATTAAAAAATAAGGGTTGATCGTAGAAGGGTGAAAATTGGGGATTGTATGTATTTTTGTATGTTGTATCATAAAAAAATAGAAATTAGAAATTTTGTCTAAAAAATAAAAAAAAAAAATTTAGGGGTGGACTACCCCTAACATTAAGGGGGATGAAAAATAGATGTTGGCCGATTCTGATAGATACCGGATAAGCACAAAAAATTTCATCAAAATCGGTTAAGCCGTTTCGGAGGAGTATGGCAACGAACACTGTGGACACGAGAATTTTATATATTAGATACTTCTACTTTTAAAATCACTTTTGTAAATTGAAATTGGACAACTTCTGACGCATCCAGCTCTTCCGGAAAATAGTGCCTTAAATAATTCAAATCGCAATAACGCAAAAACGATTTATCCGACAACGTCCGGGTTGTGCATACTCAAAGTACCTATTAACCACTACATTCATTCGGAAAGCCAAAGCTACAACTTTATAATTGGCCGAGTTATGAAGTTTTGAAAAAATGATTTTTACGGTTTTTTCGGCTTTCCTCCGGTAATGATGACTCGATTGAGTTGCACTAGCACTCATTTTCTTCGTCTTTCCATTCTCTACATTTGTCTGTTGAAAGTATCAGCACTGCTCCATTGGTTCAGATTTTACAAGCAAAAACTGAAAAAACACCGTTTTTTTAGTTGTTTCTTCGCAATTACAAGAAAAGTACAGTAGAACCTCAATTATCCGAACCTCAATTATCCGAACGCTGATCAGTTTATCCGAACATTCATTTATCCGACTAATATCATTTCGCCAGTTGAAAATATCAGACTATTTTGTGAAAAAAAAAATAAAGTATTTAGTGTACATACCTATTTCACTGTTTTATTAGTTGGATATTCGAATGTTTATTTATATATTTAAAATTTCAATGAACTCGGTTCTTATAATGTTCTTTGTTTGATCTTATCTCGAAAATTCGACATTTTGATTATCCGAAATAGTCCCGTTCCCAATTTGTTCGGATAATTGAGGTTCTACTGTAATCATATTTGGGAGTCGAAAACATATCACTAAACATCAACGGACTACCCCACGTACCCTCTCACTCGCGGTTTTCTTCTACGATTTTTGTCACAGAATGACCCTTTTTCTGTTCTATTGCCTGGTCTAATAAATAAGGGTTATCACATCTTCTTCGCTGTCAACCGACTTTGCCTTCTTGCGACTTGAAATTTGAGGAAAGGTTAAGATCTCGAATGTTTATCAATGAGCTAAATTAGACTAGGGGTTATGTAAATATGGCCGTTCAAAATATTTTTTCCGGATAATTTCGGAACTACTGATTGGATTGGAATGAAATTTTGCAAATAGATAAACAAATAATGTACAATACGTGCGGTCTTGTGTCCAGATCGCATTACTAGACCATAGATACCGTAGAAAATTCTATCGAATTATCGAAAAAACTAGAAACTTGAAATTTTCAGAATAGGTTCGAATCTCGAATGCCGCGGTTAAGTTCGATATTGGGCAAAATTAGACCAGGGGTTCCGTAAATATGGTCGTTTGAAATTAAGTTTTCTTGATAATTTCAAAACTACGGATTCGATCGTGACGAAATTTTGTATTTTAATGAAGAATGATATATTCATGCTACATTTTTTCCTGACCGCATAACCAGAATCATTTTAAATTCCAACGGGTTTCGAATAAATCCTTTTATTTCTGTGACAGCTGATTCGGCATAAATGACAAAGAGCTGCTGCCATTTTTTGACAGCTGTCAGAAATGTCTTCAATTGATTTTGACTTCACGGCAGTGCTTTTCAAATTTTTTTCATCATCTAAAAACTCATTCGCATTCGCATTCAATGCCGTTTTATGAAATTCCTCAAAACCGCTTGCCCTGAAAACCCTAATTCCTCAATATTCGCGCCAATCAGACATTGGAATATAAGTTTCATAATGTTGATTTTGTTTGAACGATCAATAGGAAATCAATAACAATATTCATTTATCTTCAGTATTTTCAATTGAAAATATTTTTCAGATGCAGATATATTCGATCTCAATCCTAAAAAAAAAAATCGAGCTTTACAACTAGAAAGAAGAAGAAAAGCCTTGGCCTTTCTGAAATTGAAATCTGCATCCCACGATATAGACCAACTAATAGACAGTGAGGAAACTACAATCCCTACCATTGATTTATCCAACATCAAATCACCAAAAAAGAAATACATATCTTCTGAAAACTCTGAAGAAGAGAAACGACGATATAGAAAGAGGTAGGTTTGAAATTTTTGATAGAGTAGAATAATTTTTTTTACCCCTTTTGAAATGTGGATATGTTTTTTAGTACTAGTCAGTTTATATAACTCTTCATGAAAGTTATTAATACACATAAATTCTCTAACATTATAGTAGCTTTTCTAAATTAAATAAGTTCTTATCTTATCTCGAATATGTTCTTATTTTATAGCTCTATATTAGATGGTACTTGATTTTATAATGCATTGTATGGTGAACTGGGTGTTACGTCGTGAACGTAAACGTCCGCCTGTATAGTTTTCTTGCGCTCGCGCTGCGCGGTCTTGACATCTGTCTGACCATAAGTCAGAACAATCAATCTCGAGCCGAGATAAAATCATGGTTGTGGAAGACCGAGAATTCTGTTAAATTTGTCATCTGTTTACTTTCATTTCAATTCGATATAAATTAATGCTTGAATTCTTCTCATTGTTTTTATTTCAATTTCAAATTTATTGTTATCGAAATCATGCTCCTCTCAGGAGATACATCTAGGTATTTGATATCCGAGGCTGCCATCAAGAGGGAGAATCATTTCGCGGTCGCAACTTCTTTAAATGACAAAATGAAGATGTTGAGGAACGGTGATTTGCACGTGCCGACATGTACATGGGCGAGGTCAATAAAATCGAACTGTGATTTCGGTAAACGGACGATCTCATTGTAAGATTGAATAATCAACTGAGTAGCGAAGAGCAAGACACGGCACCATCTAAATTTTTGCAGTTCTTTGAGTGGTGTTTGAGCCTTCGAACGATACACAGTACTATTGTCAAGTACCAGCCAACTCCTACTTCGACACCAGTTGATTTGCCATTGCCGAGAATTGTGTAACCTATTTTTCATGGATAAATCGAGGAGTGGCCGGAGTTCCTATCCTTGTTCGATGCTCTTGCCCACAAAAATTCCTCACTGCAGGACATCCAAAAGTTTCACCTGCTTCGAGCCTCCATATCTGGTGAAGCTGTATCCGTCAACAACAATTGCAAGTGCTGGAAAGCACCTCTGTCGCCTCGTCCCGTGCGTTTGTGCCGAGTAAGCCAGTCAGACCTCAATCACCAGCCGGCTCAGTCTCTGTTCTTCGTCTGTGCCCCCAACTTCTGGTATGTCCTGTCGCCGTCTGGCTTACGCTGATATACGTCCTTCTACGTTGTCTGGTTCGTCCTCCTCGTGTGTGTATTGCTCGCCAATGTCGTGAGTTCAAGGCCATGAACCTTCGTCAGCGTCAGCGGCAAACCTTCGTAGATGAGAGGCGATTATGCAGGAATTGCATGTCGTCCTTGCCACCGCCAAGTACGGCTCTGATCAGTGCTGTCACACATGCGGGTGTGACACCATACAATTCTTTATCCAGCCTATGCCGCTCCAACGCCCCCGTCCGGTTCCCATACAGAGGAGAAGGTCCTTTCAACGGGCCCACGACCTTCTTAGCTCTTTGAAACATCGGAGCCTCCAACTCGTGGGCCCACCTCTCAGCGAACGTCGGTAGGGGTAGATCGGCGGGGCTCCGGGTGGTGTCGCGCAATTCCCTAGCCCCTTCAGTCTTGCCCCTCGTCTGGAAGTGGCTCCGAGTGACTGCAAGTGCGGTCATCTCGCAATCGTCTAAACCTGCCGACTAAACATGTACCTTCGTCTGCTCTCTTCTCGTCATCTGGTTTTATCTCCGCGGTCTTCTTTGAGTCAGACTAATAAGCATGACTACCTCATGCCCACTGCTTGGACCCGTCTAGATAACCGTCAGAATGTCGTGTTCGGCCTTGCTCTTTTGAACTCAGCCTGTCAACATACCAACATCACCCGAGAGTGGGCCTCCAAGCTTCATCTGTGCATTCACCCTGAGACCATTCAACTCCGTACTTCAAGCAACGCGGATCAGTTTCGCATCCAAGTGTACGCATACATCACCCTCTGTCACCAAGGGGATCCTCCCAATCTTATCATTAAGGCCTACATGATTGAAAACCCCATCGATCCCCTTCCTGAGCAAGCGTTCGATGACCGGTGGCCTGAGTATCAGCAACTCAGTCTAGCTGACAACTCCATTCCAAACTTCACTGTATCAAATCTGCAAAGTAGCCGAAACCCTCATCAATATATGGGCACAAATACATATTTTCAAAACTTGAAATGAATTCAATCAAAGTTTCCGAAGATTTAGAAAACCCCAAATAATACGGAATTATTCTCACATTTTTCATTTGTCGTTGATGCCCCTGTGGAATGATTCAAAGAAAGAACTTTATAATCACCAAGTGTACTGGTTTCATGAGAACGAGCGGAAGCATCGGTCAGGATGTATAGGCAATTTTAGAATAGGTTTGTGAAAATTCTAGTTGGAGCAATATAATGTATTTTCATATCTAGACAATATTGATGATTTAATGGTTAATTGTTCACGTAAATGTCTCCTGTATGATCTACTTCGGTTCAATAGGAAAATAACATATATTATTTTTATTATTTAATGAGGATAAGAGAAGAGGCAATTAATTATTGACGACTGATTCGTCTTCAGAGGTATTCATAATATTATCTTATTTAGAAGTTCCAGAATAGAGTGTGACAAACAATAACACCTGCAACAATGGCGTCATTGAAGATTCAATGAGTAATCAATATTACACATGGTTATATTCGATATTAAATGCAAACAGATAAGCAATTTATCTGAAGTATACAAAGTTGGCAGTATGTAATTACATATATGTATTGGTAACATAATAATATGGGTCTTAGGGTATACTCAGGACTCCACCTAAATGCTTTTCTCAATTTCTGAGCGCTCGTTTTACTTACACGAGGACTTTATCATTTTATCATGATGTTTGTTTTTTTCGAATTTTGAGCCTAAAATGGTCTCAATGGACAAGCTTCGACTCAATAATGACGATTCCGTCGAAAAATTCGAGCCTGTCCGTCCGGCTGTATACACGATAACTCTCGAAAGGAACGACCTAGAAAGTAGAAATTTTCAAGGTAGGTTCGAATCTCGAATTGGCCAAATTGGACCAGGGGTTCCGTAAATATAATCGTTTGAAATTTTGTTTTCTTAATAACTTCAAAACTACAGATTCGATCGTGACGAAATTTTGTATACTAATGGAGAATGATATATTCAAGCTACATTTCTCTATGACCAGAACCATAGAAACCATAGAAAATCATAACTTTCGAACGGAAAGTCCTAGGGAATTTTCAGGAAAGGTGTAGATCTGAAATGTGGCGTTCACGTTCATCAATGAGCAGAATTATACTAGGGGTTCTGTAAATACGGTTGTTTGAAATTTTGTTTTCTCGATCATTTCGAAACTACGGATTCGATCGAGATAAAATTTTGTATTTTAAACGAGAATGATATATTAAAGCAACATTTTGTCCAGATCACATGACCAGAACCATATAAACCATAGAAAATTATAACTTCCGAAGGAAAAGGCCTAGGAACTTGAAATTTTCAGGGTGGGTTTGGATCGCGAATTTCACGTTCATCAATGAGCAAAATTAGACTAGGGGTTCCGTAAATATGGACGTTCAAAATATTTTGTTCCTGATAATTTCGAAACTTCCGATTTGGTTGGAATGAAATTTTGCACCTAGATGAGGAATAATGTATTCAAACTACGTGCGAAATTTTGTCCAGATCGCATCACCAAGATCATAGATACCGTAGAAAATTCTAGAGAATTATCGAAAAAAAATTAATCAGCTGAAGCACAGACATAGTCTGGAGTTTCGTCTAAGTTTGAGAATTTTTTTGACAGCTGTCGAAAATTCCTTCAATTGATTTCTAAAACTGGAGAATGCGAATCTACCTACAAGGTGGATGAACGAGCGCTCAAAAGCTCCTGACTTCACGGCAGTGCTATTCGTAATTTTTTCACGAAATACTAGTATTGCAATGAGAAACATCCTGTGAAAATTTGGTGATGCTAGAACGGCGGCTTCTATATAAAACCAATTTTTGAAATTTGAGGGTTGAAATTTCAACCCCTTGATCCCAAGAGAAGTCAACCATTTTTTCACGAAATGCTTGTATTGCAATAAGAAATGCTTGTATTGCAATAAGAAACATCGTGTGAAAATCTGGTGCTGCTAGAACGGCGGCTTCTATATAAAAAGAATTTTTGAAATTTAAGGGTTGAAATTTCTACCCCTGGATCCCGAGAGAAGTCAACCATTTTTTCACGAAATACTAGTATTGCAATGAGAAACATCCTGTGAAAATCTGGAGATGCTAGAACGGCGGCTTCTATATAAAACAAATTTTTGAAATTTAAGGGTTGAAATTTCAACCCCTGGATCCCATGAGAAGTCAACCATTTTTTCACGAAATACTAGTATTGCAATGAGAAACATCCTGTGGAAATCTGGTGATGCTAGAACGGCGGCTTCTATATAAAACTAATTTTGGGAATTTAAGGGTTGAAATTTCCACAGCTGGATCCCGAGAGAAGTCAAGCATTTTTTCACGAAATACTAGTATTGCAATGAGAAACATCCTGTGAAAATTTGGTGATGCTAGAACGGCGGCTTCTATATAAAACAAATTTTTGAAATTTAAAGGTTAAAATTTCAACCCCCTGGATCCCAAGAGAAGTCAACCATTTTTTCACGAAATACTAGTATTGCAATGAGAAACATCCTGTGAAAATCTAGTGATGCTAGAACGTCGGCTTCTATATCAAAAATTTTTTTGAAATTTAAGGGTTGAAATTTCAACCCCTTGATTCCAAGAGAAGTCAACCATTTTTTCACGAAATGCTTGTATTGCAATAAGAAATGCTAGTATTGCAATAAAAAACATCCTGTGAAAATCTGGTGCTGCTAGAACGGCGGCTTCTATATAAAAAGAATTTTTGAAATTTAAGGGTTGAAATTTCCACCCCTGGATCCCAAGAGAAGTCAACCATTTTTTCACGAAAAACTAGTATTGCAATGAGAAACATCCTGTGAAAATCTGGAGATGCTAGAACGGCGGCTTCTATATAAAACAATTTTTTGAAATTTAAGGGTTGAAATTTCAACCCCTGGATCCCAAAAGAAGTCAACCATTTTTTCACGAAATACTAGTATTGTAATAAGAAACATCCTGTGAAAATCTGGTGATGCTAGAACGGCGGCTTCTATATAAAACAAATTTTTGAAATTTAAAGGTTGAAATTTCAACCCCTGGATCCCAAGAGAAGTCAACCATTTTTTCACGAAATACTAGTATTGCAATGAGAAACATCCTGTGGAAATCTGGTGATGCTAGAACGGCGGCTTCTATATAAAACTAATTTTCGAAATTTAAGGGTTGAAATTTCCACAGCTGGATCCCGAGAGAAGTCAACCATTTTTTCACGAAATACTAGTATTGCAATGAGAAACATCCTGTGAAAATTTGGTGATGCTAGAACGGCGGCTTCTATATAAAACCAATTTTTGAAATTTAAGGGTTGAAATTTCAACCCCTTGATCCCAAGAGAAGTCAACCATTTTTTCACGAAATGCTTGTATTGCAATAAGAAATGCTAGTATTGCAATAAGAAACATCCTGTGAAAATCTGGTGCTGCTAGAACGGCGGCTTCTATATAAAAAGAATTTTTGAAATTTAAGGGTTGAAATTTCCACCCCTGGATCCCAAGAGAAGTCAACCATTTTTTCACGAAATGCTTGTATAGCGATAAGAAATACTAGTATTGCAATGAGAAACATCCTCTGAAAATCTGGTGATGCTAGAACGGCGGCTTCCATACAGGGTGTTTCATTGGTAAATGTACATACGTTAACCTGAGGTAGAGCTACCCTAGACGAGTCCAAAAAACCTATATGTGATAGGTCTAATTAACTTCATAGCTGATATACAGGGTGACTTATGTATTCATCAATATTTTCAATTGCTTATAACTTTTGAACTATCCACTACAATCGATTGATATTTGGAACGTAAAACACACTTTCATGGGTGAATCGATCCATCTTTGAATTGATCAGAAAATCAAGGTCCGTATCAGAAAAATATGGCCCTTTTCGCAAGCTGAATATTGGAATTTTATTGAAATATTGGGAAAGAGCAGAAAATTTTCGATGGGCATCACCAGATTTCAGTGTCCCGCACGACGTTTGACCCATCAAAATTTTTGTCTAAAGATTTAATTGGATAGTAAAATTCCACTCACTTCACAATAATGTCGTACATTGAGATTGAATTCGAAAAATTGTGTGTTGGACTGATGGATTATTTGTATTTTTTTCATATTCTAATGAATAATTTCAAGAATTTTTCAGAAAAATATTGAATTTGAATACTTTATTCGAAATGATCGATGGTGAAAAAATAACTGAACAAATGAGTAAACAAGACTGCATGTGGATTTTATTCAGCCCATTGATGCAAATTCCTCAAATTGAAGACTCCATCCCTCGGAAATATGGCTCTTCATGGGCGGAAGAAAATCCACACAGTCAGACACATGAAATCCCAGTACAAATTTTCAATTGATGTATGGAGAGGAGTTTATAATGATCGATTGATTTGGCCTCACATTCTGCCAAGACTCCTTACTGGTGATATTTCCTTCGAATCATCTGCCTGTACTACTCGACGGTACGAACATTGCAAGAATGTATTTCCATAATGGGACCCCCTCCATTTTAGAGCTTTTGTTAGGAACTTTCTGGATCAGAACTTTCCGAATATGTGGATAGGCAGAGGTGGACCGCATGCATGGCCCCCTAGATCACCAGATTTCAATCCAATCGATTATTTCGTTCAGGGTTATTTGAAATCTTCAGTATATGCGTCTGAGATTGAAAGTGAGGATATTCTCCTACAACGAATCGAAGTTGCCTGCAATAAGATCCGTAGTGATCCAGAAATAATCAAAAAGGCTATAATACGTTATTTGAAAAGAGCAAGAATGTACATCGAGCAAAACAGTGGCACTTTTGAGCAACGTTCATGATTTCCTTCAAATGTTTCACGTGTTTACTCATTTGTTTATTTATTAACTGACTGTTGATCATTTTGCATGACTTAATTTAAATCCATATTGTTCTGAAAAATTCTTGAAATTATTCATTAGAATCTGAAAAAAAATTACAAATATTTCATCAGTCCACCCAAAATTTTTCGAATTCAATCTCAATGTACGACATTATTCTGAAGTAAGTGATCTTCAGACAAAATGTTTGATGGGCCAAACGTCGTGCGGGACACTGAAATCTACTGATCCCCATCGAAAATTTTCTGTTCTTTCCGAATAATTCAATAAAATTCCAATATTCCTTCATACAGGGTGTTGAATCTCAGCTTGCGAAAAGTTCCATATTTTTCTCATACGGACCTGGATTTTCTGATCACTTCAAAAATGAATTGATTCATCCATGGAAGTGTGTTTTACGTTCCAAGTATCAATCATATATACGGGATGGTTCAAAAGTAAATATCAATTGAAAATATTGATAAATACATAAATCACCCTGTGACTCGGCTATGAAGTTAATTAGACCTATCAAATATAGGTTTTTCGGACTTGTCTAGGGTAGCTCTACCTCAGTTTAACGTATGTACAGTTACCAATGAAACACCCTGTATAAAAGGAAATTTTGAAATTTAAGGGTTGCAATTTCAACCCCTGGATCCCAAGAGAAGTCAACCATTTTTCACTTAATGATAGTATTGCAATGAGAAACATCCTGCGAAAATCTGGTGCGGCTAGAACTACGGGAATTTTTCAAATGTCGAGCTGTCTAAGAATCTGCCACTCGGCTTAACATTTCTTCTATTATTTACCATTATAAACAATTTCCATTTGTATTTCATGTTACATATTATTTTGGTAAATAATTAGTGTATTATTTCCATTAGTCCCGAAAAAGAACTTATAATTATCGTAATAGTCGATAAATATTTTTTCGGCACGCCACTGGTCGATCGGGTATTTCCGGAGATTTGGTCTGCCAAGTTTGGCCGCTGTCTTCACGGCGGTTGATTTTCTATGGTTCTGGACATGCGGTCTGGAGAAATGTAGCTTGAATATATCATTCTCCATTACTTTACAAAAGTTCGTCACGATCGAATCTGTAGTTTTGAAATTATCAAGAAAATTTAATTTCAAACGACCGTACTTGCGGAACCCCTTGTATAATTTTGCTCGTAGATAACGTCATCACGACATTCGAGATCCACACCTATCCTGAAAATGTCAAGTCCCTAGGCGTTTCCGTTCAAAAGTAACAATTTTCTATGGTTCTGGTATGCGATCTGGACAAAATTTCACATGTAGCATGAACACCTCATTCTCCATTTGAGTGCAAAATTTTACCTCGATCAAATCTGTAGTTTCCAAGTAATCAGGAGAACAAAACTTTGAACGGCCATATTTACGGAACCCCTGGTGGAATTTGGCCCATTAACGAACTTAACCGACGCATTCGGAAACTGACCCACACTGAAAATTTCAAGTCTCTAGGTTGATCCGTTCGAGAGTTATCGTGCTGACGGACGGCCGGACGGACGGACAGACTCGAATTTTCCGACGGATTCGTCATCAGTGAGTCGAACATAGTCGATTGAGACCATTTTCGGCTCAAAATTCGACAAATACAGACATCGTGACGAAATGATATAGCACTCGTGTAAGTAGTACGAGCGGTCAATATCTCTGCTGACTGTTGAGACCATACACCTCGCCAGGAGAGGGTGCATGATGTAACCCTCACAGATGAGGGTTACAGATTTCGTCCTTAACCGGATCGATATTATACTTGCCGATCTTCAAACTGTGGGCCAGGTCAAGCGGCTGCGCGCCTGACACGACCTGGGCGTCTACGACCCACACATCGTGCTCCCTCGCGAAACCAGGTCAGGTCAGGTTTACGAACGCCCTCTGATGTTCGTAGGCGCGGTTCGTTGTGCACCTCGAGCCCCTTATTTTTAAAGAAACCAGAGAGTGTCTTGCACACAGCATCGTGTCTCATGATCCTTCCGCCATGAGTGCGGAAGCAACACTGGATTACGTGTGCTGCTGTCTCGGTGCTAGTACACCCAGCCCTACAATTTATGTTCGTTTGGGCTGTTCTCCGACCCCTCGCAGACTGTTAACATGCACGTGATGATATTGGCGATAGTCCCTTCCGGGTATGCCCGTGCTGCCAGCATCGATCCACCGAGTGGAAGCGGTCGACTTCTCGCTCTCTCTTAGCTCATACCCATCATGAGAAGTATATAACCTCATAGCCCATACTGTCTGCGTTGTTCTGCAGAGTATTACCTGTCACCACCTATGGACAGGACTCTCTTGGCCCAACCGATCTTATGTTGGGCCCAATCTGTATCCAAGACAGATCTAGCCGCCTTCGAGGGCGATCTCTTAGGCGAGCCAGTCTGTCCCTGATGATACCAGGTATAATGATGGCGAATGCGGGAATCCCGAGTCCACCATTTTTCACAGAGGCGTGAAAATACCCAAGCGGTGCATCTTTAGGCAATCCCACCCATCGCCTTACTGCCGCTCTAATCTGGTGGTCCAGCTGCTTCAGGACCTTCATGGTGCACCCAAAAAATACCAACGAGTGATAATATCTGGGTACCAGAAAACAACTCAAGATCTTAAGGCGTTGTTGCGGCTTAAGTGGAGCTCGTGAAACTCTTAAGAGTTCGACCCCCATTGTGGGGCTGCTCTTTCTCAGTCCCTGAGGGCTTATATTAACTCCCAAAGTCGCTACACACTTATTAGGGTTGAAAGTCAACCCTTGTTGTAAGGCGACGCGCTTGGCAGCTTCGAGCGCCGTGGTAATGCCTACCTTTGATGATGTTAAAAGACAAATGTCGTCTGCGTAGGCGATCGCGTTTATCGGATCGCCTCCGACACTGTACCCCACTTGAGGAGGAACCGCCCTCAAGACCCTGTTCACCACCAATGCGAACAAAATGCTCGACATTGGATCGCCCTGGCGAACTCCCCTGCTCACCGGGATCTCGTGAGATCTTTTACCGTCACTCCAAGACAGTTGTACTTCTTGAGTATGTGTTGGCCACGTACATCATCAATGACCCCTGCCGCCCCCATACGTCTCGCCAATATCTTATGTAATTGGCGGACTATGACAGACGCTATGCTGATTGGCCTAAAATCAGCAGGTGTTACACCACCTGTTTTCTTAGAGATGAATATCGTCCTGCTGACTTGAAGTCTGGATTTTCGCCTTAGTTCGAAATTTTCTTTGACAGCTGTCAAAATCTTTCCATTGGTTTCTAAAACTGGAGAATGCGAATCTACCTACAAGGTGGATGAACGAGGATGAACGTACCCTTAGTACTACTACAACCATTTAATTCATTTAATTTAGAATAATATAAACGTTTCATGAGTGCGTCCAGCGACGAGCAACTCGCATACCCGACGGCATATCGCGTCCCAGTTATAGTCAATCATGAACTTCTCCATGTAAGAGGAGAGGGGACTACGTGGTAATCTCAATATAACCTTCCGTGCATTCCACAACTATTTCGGAGTTGATCTCAGCGGTCTCTTCAGGTTGAGCATGGACGACCGACTTAGGGGCCACGCTTTCAAGCTGAGGAGTATGTCGAAACATCGCAAAGACAAAGTTTCATCAGGAACCGTGTGATTTCCATGTGGAACTCTTTACCACCATCGTTGGTGAACTCAGTGTCAGTGAACGCTTTTGAGAATCGCTATAATGCCTGGTTTATTCGCGAGTGAGTGCCACTAGCGGATATGACTCTATTTTGTATGTTGTTTTTGGTATATTTCACTTGTAATTTCTTTTGAGTTAATAGGCTTGGCCTAAACTCTTCAACTGTGTATAAGGATAATAATAATAATGATGTTTTGAGTACATTTCAAGCAAATTCATCATCAGTTTCTGAACTATTGTATTATAAACATTCTTGTTACTGCCCGAACATGGAATAGATTTGGCGAATGCGCAAATAAAAAACTTTGATGTTCTTTCCAGGTATTTTGTAAACATGCTTGGTCTATTTTATTAGATGTGTCCAACCCAATTGGCATGATCTTCGGTTTTGGGTAGACCTCCTGCTTACCTGATTTTTTTTAAAGTGTATTTTCGACTGCTTATACAGTGCTATCCACTTCAAAAAATTCCAATATCAAACTGCGGTGGATTGTAGTATGAAAAAATCAGTTCCAGTTCCATAATAGACCAGGCAATAGAGATTTTTTCGTGACAAAAATCGTAGAAGAAAACCGCGAGTGGGGTGTTACGTGAGGTGGTCCGTGGATGTTTAGTGATATGTTTTCGACTCGCAAATATGATTACTTTTCTTGTAATTTAGAGAAACACAAGAAAAAACGGTGTTTTTTTAGTTTTTTGCTTGTTAAATCTGAACCAATGATCAATGCTGACACTTTCAACAGACGAATTGTAGAGAATGAAAAGACGAAGAAAATGAGTGCTAGTGCAGTGCCATCTGGTCATCATTACCGGAGGTAAGCCGGAAAAACCGTAAAAATCAGCGTTTTTTCAAAACTCCATAACTCGGCCAATTTCAAAGTTGTAGCGCTGGTTTTCCGGAAGAAAGTAGTGACTAATAGGTGCTTTGAGTTTGCACAATCCGGACTTTGTCGGATAGATAGTTTTTGCGTAATTGCTATTTGAATTTTTTGAGGCAATATTTTCCGGAAGAGCTGAATGCGTCGGAAGTTGTCCGATTTTCATTTACAAAACGAATTTTGAAGGTAAAAGTATAGTACTACAAAACGACAATCTCGATTTTTCGTTGAAATGTTGCAAAATAGGAGGACTGTTCGTCCGCGGAAGTGAACTCGGCCGGTTTTGTTCATGTTTTCACGAATTTTTCACCTGTTTTGCAACTTTTCAACGAAAATTGAAATTGTCAATTTGTAGTATTATACCTTTACTTTCAAAATTCGCTTCGTAAATGAAAATCGGAAAACTTCCGAAGCATCCTGCTCTTCCGGAAAATAGTGCCTTGAATAATTCAAATAGCAATTACGCAAAGACCGAGGGGTAAACCGCTGGGGATGTCTGGTGTACAAGATTGGGGATGTCCGGGGATGTCCGAGGGATGTCCGGGGATGTCCGGGGATGTCCGGGGATGTCCGGGGATGTCCGGGGATGTCCAGGGATGTCCGGGGATGTCTCGGGGATGTCCAGGAATATCCAAGCATATTATATTCAATTTCTGAGTTATCGGAGGTTATTCCCCCAATTTTTTTATCAAAGTAACATCAGCTGTAAGGTATACCCTTCATTTTGACGCAGCGTATATAGTTTATTGTGGTATGTAATAAAATTTTTGTTTCCCAATTCGCCCATTTATGATACAGTTTATAGTGAAATAACTGAAAGACATTATTGTTACTATTGACGTTATCGAAGGAATCGGTAGAAGAATTCTCTCGACACTTTTTCAAATCAATTTAAACTCAATATCTCAAACCGATGAAGAGCTGCAGCGCTATGGATAGACAGGTAGAGCGACTGAAATTAGGAATCATAATTTTCGATATCGATCTATGGATCATGAAACTTATTGAAATACAGCAGGGTTCACTTATTACAAGCAAGACTTTGACAGTGGATAGAAAAATGTATTCCAAGATGAAAATTTTATATTAACATATGTCCATAAACGCTTCATTTCAAAGAGGGGCATTGAAGTGCAGAAAAAGATCGAATTTTTCCTCGAATTTTTCGCATAATACCTGAAGCCCTGTAGATCGCTAGCATATTAAGTGAGAATATGACGGCCAGAGAGAAATCAGTGCCGAATTGTGAGGTTTCACTACCATAAAAATAGAAAAATGTTCGTTTCGACTCTGTCCAAAAACAAGTTTTGTATTTTTGCCTGAAATCCCATTTCTCGGCTCAATTCATTCTCTACAAAAAACATCTTCTGACATGTCAGTTGGGTCACAAAACTGACAAACTGATAAACTTGTATTTTTTGATTGAATAGCACATAATTTTAATCCTCGTTCTAATCGAAAACATTCCTCGCATAATTGAAATGTGAAGTTCATCATTATTTAATACAGACAAACTACAGACGTCGCAGATGTTGAGAGGGAGTTTCTATTTTCTGGACCTTCAACTTTGAAAGCCTCTAAACAACCAAACCAGTCCTCAAACTTAAAAAGCTACCAGTTGGAGGAAGCTGTTCAAAAAACATTAAAGATAAATATCTTAAATTGAAATCCCAACGAATTGGACTA
Organism: Aphidecta obliterata; assembly: GCA_963966015.1. NCBI lineage: Eukaryota > Metazoa > Arthropoda > Insecta > Coleoptera > Coccinellidae > Aphidecta > Aphidecta obliterata. Next base: position 25,284,947 of record OZ014434.1, on the reverse strand, counting down.
TGAACTAATTGAAAGACTGAGAATTCCAAAGATTAATTTTAATTTGAGTACCACTATCGGTTATTATTATTAAGATATTATCGAAGAGCATTTATTATTGTGTTTTCAGTTATTTTATGTGTTTGGAAGATGAGAATTATTTTTTTTATATAATTTCTTTATGTATTTTTATATATTTTCTATGTATTTTCTTCATATATTTTTATCGAGATTCTTATATATTTCTCCATATATTTATTATTTGAAAATAATTGCCAATGTTTTTTCTGTTACTCGTTTTATGAAATGTTTATTTTCATGCTTTTATAAGTTTGTTTGAATAATGAGATTATTAAATTTGACTACTCAATTCTTCCTCAATCTGTTTGTCACAGTCAATTTCATCCTAATTTAATCAAAAGTTTGGATAGGAATTTGGAAAATAAAAAATTACGAAAAGCACTGCCGTAAAGGCAGGAGCTTTTGAGCGCTCGTACATGCACCTTGTAGGTAGATTCGCATTTTCCAGTTTCAGAAATCAATTGAAGGAATTTTCGACAGCTGTCAAAAAAATTCTTTTTTTTTCGATGATTCGCTAGAATTTTCTACGGTATCTATTTGTCTTGGTGGTGCGATCTGGACAAAATTTTGCACGTAGTTTGAATACATTATTACTCAGCTAGGTGCAAAATTTAATCCCAATCCGCTAAGTATTTTCGGAACTATCAGCAAAAAAATATTTTGAACGGTCATATTTACGGAACCCCTAGTCTAATTTTGCTCATTGATGAACGTGACCGCGATATTCGCGATCCAAACCCACCCTGAGAATTTCAAGTTCCTAGGCCTTTCCGTTCAAAAGTTACAATTTTCTATGGTTTCTATGGTTCTGGTCATGCGATCTGGACAAAATATTGTTTTAATATATCATTCTCGATTAAAATACAAAATTTCATCTCGATCGAATCCGTAGTTTCGAAATTATCGAGAAACCAAAATTTCAAACGACCGTATTTACGGAACCCCTAGTATAATTCTGCTCATTGATTAACGTGAACGCGACATTTCAGATCCACACCTATCCTGAAAATTTCAAGTCCCTAGGACTTTCCGTTCGAAAGTTATGATTTTCTATGGTTTTCATGGTTCTGGTCATGTGATCTGAAGAAATGTAGCAAATTCTCCATTAGTATACAAAATTTCGTCACGATCGAATCTGTAGTTTTGAAATTATCAAGAAAACTAAATTTCAAACGACCATATTTACGGAAACCCTAGTATAATTTTGCTCATAGATAAAAGTGATCACGACATTCGAGATCCACACCTATCCTGAAAATTTCAAGTCCCTAGGCGTTTCCGTTCAAAAGTTACAATTTTCTATGGTTTCTATGGTTCTGGTCATGCGATCTGGACAAAATTTTACATGTAGCTTGAACACCTCATTCTCCATTTGAGTGCAAAATTTCATCTCAATCAAATCTGTAGTTTTCAAGTAATCAGGGTAACAAAACTTTGAACGGACATAGTTACGGAACCCCTGGTGGAATTTGGCCCATTAACGAACTCAACCGAGGCATTCGGGAACTGAACCCATACTGAAAATTTCAAGTCTTTAGGTTGTTCCATTCGAGAGTTATCGTGCTTACGGACGGACGGCCGTCACAGACTCGGCTTTTCCGACGGATTCGTCATCAGTGAGTCGAACACAGCTTTTGAGCGGTCGTTTCTCCACCTTGTAGGTAGATTCGCATTATCCAGTTTTAGAAGCAAATCCAAAAATTTTTGACAACTGTCAAAAAACTCCAGACTTCACGTCAGTGCTTAAGGTGATTTTTGTTCGATAATTGGCTAGAATTTTACGGTATCTTCGGTCTTGGTGATGTGATCTGGACAAAGTTTTCCAGGTAGTTTGAATACATTATTCGTCATCTATGTGCAGAATTTCACTTCAATCCAATGAGTGATTTCGAAATTATCATGAAAAAATATTTTGAACGGCCATATTTACGGAAACCCTGGTCTTATTTTGATCATTCATGAACGTGAGCGCGATATTCGCGATCCAAACCTACCCTGAAAATTTCAAGTCCCTAGGCCTTTCCGTTCGAAAGTTATAATTTTCTATGGTTCTGGTCATGCGATCTGGAAAAAATGTAGCTTAAATATATCATTCTCCATTAAAATACAGAATTTCGTCTGGATCAAATCCGTAGTTTTGAAATGATCAAGAAAACTAGATTTCAAACGACCATATTTACGGAATCCCTAGTCTAATTTTGCTCATTGATAAACGTGACCACGACAGTCGAGATCCACACCTATTTTGAGAATTTCAAGTCCCTAGGCCTCTCCATTACAAAGTTATAATTTTTATGGTTTCGATAGTTCTGGTCATGCGGCAAGATTTTGCATGTAGATTGAACACATCATTATTCTTCTGAGTGCAAGATTTCACCTCGATGGAATCAGTAGTTTCGAAGTAATCAGGAGAACAAAATTTCGAACGGCCATATTCACGGAACCCCTAGTCGAATTTTGCCCAATAACGAACTCAATTGCGGCATTTGAGATTCGAATCTAACCTGAAAATTTCAAGTTTCTAAGTCGTTCCGTTCGAGAGTTATCGTGTATACGGCCGGACGGACAGACGCGAATTTTCCAACGGTTTCGTCATCAGTGAGTCAAATCTAGTCGAATGAGACCATTTTCAGCTGAAAATTCGATAAATACAGACATCGTGGCGAAATGATATAGCCCTCGTGTAAGTAGTACGAGCGCTCAAAAATAGGCGAAAATTGGGTATTCCCTAATATTTTGAAAAAAATCTTTAATGAAGAGGTCTACACATAGATTACAGGAAAACTATAACGAGAATCCAAAGTATAAAAATTTCTACAGAAAAAATTACGAAAAGCACTGCCGTGAAGGCAGGAGCTTTTGAGCGCTCGTACATGCACCTTGTAGGTAGATTCGCATTTTCCAGTTTTAGAAACCAATTGAAGGAATTTTTGACAGCTGTCAAAAAAATTCTGAAACTTAGGCGAAACTCCAGACTTCATGTCGGTGCTTCAGCTGATCAATTTTGTTTCGATAATTCGCTAGAATTTTCTACGGTATCTATGGTCTTGGTGATGCGGTCCGGACAAAATTTTGTACGTACTTTGAATACATTATTCCTCAGCTAGGTGCATAATTTCATTCCAATCCGATCAGTAGTTTCGAAACTATCTGGAAAAAAATATTTTGAACGGCCATATTTACGGAACCCTTAGTCTCATTTTGCTTATTGATGAACGTGACTGCGATATTCGCGATCCAAACCCACCCTGAAAATTTCAAGTTCCTAGGCCTTTCCGTTCAAAAGTTACAATTTTCTATGGTTTCTGTGGTTCTGGTCATGCGATCTGGACAAAATATTGCTTCAATATATCATTCTCGATTAAAATACAAAATTTCATCTCGATCGAATCCGAAGTTTCGAATTTATCGAGAAAACAAAATTTCAAACGACCGTATTTACGGAACCCCTTGTATAATGTTGCTCATAGATGAACGTGATCACGACATTCGAGATCCACACCTATCCTGAAAATTTCAAGTCCCTAGGCATTTCCGTTCAAAAGTTACAATTTTCTATGGTTTCCATGGTTCTGGTCATGCGATCTGGACAAAATTTCGCATGTAGCTAAAACACCTCATTTTCCATCTGAGTGCAAAATTTCATCTCGATCGAATCTGTAGTTTTCAAGTAATCAGGGAAACAAAACTTTGAACGCCCATATTTACGGAACCCCTGGTCGAATTTGGCCCAATAACGAACTTAACCGCGGTATTTGAGATTCGAACCTACTCTGGAAATTTCAAGTTTCTAGGTCATTCCGTTCGAGAGTTATCGTGTATACGGCCGGACGGACAGACTCGAATTTTTCGACGAATTTGTCATCAGTGAGTCGAACCTTGTCGTTTGAGACCATTTTCGGCTCAAAATTCGAAAAATACAGACATCGTGACGAAATGATATAGCCCTCGTGTAAGTAGTACGAGCGCTCAAAAATTATACTACGGAACCCTCTTCTACGCGCGTTCTACAAACTTGTTTCATAATATCTGTCTTGATATTCGTACATTCGAGAATATTCAGTCTCTATAAGTTTAAATATTTGTTTTATAATGGGAAAAGGGATGTCCTGGGGATTTGCGGGGATGTCCCGGGGATCTCCTGGGGATGTCCAGGGATGTCCGGGGATGTCCGGGGATGTCCCGGGGATGTCCGGGGATGTCCCGGGGATGTCCGGGGATGTACTTAGACAGGGGGATGTTCGGTGTACAGTTTTTGCTCAGCGGTTTACCCCTCGGCAAAGACTATCTATCCGAAAACGTCCGGATTGTGCACACTCAAAGTACCTATTAGCCACTACTTTCATCCGGAAAACCAGCGCTACAATTTAGAAATTGGCCGAGCTATGGAGTTTTGAAAAAACGCTGTTTTTTACGGTTATTCCGGCTTTCCTCCGGTAATGATGAACCGATTGCATTGCACTAGCACTCATTCCTTTCGTCTTTTCATTTTCTACAATTCGTCTGTTGAACGTGTCTGCACCGCTTCATTGGTTCAGATTTTACAAGCAAAAAACTAAAAAAACACCGTTTTTTTTTGTGTTTCTTGTGTCCCATTCCCGGCGAAGAGATTGCTTCAGCAATTCTTGTGGTGTTTAGCACATGCCCTGAGCTCCATAATCGACCACATGCTGAAGTCTGTTGAGTTGATATCCGGCAAGTAGGGCAGCCATTCTGCAGATGTGATGAAACCCGGAAAATGAGTCTTACACCATTCTTGCTTTGTGAGCCGGACTTTGTGAGCCGGAGCGGCGGAGAGAGGTCTAATACGTGTCGCCGAAGTGCTGCTGGTTCCTCGGAAGTATCACGGCGTCGAGAATGTCTCAGCGGTAGACTTCTTGATTGATTTTGACCACTTGATCCGCGAAAACAAAGGGTTTTTTGGCGGAAAACAAAGAGTGTTTTGGCGCTGGCGCAAATGCCGCTCCAGACCATGACGGATTGCGGAATTTAACGATTTTGGCCGACGTACCGGGAGCCTCTGCGGACCAGACTATGTCGTTTTGGTTGTTGTTCTACAATGAAAATCTTATCGTCTGTGAACAGATTGTGCTCCCAATTTTGACCGGCGGCGAGACGAAGGAGTTGGCGGTATCTTTGAAGTCGTACGCCCTTATTTTCATCAGTGAGGAGTTGAACTTTTTGGAGCTTGTATGGCTTGAGGTTTAGCACCTTCACGGTCATTTGACGAACGGATTCACGGTTGATACCGGTCTCCCGGGGTATTTTCATCATGGAGACCCTCAGATTTCGTTCGACTCGCTTCTTGACGTTGTTGCGATTGCTAGGCGTATTGACAGTGCGTTTTATCCCAATTGGCCATCATGGCCAAGCTCCTTGAAACGGCAAATCTCATCGGACACGGTTTTTCGAGGCACATTGAGCAAACGAACAATTTCGCTTGACGCTTACCGCGATGAAACAGCACCAAAATTGCACTACGTTTGTTTGACATTCTAACACTCTGCAAAGTAAAGTAATATCGAAGTGAAAATTCACATATTAGTACAAGAAATTGTAGATGATCTAATAGAATAAAAGTTATTTGGCTGCGCTGAAATACTTTTGTTCCAGAACACAGTAACATTTGTCCGATGTTTTTCTTGTCACCCTGTTTAATACAAGACATTAATGAACTCCAGCTGTTCCACGCCGTAAGAGTTCCTCATTGGAATCATCCAGGTAAAAAGGGTATCAAAGTGTCTAATGGTCTAATCGTAAACCTTATTTACATCTATGGAAAAAAAAATTACGAAAAGCACTGCCGTGGAGGCAGGAGCTTTTGAGCGCTCGTACATGCACCTTGTAGGTAGATTCGCATTTTCCAGTTTCAGAAATCAATTGACGGAATTTTCGACAGCTGTCAAAAAAATTCTGAAACTTAGGCGAAACTCCAGACTTCATGTCAGTGCTTCAGCTGATCAATTTTTTTTCGATAATTCGCTAGAATTTTCTACGGTATCTATGGTCTTGGTGGTGCGATCTGGACAAAATTTTGCACGTAGTTTGAATACATTATTACTCAGCTAGGTGCGAAATTTCATTCCAATCAAATCGGTAGTTTCGAACAGCCATATTTACGGAACCCCTGGTCTAATTTTGCTCATTGATGAACGTGACCGTGAAATTCGCGATCCAAGCCCACTCTGGAAATTTCAAGTTCCTAGGCCTTTTCGTTCAAAAGTTACAGTTTTCTATGGTTTCTATGGTTCTGGTCATGCGATCTGGACAAAATATTGCTTCAATATATCATTCTCGATTAAAATACAAAATTTCATCTTGATCGAATCCGTAGTTTCGAAATTATCGAGAAACCAAAATTTCAAACGACCGTATTTACGGAACCCCTAGTATAATTCTGCTCATTGATAAACGTGAACGCGACATTTCAGATTCACACCTATCCTGAAAATTTCAAGTCCCTAGGCCTTTCCGTTCGAAAGGTATGATTTTCTATGGTTTCTATGGTTCTGGTCATGTGATCTGGGAAAGTGTAGCTTGAATATATCATTCTTCATCAGTACACAAAATTTCGTCATGATCGAATCTGTAGTTTTGAAATTATCAAAAAAACCAAATTTCAAACGACCATATTTACGGAACCCCTAGTATAATTTTGCTCATAGATGAAAGTGATCACGACAATCGAGATGCACACCTATCCTGCAAATTTCAAGTCCTTAGGCGTTTCCGTTCAAGAGTTTCAATTTTCTTTGGTTTCTATGGTTCTGGTCATGCGATCTAGACACATGTAGCTTGAACACCTCATTCTCCATTTGAGTGCAAAGTTACATCTTGATCGAATCTGTAGTTTCAAAGTAATCAGGAGAACAAAATTTTGAACGGCCATATTTACGGAACCCCTGGTGGAATTCTGCCCATTGACGAACTTAACCGAGGCATTTGGGATCTGAACCTACACTGAAAATTTCAAGTCTCTAGGTTGATCCGTTCGAGAGTTATCGTGCTTACGGACGGATGGCCGGACGGACAGACTCGAATTTTCCGACGGATTCGTCATCAGTGAGTTGAACTCTATCGTTTTAGACCATTTTCGGCTCAAAATTCGAAAAATACAGACATCGTGACGAAATGATATAGCCCTCGTGTAAGTTGTACGAGCGCTCAAAAAGTTGTAATAATTTAGCTCTGTGGCAACCTTATAGTTTCTTCCTTATATCTCGATAAATAGTTGCAATATTTTTTTATGGCATATTATTTGATCATTATATATAACAAAGAGTAATAATTATCTACGCGGCAACTCAGCTCTCAAAACCACTGCTGGACATCTCGCTCCACTACAGCCTATCACTCGATAAGAGCGATAACGTGCGAGGAGTGATGCCAAGTTTCTGGATCTTTCCCAAAACCGAAGAAATTCGAAACTGTTTGAGAACTGGGTCATAAGTCAATATATAGTTAGGAAGGGGGTTACATTTCACTGCGACCTCAAGGTCTATTGTGCCCCCCATCAGAGCCGCATTCGCAAATGCGCTACCTCAGCTCGCCCTCCAGCTCTAGAGCTCCAATGAACTCAACAGTTTCTGAGAGGGCTTCAAGGAGGTAAGATCCTCATTCCTCCTGTAATTCTCTTGTCCAAGACATTCTTCGCGCTGGTTCTCAATGGCGAAGCATTCTGTAACCAGGTGAACTTAATAAATATATAACTATAAAAATCAATGATAGGGTGAGGGTTAGGTTAGGGTTACGGTAGAGTTAGGTTAGGTTGGGGTTAATAGTAATAATTCCACTGGTTTGAATAGTTTACTCCAATATAATTAGACTATACCTTAGCCACAGCAATGCATGGCCAAGTCTGCTAGTAATTATATATATTGAAGGAAAAGAAATCATCAAATTCGAGGAACCTATGAAATACATATAATTTTGGATGGTAGCTCCAAAAATATACCCCGAAAAAATATATAATAATTTTTTACTTACACTTGCAACTTCCAACAGATTTTACCTAAAGTAAAACAACTACCTAATCAGAAATTACAAAAATATGGAAAATTATCTTATTCAGATACCTAAAGTTTAATCGGTTTTAAAAGTCAAATGCTCGAGTAATAATAATAAATAATACTTCCAAGTAATAAGAGCAATATTCTCAACAACTTATTTCCATTCTATCGAAAATAACAAAACTTAATAATGGATCTATAGTAACGATTCTGCCTACTAAAGCATATCAATAATAATGAAAAGTGATGGAATCCCTTTTACAAATATTGAGTACTTACGCCAAGGGTTCGGCGAAAGGTTCTCCATTTTTTTCTGTACCGATATTAAAAGTTCATAAATTCGTATGTATTTAGGATTCAAAAAAAGTATTCATTTTCAAGATAAGATATGAAAATTTAAGACAGGAAAGTGAAAATGTTCATTTTTTTATTGATCTATTTTTCATTTTTAGGAGTAGGTCAAGAACAAGAGATTACCACAAGTGTAAAAGGTCGAAAGAAAGCGAAAACAGACTAAGTAGAAAACATAGGGAGAAAGATGGAAAAAGTAGAACTCTAAGGGGGGAAAAAAACTACGATTGTGAAGTTAGCGGAAAAGAAGATGGTGAAATGTCGGACGACGCAGACAGTACAAAATGTAGGAAAGATTCACACAGAAAGAAGAAATCCCACAAAAGGTAAATTCATACTATCAAAAATTAACATTCAGTTAGACGTGTTAAACTATATGCAAGAGCAAACGAAATTTAAAATCTATTATTACAAATGGAGCAATATAATTACGAGTGAGTTATATCCCTTCATAAAAAAGTAATATCTATGTAAACAACGAAAGAGAAATCTCCAAGAACTGGGACCTTTTTCATGAAACAATACGTCAATAGATTTATGCAACCCATTTTGAGGCATTTGTTTAGATGCAAAACCAATAGGTTTCTCTTTACTATTTGCAAAACTGTGCGACAATATAGCGGACAACCCTGAATAATTAGCGTTAGTAGCTAACATTGAGGGAATATCTTGCTGATATGGAACCAAAATTTTATCTGACGCTTACTCTTTTTTCAACCAATATACTGCTTTATCACATTAAGTGTTTCAATTAATACTTTATCTTTCAAATGGTCATAAGGTGTCTTAAGCACATCCTCTCTCTTTTACAAAAATGACTCGTAAATAGTTACTAAACCTGAAAAAGCTTCAAGTTCTTTTCTAGTTTAAGGACATGGCATATTCATAATTGATAAATAATACTTTGATATGAGAGGGTGTTTACTCATATGGTGGTTATTAATACCCTTTTGAAGAAGTTAAATATAAGCTTAAAAGACATAACAAAATAAAAACAGGGACTGGAATACCGAATAATACAACATTCAAATCATCCAAGTTGAATAAAGCAAAAAAAGCATGGTTGTTCATATCACGAATACACGAAGAAGTTACAGACAGGGATATAATCAAATTTATCGCAAATAAAGGAAAAGTACAAGAGGATAAAATCTCTTTAAAAAATTTGAACCTGAGAAACAACGAAAACATTCATTTCAAGAGCATCATGCTTGGTGTCCCTTTCGAAATGAAAGAAACAATATATGAAAACGACTTCTGGCCAGTAGGAATCAAATACGCAAGATTTGATTTTCAAAGGGGTCAACATTTTTTAGACAACACAAGAATACATATAAACAATCAACTATAAACAAGCAAAGAAAACAAAATAATCAATACAAGGTCACAATCTTACATCAGAATGTGAGATCAATTGGAAATGCTACAGAAAAACTAGAAAAACTAACAGAAGAAAACTGAGATATAAAAATACTCTGCATATCCAAACACTGGAAAACGGAAGAACAAATCAGACATCATACCATAAAAAACTTCACTTTGACTGCCAAATACTGTAGACCACTAGGAGAGCATGGAGGAACTGCAATATATGTCAGAAATGACATAGAATATTGGGAAAGAAAGGATATAGGGAAAATATCAAAAAAGAAAAAAATTGAATGTGCTGCTATAGAATACCACCTAGACCACCAAAAGTGGATATGTCTTGCTATATATAATGATGGAAATACTGAACAAATTACAACACAATTAACACCCATTTTAGGAAAACTCACGAAGGAAAACAATCAAATAGTAATTACAGGAGACTTCAACATTGATATGATGCAAGAAACTAAAGCAAAAAAAGACTGGACGAACTTTCTGAAATCCTTTGGAATCAAACAAACAATATTTGAACCCACTAGAATATCCTACTCAACCTCAACATGTATAGATGGAATATATGTCAAAGTTAACTCCCCCTTCAACATAGAAGTAATACAAACTCATATATCAGACCACTATGCACAAAAAATATCTTTCTCCATCAACAAAACTAACATCTATTCATACAGAAGAGCATTATCTGAGATAAATCTCAGCAATCTTAAAAAATTATTATCTCTACAGAACTGGTCATCGGTATATGAATGTGATGTAAGAGACATTGACGAACAATTTAATTTATTTCACGGAATATACCTTGAACACTTCAATACCAGTTGTCCATACATAAAAATTCCAATAAAACCCAAAAAACACAAACCAAAACCCACTAATACACAAATTCAACAAACGAAAAACAGATTAGATATACTATTCACACTGAGTATTATAAATGAAAAATTCAAAAATGAATATAAAATAACAAAACAGCAATATGATGAACTACTCATAAAAAACAAAGCTGACAACTTTGGGAAACTTATAGACCATTCAGACAATAAAAACAAGACAATCTGGTCCATTATAAATTCCTTACATAAAAGAGATGAAGATACTCAAATCCCCAGGAAACGAAACATAGAAAATTTGGCAAACGAATTCAACGATTACATTTTACATGTTGCTGCTAACCTTACCAAAAACATAAACAAAAAGGAACCACCAATCACATTCACCAAACCAAAACATATATTCTCAATACAAAAACTCGATGAAGAACAAGTAATGGACATTGTCAAAAGGCTAAAAAATAAAACCTCAAGTGGAATAGATGAAATTTCAAACTGAACAATAAAACATAACATAGAGGAAACAGTTCAAGTATTAACATATATCATCAATAATTCACTCACCGAAGGAACTTTCCCTATAATACTCAAAACTGCAGAAATTCGACCGAAATACAAAACTGGTGACCCTGAAGATTATGGAAACTACAGACCCATTAGTATAATACCATCATTTGCAAAATTGTTTGAACAGGCATTCTGTCAGCAACTAATGGAATTCTTTATATCAAAAAAATTACTTAGTGCAAATCAACATGGATGCATAAAAGGGAAATCCAAACAAACAGCAATACTCCAACCAAGAAATCCTGTACGGAAAACTAAGGCAGTATGGAATACAGGGGAACACCTTAAAATGGATCAAGTCATACTTCTATGGACGAACACAACTGACAAAAATACGCATAATGGATCAGATATTAGGTCTGAAGAACGGCAGATGCAGCTGAGAATACAACAGGGCAGCGTAGCAGGAACAGTAATGTTCCTAATTTATATTAATGATTTTGGTCTAATTCCTCTAATCGAAACCCATGATGTCCCACAACAACACATCGAAGAAAACCTCCCAACGAATACAACTATTTTGCATTGCCAAAGTCACCCAATTAATAGCAACAACTCGAACGTACTCCAAGATCCAATCATAGAATGGGACCAGGAAAAGGTAACAAGTGTCCACTATGTAGATGATACGAACATACTAGCAGTACAGCCATTATGGCCTGATCTAAGAGAGCTCCTTGATGATAATATAATTAAATATCGGAACATACAAAATTTTTAGGTAGAAACATCGATGGAGACATGAAATGGAAAACACATATAACAAACCTGGAAGACAAAATGGCATCATCACTATATGCATTCAGAGTAACAGCTAAATATATGACTCCTAAAATAATGAAAACCGTCTAATATACCATGATAGAGGCAAAATTAAGATATGCACTGATATTCTATGGATCTGGAAACATACAATCTCTATTTAGACAACAAAAAAATTACGAAAAGCACTGCCGTGAAGTCAGGAGCTTTTGAGCGCTCGTACATCCAACTTGTAGGTAGATTCGCATTTTCCAGTTTTAGAAATCAATTGAAGGAATTTTCGAAAGCTGTAACAAAATTCTCAAACTTAGACGAAACTCCAGACTTTGTCAGTGCTTCAGCTGACCAATATTTTTTCGAAAATTCCACACATGTGATTTTTAACCAATCAGAACGTGTATTTCTGACAGATCACCATCGCAACGGATGAATTTTAGTGGAAATTTTTTCACGGTACCCAACAGCGAATTATACTGGAAATTTTTTTGACGTTTATAATGACAGAATATTATACTTGATGAAGACGAAAATTGATGTTGTTGGAAATAAACGCATTTGGTGTGGAATTTTCTTACCGAATACCACACGAGGTCAAATTAAATCCAGAAATTTTTTCTCACTCATGAATATTTTTAGAAAAATATCCCTCGTCTTCGACTCGGGATAATTTTCAAAATATTCATGAGCTCGAAAAAATTTCCGGCAATAATTTGACCTCTAGTGGTATTACTAGTGATAATTCGCTAGAATTTTCTACGGTATCTATGGTCTTGGTGATGCGATTTGGACAAAATCTCGCACGTAGTTTGAATAAATCATTCCTCAGCTAGGTGCAAAATTTCAATCCAATCAAATCAGTAGTTGAGAAATTATCAGGAAAAAAATATTTTGGACGGCCATATTTACGGAACCCCTTGTCTAATTTTGCTCATTGATGAACGTGACCGTGAAATTTGCGATCCAAACCCACCCTGAAAATTTCAAGTTCCTAGGCCTTTCCCTTCGGAAGTTATAATTTTCTATGGTTCTGGTCATGCGATCTGGACAAAATGTTGCTTTAATATATCATTCTCGTTTAAAATACAAAATTTTATCTCGATCGAATCCGTAGTTTCGAAATTATCGAGAAACAAATTTTCAAACGACTGTATTTACGGAACCCCTAGTATATTTCTGCTCATTGATAAACGTGAACGGCATATTTAAGATCTACACGTATCCTCAAATTTCAAGTCCCTAGGTCTTTCCGTTCGAAAGTTATGATTTTCTATGGTTTCTATGGTTCTGGTCATGCGATCTAGAGAAATGTAGCTTGAATATATCATTCTCCATTAGTATACAAAATTTCGTCACGATCGAATCTGTAGTTTTGAAATTATCGAGAAAACTAAATTTCAAACGACTATATTTACGGAACCCCTGGTATAATTTTGCTCATAGATGAAAGTGATCACGACAATCGAGATGCACACCTATCCTGCGAATTTCAAGTCCCTAGGCGTTTCCGTTCAAAAGTTACAATTTTCTATGGTTTCTATGGTTCTGGTGATGCGAGCTGAACAAAATTTTGCTTGTACCTTGAACACCTCATTTTCCATTTGAGTGCAAAATTTCATCTCGATCGAACCTGTAGTTTCGAAGTAATCAGGAAAACAAAATTTCGAGCGGCTATATTCACGGAACCCCTCGGCTAATTTCGCCCAATAACGAACTTAACCGCGGCATTCGAGATTCGAACCTACCCTGAAAATTTCAAGTTTCTAGGACATTCCGTTCGAGAGTTATCGTGTATACTGACGGACGGACGGCCGGCTCAAAATTCGAAAAATACAGACATCGTGACGAAATGATATAGCCCTCGTGTAAGTAGTACGAGCGCTCAAAAATAGCTATGAGAATTATGTGCAACTTAGGGTACAACCAGTCGTGCAGGGGCTCCTTCCGCAGAATGGGGATACTTACGCTATTTGGCTTGTATATACAAGAATGCATTCTATTTCTATACAAAAACAAACATTTATTTGAACAATTCAAAAATTTAAAAGAAAGATATGAAACGAGAACACAAAATTATAACTATCCCAAATATAGACTAACAACAACACAACAACAAGCAGAATACAGATGCCTACTATTATACAACCACCTACCAGATGAAACAAAGAACATCGCAAATTACAAAGTATTCAAGAAGAAAATATTCTCGACATTAGTGGATGTGGAACCCTATAACCTGGAAGACTATTTAGGAAACGTCTAGACAATTGTATTGACACTATTTCATTTCATTTCATGTTTAACTTGAAACGATTCTGAAATAAAGAGTACTATTATTATTTGTCCATCTTATCCCCTTAAAATTTTATTTCACATTTTAAAAATTCATACTTCGATTCATTGCCATAAGGTCATCAGTAAATGAGGTTTGAATATTATCGGCCACAAAGCTTCAAGCCATTGCCTTCCTATCAAAGTTTTACCCTAAAACGTACGCCTTAAGATGCTTGTGTGTGAAGTCTTAATTTTCATCAACTTTACAACATTTACCAATATTCCAGGATGTAGGTCAACACTTGAAACCCATCTTCTCAATGTACTCAACCCAGGCAGATGATACCCATTTTGCTTCAAGTATCTATTCTATTCCTTCATTGAACCTTTGTGACAAAATAAATTTGTATACGACAAGTCAAAATGAATGGGAGACCTCCAAAATTATAATTTGTACCTGTAGACAGCATTTAACTGGACTGATGAGATTTGATATGAATCGAAACCGGTCTACAGGTGCAAATGAACTATTTGGTATTGCTATTAGTTTATCTAGTTTAATTTTTCTAATTCCATTAGTGAAGTTGATAATTTCAAACAAGCAGTCATTATATCATTCTAGTCAATTGTTCAGACGAATTAGGTTGTAGTTTGAACTCGTAATTTCCATGTTTGACAATATGCTCGTAATTTTAACGGCGAGTCACACATGTGTCTTTGTCTAGGGGAGTTGGAAAAGCGATTCATGGCCTGCAGATATTTGAGACAGTTGCGTTTGGAACGGACAAGTGGCGTGATTGGAGAAATTTTCTCCGAATCGAATTTATCTTTCCACTGTACTGATGGGATTTGATATTAGTTCATCTAGTATAAACAAAATATTTGAAACACCCTGTGACGAGTTTTCCAAATTTTAGGAGATGCACGATTTTCCGCCATTTTTCTACATCGGAATTTTAAAAGCAGTTTATTCTTGAAACATTGAGAATAGGAATAACGAACATGATACTGACTCCCTTTTTTAAAATATTTGGGAAAAAAATTTTTTTTGTATTGTAACGATTCGAATAGAAATATATTTTAAATTGAATAATCGATCATATAAGAGACGAAAAAATGCAATTTTCACCCCCTGTATAACTGAAAGTGTTCAGGCTTCAAGAATATTTCAGCTCAGTAGATCAAGTCGAACAATATCATAATTCAAATTTTTCAGGACTACAATAGCCATATACCAAAGTCAGAACATGGCATATCAGAAATCATGCAACAATAGTACATACCGAAAAACAGAGTTGTACAGATTTTAAATCTAAACACCAATCAGAAGTTCTCGAATAAGCAAAAACCAGCAACATCGACAGACACAGTAAAATGTTGAAAACTTCTTAGCGAAGTAATGAAAACTAAAATATTCATACAGAATGAAAGAATATCAAACAACAATAAGAAGATATTGTCAAAAACAGGGTAAAACAGTACTTGTCACAGACTATCAGACATGACAGATGAACCATAGAACAGCATCCAACATCTTGGTCACAGCAATTTACTCTCACTGAATTTAGTGCATCCATGATCGAGGACCGGATATTGTTACACCTAAATGACTTGGGATTTGTTGAAAAGATGGTTTACTTCAATTCACTCTCACTTAACCAGTCCAATACATAAATATCTGAAATACTCACGTTATTACAACGACCGCAGAAACATCATGTGATACCGCCATGTTGTGTCTGTCGATGTTGATGGTTTTTGCTTATTTGAGAACTTTTGATTGGTGTTGACAATTAAGATCTGTACAACTCTGTATTTCGGTATGTATTATTGTTGCCTTATGTGTGATTTGCCATGTTTTGACTGTTGTATATTGCTATTGTGGAGTCCTGAAGAAGGTCCCCATCGGGATCGAAACGTCGTCGTGATGAAATAAAGAAGAGTAATTCTATAAAACTCATCAATTTCCCACACCCCTTACCAAAGTTCGTCTGTTGTGTGAAATAAGGAATTAGAATAAACTACAATATTATTATTATTATAACCTTGTTATCTCGTAACCCCGTTTTCAAGGGACGTTTGAATTCTTTTCTCGATCTGAAGAATTCCTTGGACCGATGATTTTTTCCGGGTTCTGGTTGTAAAGCAGAAACGAGATTTTGTATAGGTGCGAGGAGAGTTTTCGGATATTTCCGGTTCTCAACGGACTGGATTTCTCAAATTAATGAAAGATCCCTTTGATGAATTAAAGACGTATATGCTTTCTTTGATCTATTTACAAATTATACATATACATCTGTTCGTCTGGTTGTATCGATTTCAACAACTCTCACGACATACACTGAGTTAAACTTCCCTTAGAAAAGATGTTGTAAGTATCTTTTCTATCACAAATGGTACGTTGTTGGTTTACCGAGAGATCGTATTAACTGTTCGTCTGGTTGTATCGATTTCAACAACTCTCACAACATACACTGAGTTAAACTTCCCTTAGAAAAGATGTTGTAAGTATCTTTCCTATCACAAATGGTACGTTGTTGGTTTACCGAGAGATCGAATTAACTAACTATATTGAACTAATTTGGGGAATATAAAACATTTCTCCCACTATCAATACACAAAAATATACAGAAGGCGTCATCAAGTTCAGAAACCTGACCAATCACAAAATTGGTCCTAATCTTTCCACGACAACAGTTTCTAAACCCAGATGGCCTCTGGCGCCAAGTTGGTGAAATTGAAACTCTCAAGTCTCAACCACTGGTCAAGTGGCGCTAAAGCGAAACCAGATGGGATTCTTCGAATCGCACTGCCATGCCTGGTTATCATCTCCATTGTTGACTTGACACCACCCACCAAGTTAGCGCCTAACACCCTTATCTCAATTGGTGACACGGATATGTAACATACGGGTACCGGCCTGATACATACCATCTCGGCGCCCAACATTCCGGCCACCTTGAAAATAGTTTTTTGAATTTATAAAACTTTTTCAACCATATCTTGTGAATATAAAATCAGAATTTCATACCTTAACTTAACACTAACAATATCATTCACACAAACATAATATATATAATACACCTAAATACATAAATTATATTGGCAAGGGGGCTATTCTGGTAATGCTTCGTTTGTACACCCCAGAATGGGTTTTTACTGAAACCACTCTAACGACTTCGTCATTACTAGGAAATACTTCAACCACTCGTCCCAACGTCCACTTTAACGGAGGGACATTGTCCTCTTTCAAAAGCACCATTGTACCGAGTTTTATTCGCTCAGGTGTTTGCAATTGCCATTTAGATCTAGTATTCAGCTGATTTAAATGCTCTTTATGCCACCTATTCCAAAAATGATTTTTAATTACCTGGATATGTTGCCAATGGGATAATCTATTAATTGGCACACTACTCAAATCGACATTGGGAACAGTGGTTAAAGTTTCGCCAATCAGAAAATGAGCTGAAGTCAATGCTCTCAAATCATTAGGATCCTCAGACAGAGAATCGATAGGTCTTGAATTCAAAATTGCTTCAATTTCTGTCGTGTATGTCTCTAACTCTTCATACGTGAATAACGTATCACCGACCGTCCGATAGAAATGGTGTTTGAAAGACTTAACCGCTGCTTCCCAGAGACCTCCAAAGTGTGGAGATCGTGCTGGAATAAAATGCCAATTTATTCCTTGATTCGCGAGGTAATCTGAGACTTGGTTGTTATGTTCTGTTGAAAGAACAAGTTTCATCAGTCCTTCGAGTTGATTTTTCGCTCCAACAAAATTAGTCGCGTTATCGGAGTAAATGTTCGCCGAACATCCACGCCTAGCGAAAAATCTCCCCAGACATCCAATAAACGCGTCTGTGCTCACATCGGTTACTAATTCGATGTGAACAGCTTTTGTTGCCCAACACACAAAAATACAGGCATAAACCTTAACCCGATTTCGGTTTCTATGCTTTTTTTCCTTAATGAAAAAGGGACCACAATAATCCACACCTGTATTCACAAATGGACGGGTTTGAGTAACTCTATTTTTTGTGAGATCTCCCATGAAATAGGAAGCGTCTCGCGGTTTCACTCGAAAACACGTCACACACTTGTGTACTATCCGTTTAATTATTGCCTTGCCATTGATCGGCCAAAATTTGGAACGTACTGCGTTCAGAGTTGCTTGAACGCCACCATGTAAATAAAGAATATGCTGTTCTCTTAATATAAGTTCGGTAATGTGATGCTTCTCAGGTAGTACGATAGGATGTTTTTCGTAATACAAGAGACTAGAATTCTTCAAGCGCCCTCCAACCCTGATAAGTCCCGAGTCATCCAGGAATGGATTGAGTGCTTTGAGCTCACTCTGTTTTCTCGCGAAACCCGACTTCGCGAGGTGAATTCTATCATCGCGAAAACTTTCCTCTTGTACTAGTCTAATTATTACTTCTAGTGCGAGAACTATTTCTGAAGTTAGCAGTTTTCCCTTGGTTTTATCATTACCCCTTTTCAAATTCTTTATAAACCGCAGAATGTAGGCCATAATTTTTTTCGTCTTTCCTATTGTTCCGTATTCTTTCAGAAATGAAACCTTGAATGTCGTCGTCAACGTCGCTCGTGGTTTCAATTCGCTCATTGGTACTGATTCTATGATATTGTTCGGCCACTCTGATTTATCTTGTCTCAGCCATTTTGGTCCATCTTGCCATTGCTTATTCTTTACGAAATCTACCGGCATTTGACCGCGCGATAATATATCTATCGCGTTTTGTTCCGAAGGCACATGTCGCCAACGCATTGAGCTTGTATCCTTCCTGATTTCTGACACTCTGTTAGCTACGAAAGTTTTCAATAAATATGGCTGACTATTGATCCATTGCAACGTTACCGAAGAGTCCGACCATAAAACTACTTCATCGATTTATTCGACTAGCTGAATCGAGTTGAGCACTGTAGTCACTAAACGCGATAGTAACAATGCGGCGCATAATTCTAACTTTGATAGTGAAATTGTCTGCAATGGAGCAATTCGATTTTTGAGCACAACAAATTGGTGTAAACTCTTTCGTTTTTATCAATGGATCGAATATAAATACACGCGCCGTACGCACTTTCGCTTGCGTCACAGAACCCGTGAATCTCAGTGATAACTGCCTTTTTGAGCGCTCGTACTACTTACACGAGGGCTATATCATTTCGTCACGATGTCTGTATTTTTCGAATTTTGAGCCGAAAATGGTCTCAATCGACTATGTTCGACTCACTGATGACGAATCCGTCAAAAAATTCGAGTCTGTCCGTCCGGCCGACAGCACGATAACTCTCGAACGGATCAACCTAGAGACTTGAAATTTTCATTGTAGGTTCAGATCCCAAATGCCTCGATCAAGTTCGTTAATGGGCAGAATTCACCAGGGGTTCCGTAAATATGGCCGTTCAAAATTTTGTTCTCCTGATTACTTCGAAACTACAGATTCGATCGAGATGAAACTTTGCACTCAAACGGAGAATGAGGTGTTTAAGCTACATGTGAAATTTTGTCCAGATCGCATGACCAGAACCATAGAAACCATAGAAAATTGTAACTTTTGAACGGAACCCCCTAGGGACTTGAAAGGATAGGTGTGGATCTGGAATGTCGTGATTACGTTCATCTATGAGCAAAATTATACAAGGTGTTCCGTAAATATGGTAGTTTGAAATTTAGTTTTCTTGATAATTTCAAAACTACAGATTCGATCGTGACGAAATTTTGTATACTTATGGAGAATGATATATTCAAGCTACATTTCTCCAGATCACATGACTCGAACCATAGAAAATCATAACTTTCGAACGGAAAGGCCTAGGGACTTGAAATTTTCAGGATAGGTGTGGATCTCGATTGTCGTGATCAGTTTCATGTATGAGCAAAATTATACTAGGGGTTCCGTAAATACGGTCGTTTGAAATTTTGGTTTCTCGATAATTTCGAAACTACGGATTCGATCGAGATGAAATTTTGTATTTTAATCGAGAATGATATATTAAAACAATATTTTGTCCAGATCTCATGACCAGAACCATAGAAACCATAGAAAATTGTAACTTTCGAACGGAAAGGCCTAGGAACTTGAAATTCTCAGGGTGGGTTTGGATCGCGAATATCGCGGTCATGTTCATCAATGAGCAAAATTAGACTAGGGGTTCAGTAAATATGGCCGTTCAAAATATTTTTTTGCTGATAGTTCCGAGAATACTGAGCGGATTGGGATGAAATTCTGCACCTTGCTGAGTAATAATATATTCAAACTACTTGCAAAATTTTGTCCAGATCGCACCACCAAGACCATAGATACCGTAGAAAATTCTAGCGAATTATCGAAAAAAAATTGATCAGCTGAAGCACTGACATGAATTCTGGAGTTTCGCCCAAGTTTCAGAATTTTTTTGACTGCTGTCGAAAATTCCTTCAATGGATTTCTGAAACTGGAAAATGCGAATCTACCTACAAGGTGCATGTACGAGCGCTCAAAAGCTCCTGCCTTCACGGCAGTGCTTTTCTAAATTTTTAATAACAGTCTTTCTTTGAAACCTTATGTCCTTTAATTCCGTAAATTGTCCTCTCAGATTCACCCATGCTGTGTGAATATCATGTGGTAAGGACTCATCCCATCCTGTGTTACATTGCCACAGTTTTTGCATCAAAATTTTTGCCATAACTATAACTGGCCCGAGTAGCCCAATGGGATCATATAATTTTGCTATAGCGGATAGGACATTCCTCTTTGTAACTTTAGAATCTGAATCTATCGTGTACCCATAAGTTATTATGTACGTATCGCTGTTCCATTGTATTCCCAACGCTTTCATGTCTGGGTCCTTATTTACTAGCATTTTTACCCTCGACGTATCATTTTCCAATGCCTGAATTACTTCATTATTATTCGATACCCATTTTCTTAGGGTTAAACCTCCTGCTTTGGTCATTCCCATTAATTCGTCGCGTAATGTTTTTGCATCCGCTAGATTGTCCACTCCCGTTATTATGTCATCTACGTAACAATCTCGTTTTAATATTTCGCTGCCCCTTGGAAATCTGTGTTTCTCATCCTCCGCTAATTGAATTAATACTCGCGTCGCAGAATGAGGTGCTGACGCGGTGCCGAACAATACAACTGGCATAACAAAGGTTTTTAACTCTTCTGAAACATCTTCCCGCCACAACGCAAGTTGATAATGCGTGTCTTAATCCGCTAGTCGACAATAAAACTTGCTGATGAGTTTTAAGGTTTTCTGAAATTCCGATTGTGTTTGGCGATTCGTTTTTCTGATTACGATTTTCCGCATGTAACATCGTATGATGTTTTCTACCACATTTTCTGCACCCGTTCGACCTACAATCTCTACTTCTATGTCCGTTTCTCAAACAATTCCAACATAATTGGGCATTCTTTACCCTTTCCGTTCTCTGATTTATTTCCATTTCACCAAATATGTGACACGTATTTATACTATGGGGTTTCTCGCAAATTGGACATATTTCTACCTGCTGTGTGGTTCCGAAAGTGTGCCCTTTGTTTGTTGCTACCCCTTGAATCGGTCTATTGTCAGTGCTATGACTGTTATTTATTGACGCGACTTCTAAAATTTGACACCTTTTTTCGAGAAACTCCATGAATGATTCAAATTTGGGTGATTCTCTTCCCGATATGGAATCTTCCCATTCCTTATGCGTTCTCTTATGTATTTTCTGGGTAATGATATAAATGAGGTATCCCAATGCGAAACTGGTTCGCCCAATGAAAGTAATGCCCTTAAATGCGTCCTTATGTCATCACCCAATTTCCTCAATTCATTCCCAGATTCCCTAGTGACTGACTCCAATTGCATGAACTTCTTAACATGGCTTTGGATTATGATGCGTTTCTGATTAAACCGTTCATTGATTCATTTCCAAGCGATTTTATAATTTTCTTCCGATGTCTCTAGCGCGTGTATAACTGACGCGGCTTCATGCTTCAAACAAGATCTCGGATAATGCAGTTTTTGTATGGCCGATAAATCTGCATTATCGTGAATGGTCGATTTGAAAAAGTTATAAAATCCTATCCAATTTTCATATTTTCCGTCAAACGTTACTAAATCTATCTTCGGTAGTCTAACGCTGTTTACGTTATTTGAAGTGTTCGCTTTAGTTTCTTTTATACCCTCGGCTTTAGTCATTACCGAATAATATATTTTAGAGAAGTTCTCAAATTCATCTGAAGCCGTTTCTTCAGTCTCCTCTATTTGATTTTGAATTGCTTCAAACGCGTCCAAGAACTTCTCAGCCTTTTTAAATCTAAATTTAATTTCCGCTATATTATCTTCGTTTTGCTCAACGAACTTATTGAAGATAGTGAGCTTTGCCTTCACGTTGGCTCGCTGTCTTCTCAAACTTGTCACGTCTGTTGAAGTCATCGTGAAATTAAATTTATTCCAAATTATTATGAATTTCCACTTCACTTGGCACATGAAACTCTGCTTGCTCTGATCACACGTACTGGTTTGCTCTTCTTGATTATCAATCAAATGTTATTGGATCATATAGGCTCGCTACTTACATCCGTTGTTCGAAGAACCAAATGTTATTGGACACTTTAGGTTCGCTACTTGTATCCGTTGTTCGAAGAACCAAATGTTCTTGTACCCTATAGGTTCGCTACTGATATCCGGCTCGAAGGACCAAATGTTATCTCGTAACACCGTTTTCAAGGGACGTTTGAATTCTTTTCTCGATCTGAAGAATTCCTTGGACCGATGATTTTTTCCGGGTTCTGCTTGTAAAGCAGAAACGAGATTTTGTATAGGTGCGATGAGAATTTTCGGATATTTCCGGTTCTCAACGGACTGGATTTCTCAAATTAATGAAATATCCCTTTGATTAATTAAAGACGTATATGCTTTCTTTGATCTATTTACAAATTATACATATACATCTGTTCGTCTGGTTGTATCGATTTCAACAACTCTCACGATATACACTGAGTTAAACTTCCCTTAGAGAAGATGTTGTAAGTATCTTTTCTATTACAAATGGTACGTTGTTGGTTTACCGAGAGATCGTATTAACTGTTCGTCTGGTTGTATCGATTTCAACAACTCTCACGACATACACTGAGTTAAACTTCCCTTAGAAAATATGTTGTAAGTATCTTTTCTATCACAAATGGTACGTTGTTGGTTTACCGAGAGATCGTATTAACTAACTATATTGCACTAATTTGGGGAATATAAAACATTTCTCCCACTATCAATACACAAAAATATACAAAAGGCGTCATCAAGTTCAGAAACCTGACCAATAACAAAATTGGTCCTAATCTTTCCACGACAACAGTTTCTAAACCCAGAAGGCCTCTGGCGCCAAGTTGGTGAAATTGAAACTCTCAAGTCTCAACCCCTGATCAAGTGGCGCTAAAGCGAAACCAGATGGGATTCTTCGAATCGCACTGGCATGCCTGGTTATCATCTCCATTGTTGACTTGACACCACCCACCAAGTTAGCGCCTAACACCCTTATCTCAATTGGTGACACGGATATGTAACATATGGGTACCGGCCTGATACATACCATCTCGGCGCCCAACAAACCTGGTAATATTAATATTTTCAAATGATTCAAATTGATATTGAAAAAAATTACGAAAAGCACTGCCGTGAAGTCAGGAACTTTTGAGCGCTCGTACATCCACAAAATATTTTGAACGGTCATATTTACGGAACCTCTAGTCTAATTTGGCTCATTGATGAACGTGACCGCGACATTCGAGATACAAACCTACCCTGAAAAGTTCAAGTTCCTGGGCGTTTCCCTTCGGAAGTTATAATTTTCTATGGTTTCTATGATTCTGGTCATGCGATCTGGACGAAATGTTGCTTTAATATATCATTCTCGATTAAAATACAGAATTTCATCTCGATCGAATCCGTATTTACGGAACCCCTAGTATAATTTTGCTTATAGATGAACGGGATCACGACACTCGAGATCCACAACTATCCTGAAAATTTCAAGTCCCTAGGCGTTTCCGTCCAAAAGTTACAATTTTCTATGGTTCTGGTCACGCGATCTGGACAAAATTTTAAATGTGGCTTGAACACCTCGTTCTCCATTTGAGTGCAAAATTTCATCTCCATATGTACGGAACCCCTGGTGGAATTTGGCCCATTAACGAACTCAACCGAGGCATTCGAGAAATGAACCCACACTGAAAATTTCAAGTCTCTAGGTTGTTCCGTTCGAGAGTTATCGTGCTTACAGTCGGACGGGCGGCCAGACGGACAGACTCGAATTTCCTGACGGATTCGTCATCAGTGAGTCGAACATAGTCGATTGAGACCATTTTCGGCTCAAAATTCGAAAAATACAGACATCGTGACGAAATGATATAGCCCTCGTGTAAGTAGTACGAGCGCTCAAAAAAATAATGGAAAATAGCAGAAGGTGAAAAAGAACAGGAATAATCACGAAATAGAATGAACCTATCTTTGAACAATAATTATAATTCAGTATGCTGCTCTACAATTCCATTGATGTATCAGCGGTTAACCTTTCGAGCTTTCGATTCGAAGAATTTGCTCACAAGTTTCTCAACTTTCCAATGTAGGGCTTAGCATTAAGCATATGAAGCTCATTATTACAATAATAAGACAGAAAGTCTAAAGGCTTGCTTTGATCTTGTTTTTTAACACAAGTTAGTGTTAGGTTCATAATTCGAATACCGAATATTTTCAGGAAGCATTCCAAGAGTAAACACAGTTCCAAGACCAAGAAGAAATTCAAGAAAAAGGAAATAAGAAACGTGCCTTCAAGTCCAAGTGATTCAGAACAATCAACCCATACCTAATACATATACGAGACATGTGTTAGTAATTGATGGAATGGAGAAGAATAGAATAATATGATTATAAGAATGTCTAATTAAATTTTCGCATATTTGCAACTAATTCCATAAATGCTGACTTTTTTTCTAATCTTACCCTTAGTTGAATGGGTAAGTTTCTGGTAAATTTTTTTTGAAGATGTAGGTATTTTTCAATTAGAGGACACCTTCTTATAACTGATTGTGAACGTAATATTCTTGATAATGGAGTATTCATTAGAAGATTATTTGGGCTGTTTCCATTATATGTGCTGTTAGATGTTTCCGACGTTCCGGCTGGCATTCGCCTGCCGTCTTCAAGGTGGTAGTTCTGAGAAGGACTGGTTGCCAAACTAGGTCTGCCAGGATCTGTATGCATCATAATACAATCATAATCGAATACCCGTGTTCGAGTCTCGATAAATCCAGATTCGAACACGGGTATTCTATACCTTTTCAAGTTTGAAATATCAATATCAAATTGGCATTTCCAATTCGAAATTAATCAAAAGCAAATTGTCAATAATCAAAATCATATTGTCACTAGTCGACTTCAAATTGGCAATAAACAAATTCAAATTGGCACTTATCAATTTCAAGTTGGCATAAAATGAAATGCAAATAGCGAAATCATTTTATTGAATTTGAAACCATTAACGAGTTTCAAATCATCAATTAAAAATTACGAAAAGCACTGCCGTGAAGTCAGGAGGTTTTGAGCGCTTGTACATCCACCTTGTAGGTAGATTCGCATTTTCCAGTTTTGAAAATCAATTCAAAGAATTTTCGATAGTTGTCAAAAAAATTCTCAAACTTAGGCGAAACTCCAGACTTCATGTCAGTGCTTCACCTGACCAATTTTTTTTCGATAATTCGCTAGAATTTTCTACGGTATCTATGGTCTTGGTAATGCGATCTGGACAAAATTTCGCACGTAGTTTGAATACATTATTCTTCAGCTAGGTGCAAAATGTCATTCCAATCCAATCAGTAGTTTCGAAATTATCAGGAAAAAAATATTTTGAACGGCCATATTTACGGAACCCCTAGTCTAGTTTCGCTCATTGGTGAACGTGACCGCGAAATTCGCGATCCAAACCTACCCTGAAAATTTCAAGTTACTAGGCCTTTCCAGTCGTGAGTTATAATTTTCTATGGTTCTGGTCATGCGATCTGGACAAAATGTTGCTTTAATATTTCATTCTCGATTAAAATACAGAATTTTATCTCGATCGAATCCGTAGTTTCGAAATTATCGAGAAACAAAATTTCAAACGACCGTATTTACGGAACCCCTAGTATGATTTTTCTCATAGAAAAATGTGATCACGACATTCGAGATCCACACCTATCCTGAAAATTTCAAGTCCCTAGGTGTTTCCGTTCAAAAGTTACAATTTTCTATGGTTCTGGATATGCGATCTGGACAAAATTTCACATGTAGCTTGAACACCTCATTCTCCATTTGATTGCATAATTTCATTTCGATCAAATCTGTAGTTTCCAAGTAATCAGGAGAACAAAACTTTGAACGGCCATATTTACGGAACCCCTGGTGGAATTTGGCCCATTAACGAACTTAACCGAGGCATTCGGAAACTGAACCCACACAATTTCAAGTCTCTAGGTTGTTCCGTTCGAGAGTTATCGAGCTTACGGACGGACGGAATTTTTCGACGGATTCGTCATCAGTGTGTCGAACTCTATCGATTGAGACCATTTTCGGCTCAAAATTCGAAAAATACAGACATCGTGACGAAATGATATAGCCCTCGTGTAAGTAGTACGAGCGCTCAAAAATGACGAAAAGCACTGCCGTGAAGTCAGGAGCTTTTGAGCGCTCGTTCATCCATCTTGTAGGTAGATTCGCATTCTCCGGTTTTAGAAAACAATTGAAAAGATTTTGACAGCTGTCAAAGAAAATTTCAAACAAAGGCGAAAATCAAGACTTCACGTCAGTGCTTTATGAGACCAATTTTTGAGCGCTCGTACTACTTACACGAGGGCTATATCATTTCGTCACGATGTCTGTATTTTTCGAATTTTGAGCCGAAAATGGTCTCAATCGACTATGTTCGACTCACTGATGACGAATCCGTCGGAAAATTCGAGTCTGTCCGTCCGGCCGTCCGTAAGCACGATAACTCTCGAACGGAAGAACCTAGAGACTTGAAATTTTCAGTGTGGGTTCAGTTCCCGAATGGCTCGGTTAAGTTCGTTAATGGGCCAAATTCCACCAGGGGTTCCGTAAATATGGCCGTTCAAAGTTTTGTTTCCCTGATTACTTGAAAACTACAGATTTGATCGAGATAAAATTTTGCACTCGAATGGAAAATGAGGTGTTCAAGCTACATGTGGTATTTTGTCCAGATCGCATCACCAGAACCATAGAAACCATAGAAAATTGTAACTTTTGAACGGAAACGCCTAGGGACTTGAAATTTTCAGCATAGGTGTGGATCTTGGATGTCGTGATCACGTTCATCTATGAGCAACATTATACAAGGGGTTCCGTAAATACGGTCGTTTGAAATTTTGTTTTTTCGATAAATTCGAAACTACGGATTCGATCGAGATGAAATTTTGTATTTTAATCGAGAATGATATATTGAAGCAATATTTTGTCCAGATCGCATGACCAGAACCATAGAAACCATAGAAAATTCTAACTTTTGAACGGAAAGGCCTAGGAATTTGAAATTTTCAGGGTGGGTTTGGATCGCAAATTTCACGGTCACGTTCATCAATGAGCAAAATTAGACTAGGGGTTCCGTAAATATGGCCGTTCAAGATATTTTTTTCCTGATAGTTTCGAAACTACTGATCGGATTGGAATGAAATTATGCACCTAGCTCAGGAATAATGTATTCAAACTACGAGCAAAATTTTGTCCAGATCGCATCACTAAGACCATAGTTACCGTGGAAAATTCTAGCGAATTATCGGAAAAAATTGATCAGCTGAAGCACCGACATGAAGTCTGGAGTTTTGCCTAAGTTTCAGGATTTTTTTGATAGCAGTCAAACATTCCTTCAATTGATTTCTAAAACTGGAAAATGCGAATCTACCTACAAGGTGCATGTACGAGCGCTCAAAAGCTCCTGCCTTCACGGCAGTGCTTTTCGTAATTTTTTTTTTTTTTTTTCGATAATTCGCTAGAATTTTCTTTGGTATCTATGGTCTTGGTAATGCGATCTGGACAAAATTTCCCACGTAGTTTGAATACATTATTCTTCATATATGTGCGAAATCTCATTTCAATCCAAAAAGTTGGTTCGAAATTATCAGGAGATAAATTGTTTGAACGCCTGTATTTACGGAAGCCCTTGTCTAATTTTGCTCATTGATGAACGTGACCGCGAAATTCGCGATCCGATACTATCCTGAAAATTTCAAGTCCCTAGGCCTTTCCGTTCGAAAGGTATGAGTTTCTATGGTTTTTATGGTTCTGATCATGCGATCTGAAAAAATTTAGCTCCAATATATCATTCTCAATTTAGATACAGAATTTCGTCACGATCAAATCCATAGTTTTGAAATTATCAAGAAAACTGAATTTCAAACGGCCATATTTACGGAACCCCTGGTCTAATTCTGCTCATTGATGAAAGTGACCGCAACAAACCTATCCTGAAAATTTCAAGTCCCTAGGCCGTTCCATTACAAAGTTATAGTTTTATGGTTTCTATGGTTCTGGTCATGCGAGCTGGACCAAATTGAATGTAGCTCGAACACGTAATTCTCCATCTGAGTGCAAAATTTCACCTCGATCGAATCTGTAGTTTCAAAGTAATCAGGAAAACAAAATTTCGAGCGGCCATATTTACGGAACCCCTCATTCAAGATTCAAATCTACCCTGGAAATTTCAAGTTTCTAGGACATTCCGTTCGAGAGTTATCGTGTATACGGACATACGGCTCGAGACTCGAATTTTTCGACGGATTCGTCATCAGTGAGTCGAACATAGTTGTTTGAGACCATTTTCGGCTCAAAATTCGAAAAATACAGACATCTTGACGAAATGATATAGCCCTCGTGTAAGTTGTACGAACGCTCAAAAAATTATGGAAAGCACTGCCGTGAAGTCAGGAGCTCTTGAGCGCTTGTTCACCCACCTTGTAGGTAGATTCGCATTTTGACAGCATTCAAAAAAAATTTCAAACTAAGTCGAAAATCCAGACCTCACGTCACTGCTTCAGGTGACCAATTTTCTTTCTTTTCGATAATTCGCTAGAATTTTCTACGGTATCTCTGGTATTAGTAATGCGATCTACATCATTCTTCATCTACGTGCAAAATTTCATTCCAATCCAATGAGTACTGTTACGGACAGCAAGCTTGCGGAGTGAAAGTGCCGATGGTGCAAAAGTTTGTGTGTAGATAATTTGGTAGACTTGAGATTGTGCAAATAATACTGTAATTCTATTGGTGCAAGCGCTTCACCAATCCGGTGTCGCTTTGTTAGATTGAAGATTGTGCAAATAATACTTTAATTCTATTGGTGCAAGCGGTCCACTGATCCGGTTCCGCTACGGCATAAGCATATTGTTTATAAACGAAAGATAGCAGCGCTAACCAATATAGCAAACGCAGTGATGAGAACAGAATACTATCCGGAAAGATGGAAAACAGCAGAAGTCATTGTGTTCAATAAGCCAGGAAAAGATAGAAAATTCCCACAAAACTACAGGCCGATAAGTCTACTGTCAGCACTTGGAAAAATTGGCGAAAGAGTCATAGCAAAAAGACTCAATGAAGAAACAGAAGCGCTGAATCTGATACCACCGGAACAATTTGGATTCTGAAGAAATCATTCCACAGAATTTCAACTGTTAAGGATCACTGAATATGTCACTGAAGGATTTCAGAATAAACAAGCCACTGGATTAGTGCTATTAGATGTCGAGAGAGCCTTCGACCGAGTTTGGCACGAAGGACTTGCCTACAAGATGATGATGGCAGGCTACACCACCAAAACCTGCAAGATAATAAGAAACTACCTGAGGAACCGGAATTTTTATGTCAAAATAGACGACACATTATCTACCACCAGACAAGTAGAAGCAGGAGTGCCCCAATGATCAGTTCTAGGACCTCTGCTTTACAACATATATATCTACGATATTCCTAAGAACCCAAGGAATCTGCTAGCCCTTTATGCAGACGACACGGGAATAGCCTTCAGACATCGCCGACCAGATGTCATACACAGAAGACTGCAAGAAGCACTAGAAGATTTAGAAGAATGGTTCATCAAATGGAAAATTCAAATAAATAGCAAAAAGAGCCAAGCTATTCTACTACAGAAGCGGAGACTTGAAATTAATTCCAACCTACAGATAGATGGAGAAGAGATAAAATGGGAAAATGAAGTCAAATATCTAGGAGTAAAACTAGATAAAGGGTTTACATGGAAAAACCATATAAAATATGCAGTGGATAAAACAAACTCAGCGATGAGTAGACTTTACCCACTACTAGGAAGAAGAAGCCAAATGAACCAAAGCACGAAACTACGAATGATCAAGTCAATTGCAAGACCCCAACTAACATATGGCTCGGCGGCATGGGGCAATGCAGCCAATAGCCATATAAAGAAGATTCAAGCAACAGAAAATAAACTGCTCAGAGCAGCAATGAATATGCCGTGGTTCGTAAGAAACCAACAAATCCACAGAGACTTAGAATGGGAAACTGTCACAGATTTCCTAAAAAAGAAGGCTGAGAAGATATTTGAAAAAGCAAGTCAACACCCAAATGATGAGCTAAGAAGACTAGTTGACTACAACTCCGCAGAAGATGTGGTTAGGATACCCACCTATCACAAAAGACCCAGAGATCAACTACGTAGAAACAGAAATTGAGTAATCTCAATTTAAATCATCCAGAAGAAGAGACTTCTATGAAATTCAAATTCATAGGTAACACAAGCATCCCACGACAAAGATCGTGATAGAGATACGAACAAGAAGAGTCAAAAGGTTAGTAGGTAATAAATGCCCGGAATCTAAAACAGCAAGTTAGGTTTAGTTAGAGTAGGTCGTGCTTCACACGAAGTCTCACACTGTTCTATCTATCGGAGATAGTTCGTCCATGAGGATTCCCCCTGACTAAACAAAAAAAAAAAAGAAAGATTTTGAGAAAGGAGGCACAGTAGCGATTGAACCCTCGAGGAGTGCAAACGTATTGAGTAATGCGCATGTGTGCCAAGTGAACTAACGAATTTTATTATGCAGGTAGTCTAGTTCTAGATAACCTCGTATAGAAGTGATAAGAATCGAAGAAATAACTGTGTTGAGTCCAGGTTTAGATCGATGGTTCCACAGATAATTTTACATTGAAGAGACAAAAATGAATTTAGTGAAAAGTGAAAAAAGTGTTTAAGTGTTGTTTTGCTGAGTCACTCTGACAAAATGTCGGAATACGACTCTGCAAATGAGGACAGAGAATCCGACGCAGAAAACTTATCGAATGAAGAAATATCCGATATGGATATTGAAGAAGAAGAAGTTAATGATGAATCCGAAAAAGATCGGATTATAGAAGAACAGAAGGACCAGATCAACAGCCTCATGAGTCAACTGAAAGTTTTGACGGAGAGTCTTAAAACTTTATCAGATGAGGTGAAATCCTTGAGAGCAGAAATGTCTCAGCCCTCGAAGCCGCGGAAACGGGCTAAGAGAAAAGAAAATGGCTTCTCCTCTGGAACAGAAGAGAGAGTGTCAACCCCCGCACCCCCAAAAGAGGCCCCCATAGGACAACCCGGAAGTTGTCCTAAATCTGTCAGTATCAAATGAACTATGGCACCGAAGATTAGCTCATTTGAGTCAACAAGATTTGACAGCCATGAAAAATCACAATTCTGTAGAAGGACTGAACATAGGCCTCGGTTTTTCAAGAAAACTCCTCATATAATATATCGAATGAATTATGTGATTATATTAATTTTTCAAGAACTGAATGAACCCAAATCCATCATGATAGCAGATCAGACACGAATACCAGTATTAGGTACAGGAAACATAGAGCTCAAAACTGTAGTAAATGGGAAAGAACATGATATAGTGGTAAGAAATGTTCCGGCTGTAACAACAAATTTATTATCCATTGGTCAGATGATTAAAAATGGAAATAAAGTCGCTTTTCATGATAATAACTGAAGGATTTCCAATGATAAAAGTGAAGTTGTTGCCATTGCCCAATCGACTCAGAATGTTTATAAGCTGGTATGGCGATTACCTAAAAAAGAAGAAAATTCGTTTGACGCAGTCCTAAATCTGTCAATATCAAATGAACTATGGCACCGAAGATTAGCTCATTTGAATCAACAAGATTTGACAGCCATGAAAAATCACAATTCTGTAGAAGGACTGAACATAGGCCTCGGTTTTTCAAGAAAACTCCTCATATAATATATCGAATGAATTATGTGATTATATTAATTTTTTATTTCACTAGATTCAATGTATTTCTGCATTTACTGTTTATTTTGATTTGGGCATTCAGACATATATTGAGAATATTGTTTCATCAGATGGATGTATAGTTTTCTCACCCCAATAAAAATTTTGTTCAATTTTTTTGTTTTAAACAATTATTAGTTCATTCCAATCGATAAATCCACTGAAAAGTCGCAAAGTGTAAAATATTTATTTATAAACAATTTACAGCTGATCTCAAAAATGCAAAAGCCTACAAATACATAAACAATTGGTCGAAAACCATAAATATCACGATTATCTTATTACAGAACATATCGTATATAATAAAATGATAATATTCTTATGAACTGAACTGTCTCTTGTGGTATCACAGAAATTAATTTTTGGTGTTCAAGAAAGTTGAATTTTGGGTCAGGCACTTGTCAGAAATTCTTCCTCAACCTTCGCTGATGAAAGCTACACAGCCTTGTGGAGTAATACCTATCAAGTATTTGATAGTTTCAGAATGCTTGAAATTATACCAACATTGAGCAGCTCATAACAAATTGGTGATGGTTTTTCACACTTAATCTCAAAACAATCTACGATAATAGTTGTTTGTTCCTGAAACGAATCCTTGAAACACCGAGGCATGGTCTTTAATAGTATTGACCTTTCTGGCCAAACAATTAAGGATTTGAATCTTTGGTACATATTATACTTACAATAGTTTTGAAATAGGTGGAAGCTGTGGATGGACTTATTCCGAATCTCTGTGCCAAGTCTTTGAAATCTGAATTTAAACGTAGTTCAACCAATAAAGTAAAATTTGCTCTTCCGGTGGCAAAATAATATTACCATGAACTTTTATGAACGGGTTCAAATATTTCACGACTACCTCAAAAGCTTTATATTTTGGAAGTCCAGTATAATATTTCGTCAGGTTGTCGTCATCCTTCATATTGTTGCAACAAAGAGTTTTCTTTTGAAGTTCCAAAATTGTTGCTGAGCTTGCTGACAATTTGGTAAAAAGCAGACTCGATTCAGCAAGATCCAAGTCTGTTTGAGATGCTCTATTCATATTGGTGTCATGATCTGTCTCTTGTAAGACACTTATATCATCTTTGACTTCCAAACTTCCAGAACTCTCAGAAACCTAAATCAGTACCAAATTCTTAAATAAAAAGTTACTTTTACTAATAACTGCCCAATTACTCTGAAAAAAGGCTACGGACAGGAGTAGCATTATAAATTGATATTCGGTTTTTCTCGACTTACCAAACTATTAGGCGATGCACTATGGAAATCATAAGATTATAGAAAAACATTAGGTTATTATTTCGATCTATTCTGGGTTTTGATGATAATAAAATACACAATCAATTTATGACATGGGTAAAAATTGCAAATTCGAACTATCACAGAACTCAGACATAGGTATTATTTTCACTATACTTTACCTCCTCAGGAATTTGACGTTCCAACCTTGTTTTCAACTGTTTGAACCTGCTAATATCTGAAGCCTTTTTTTGTATCCCATATTAACAGTGGGTACCCAGTCAGGATTAAGGTCATCTTCTAAACCTGACGGTTTTCCTAAGAGAATTTATGATTATTGAATTACTTAACTCAGAAAAATTAGATGCCTTTACCTGTTATGAAATGTTTGGAACACACGACTGCATTTTTCGCTTTATTCTCTGTTAAATTAGCCCTTTTAATGGACGATAACCATTTCTCTCTTCTCATCTTGAGAGCTCATTCAAACGTTTTTTATTGCGAATGGCAGGAATTATAAAAAATTTAGAAAAGCACTGCCGTGAAGGCAGGAGCTTTTGAGCGCTCGTACATGCATCTTGTAGGTGGATTCGCATTTTCAAGTTTTAGAAATCAATTGAAGGAATTTTCGAAAGCTGTCAAAAAAATTCTGAAACTTAGGCGAAATTCCAGACTTCAGTGCTTCAGCGGATCAATTTTTTTTTTTTCGATTATTCGCTAAAATTTTCTACGGTATCTATGGTCTTGGTGATGCGATCTGGACAAAATTTTGCACGTAGTTTGAAAACATTATTCCTCAGCTAAGTGCAAAATTTCATTCCAATCCGATCAGTAGTTTCGAAACTCAGGAAAAAAATAGTTTGAACGGCCATATTTACGGAACCCCTAGTCTTATTTTGCTCATTGATGAACGTGACCGTGAAATTCGCGATCCAAACCCACCCTGAAAATTTCAAGTCCCTAGGCCTTTCCGTTCGAAAGTTATGATTTTCTATGGTTTCTATGGTTCCGGTCATGCGATCTAGAGAAATGTAGCTTGAATATATCATTCTCCATTAGTATACAGAATTCCGTCACGATCGAATCTGTAGTTTGGAAATTATCAAGAAAACTAAATTTCAAACGACCATATTTACGGAACCCCTGGTATAATTTTGCTCATAGATGAACGTGATCACGACAATCGAGAACCACACCTATCCTGAAAATTTCAAGTCCCTAGGCGTTTCCGTTCAAAAGTTACAATTTTCTATGGTTTCTATGGTTCTGGTGATGTGAGCTGAAAAAAATTTTGCATGTAGCTTGAACACCTCATTTTCCATTAGAGTGCAGAATTTCATCTCGATCGAATCTGTAGTTTCAAAGTAATCAGGAAAACAAAATTTCAAGCGGCCATATTTACGGAACCCCTCGGCGAATTTTGCCCAATAACGAACTTAACCGCGGCATTCGAGATTCGAACCTCCCCTGAAAATTTCAAGTTTCTAGGACATTCCGTTCGAGAGTTATCGTGCTGACGGACGGACGGACGGACGGACAGACTCAAATTTTCCGACGGATTCGTCATCAGTGAGTCGAACATAGTCGTTTGAGACCATTTTCGGCTCAAAATTCGAAAAATACAGACATCGTGACGAAATGATATAGCCCTCGTGTAAGTAGTACGAGCGCTCAAAAATTGCACATCGTCACGGAACCCTCTACTTCCACAATTAACCACACAACAGAATGATGGCATATTTAAATGAGCTGAAAATTAAAAAATTTACTAGAAATACTTCGGATCACGTACTAAACTTGGTTTGTTTCTACCACTGCAGCCATTAAACAGCTGATCGTGACAGATCGTTGGACTACCCTATTGAAAGTGTTATGTGTATCGATAAATTTTGCCAAATTTGTTGTGAAGGAAAGCATGCACGATTTCCTTTCAAGCATGAAGGTCAAAGAACTGATTCACTTTTGCAACTGGTACATACTGACCTATGTGGTCCGATGGAGAATGTATCGCTAGGAGGTTCAAGATACTTTATTATATTTGAGAACGATCACAGCAGATACACACATGTTTACTTCTTGAAGACGAAAGGTGAAGCATTGAAATACTTTATGGAATATAAACATCTCTTTGAAAATCAAACAGGCTTCAAAATAAAATGTTTACGTTTAGACAATGGTGGAGAATTTTGTAGGGATTGAATTTGAAAGGTACCTCAAAAAGGAAAGGATTGTACATCAAAAAACAAACCCTCATACACCCCAACAAAATGGCATGAGCAAGAGGATGAACAGGACACTCATTGAAAAAGCTAGATGCTTATTATTTGAAGCAGACCTGCCAAAAGTTTTATGGGCAGAGGCTATTAATACAGCCATTTACCTAAGGAACAGGTGTATAGCTAGATGTCTGAACTACAAGACACCATTTGAGTATTGGTATGGTAAAAAACCCGCTGTCAGTCATATCAGAGTTTTTGGAAGTGAATCTATGGTTCACATACCGAATGCCAGTCGACTCAAATGGGACAAAAAATCCAAGAAAATGATACTAGTCGGATTTGGTGACAATGTGAAGGGGTGCAGACTGTATGATCCTTCTGACCGAAAAATTATGACATCTCGTGATGTCATTATACACAAGAAGCAAAGTGAAGATGTTATAATTGATCAACCCGTGAGCTCGGATAAGGAAGATACAGATTCAGTGGGGGAAGCTGAAGAGCCTGAAGAAGAAACTAAGGGCTTAGAGATAGGCAGTGAAGAATCTATGATCCCACGGAGGTCTCAAAGAACCAGAATGCCGAACAAGCAGCTGGAAGATTACATCACCTATTTTTGCTAAGATGAAGTTGATGTCGAAGATGTTCCTCTATCTGCCAATGAAGCTTTCCCAAGGCCAGATAAGGAAAGATGGACAAAAGCAATGATGGAAGAGATGCAATCATTTCAAGAAAATGACACCTGGGACTTGGTGGATATACCAAACCATGGAACTATTGTACAGTGTAAGTGGGTGTTTAAAATTAAAAGCTTTGAAAATAGTTACATCTATCGTGCGAGGTTAGTTGCTAAAGGTTTCTCGCAGAAACCAGAACTAGATTATGATGAGACTTTTTCCCCTGTCATAAGACATAGCACAATTAGATTGCTTTTTGGATAATCTGTCAAACTGAATTTGAAAGTTTTTCATCTTGATGTTAAAGCAGCTTTTTTAAATGGCTACCTCGACGAAAATGTTTCCATGAAACAGCCAGAAGGCTTTGAAGTTCGGGGATCAGAGCACAAGGTATGCAATTTGAAAAGGGCTGTTTATGGACTCAAACAGAGCAGTAGAGCTTGGAATAAAAGAGTTGATGAAGTTTTATTGGGAATAAACTACACCAAATCTGAATTTGAACCTTGTATTTATATTGAGGGGACTAAACAATGTTTGACTGTAGTTGCTCTATATGTTGATGATTTCTTTATATTTAGTAATGATGAAAAAGAAACTAGTTCTTTGAAAAATCACCTTGGTAATCATTTTAAAATTAAAGATCTTGGTGAGGCAAAACATATTTTAGGAGTAAGAATAATATAAGAACATGGTCAAATACGATTAGACCAAGAAAGTTATATTGAACAGGTCCTGAAACGTTTTGGAATGACTGAATGTAAAGGTGTAGCTACTCCTATTGAGCTAAATGTAAACCTTGAACAAAGTTCAAAAGAATCTTATTGTAATGAAAATATTCCATATCAAAGATTAATTGGTAGTTTGTTGTAGATAGCAGTTTTAACAAGACCTGATATTTCATTCTCAGTAAGTTTTTTGAGCCAGTTCAATAACTATTATTCTGAGGTGCACTGGAAATGCGCAAAAAGATTGTTGAGATATTTGCAGGGTACCAAACATAAATGTCTGACTTTCTCAAAGAATAGCTGCAACTTGGAGGGATATTCAGACGCTGACTGGGGTTCAAATAAATTGGATCGGTTTTGTATTTAAGTTAGCAGGTGGGGCCATTTCCTGGAAAAGTTTTAAACAGAAAAGTACGGCTCTCAGTAGTACTGAAGCCGAGTATATGGCAATGAGCGAAGCGGCTAAAGAGGCCATTTATCTCAGAAATTTGTATGAGGAGCTTAGGGAGAAGGTGGATTCATTCATTTTATTTGTCGACAACCAATCTGCACAGAAATTAGCGTTGAATCCAGTTCTTCATTCACGTTCCAAACATATTGATGATAGATACCATTTTATAAGAGAAACGGTGGCTAACAAAGTGATTGAGTTGGGGGTGTTGAAAAATATGTATTAAGTATTATTTTCAATACATGTAACGCCATCTATTTGTTGATCGATGAACATGCCCAGTTGGTAGAGCATTCTCTGGTCGTACTGTAAAATATTTCTCATTCTATGTAATACAGTAATACACTGAGCTTGTTAAGTTGGTTTGATTTCGATTTCACCCTCCTAGTTTTCACAATTTGCTTATTTTACAAAAAAAATTACTGAAATTCCACAGATAAGAACCCCTGAAGATCTAGAAGATGAAGTTGAAAAATTAGAAACCCGAATAAAAGAAGCCTACGAGGAAAGTACCAGAAGAATCGAAAGGCCAGCCCCGAAACATCCACATGGTGAAACCCCAAAAGCAATAAAAGAGCTTATAGAGAGGAATAGAAAACTTAGGAAGAACTACAGAACTTCACATAAGAAGAAGACAAGAAAGAGCTGAATAAACAAGTGCGGAAAAATGCACTGAGAGAACTGAGAGCAGACAGATGGAACCAAAAAGTTGAAGAGCTAAACACCATAGACAACTCAGCATGGAAGATGCAAAAGTGCTTACGACGCGAGAAAACCGAAATTCCCCCTCTACACGGAGCTAATGGCATGGCCTACTCAAAGCTTGAAAAATCCGAAGCACTGGTCGACGCAATAGAACGAGAAGCCAGAATCAACTACAGAGAAGACGATGACAATGAAGACCTAGAAGAAGAAGTCGAAGGAAATGAAGAATTGATGTTTGAACCGCCGGAAGGCGATAGCATCCCAAAGCCAACAACACCAACGGAAAACAGGAAAGCTCCAGGGAAAGACAAGGTAACAAACCTTATGTTACGGAAATTGCCCAGAAAAAGAATAGCAGGGCTTACCAATATAGCAAACGCAGTGATGAGAATAGAATACTATCCGGAAAGATGGAAAACAGCAGAAGTAATTCTGTTCAATAAGCCAGGAAAAGATAGAAAATTCCCACAAAACTACAGGCCGATAAGTCTACTGTCAACCCTTGGAAAAATTGTCGAAAGAGTCATTGCGATGAAGAAACAGAAGCGCTGAATCTGATACCACCGGAACAATTTGGATTCAGAAGAAATCATTCCACAGAACTTCAACTGTTAAGGATCACTGAATATGTCACTGAAGGATTTCAGAATAAACAAGCCACAGGATTAATGCTATTAGATGTCGAGATAGCCTTCGACCGAGTTTGGCACGAAGGACTTGCCTACAAGATGATGATGGCAGGCTACACCACCAAAACCTGCAAGATAATAAGAAACTACCTGAGGAACCGGAATTTTTATGTCAAAATAGACGACACATTATCTACCACCAGACAAGTAGAAGCAGGAGTGCCTCAAGGATCAGTTCTAGGACCTCTGCTCTACAACATATAATTACATAATGCCAACCCTGAATATTGCAGATGAACTCCTTATCTATTCTTATTCGAATAATTATATTACCTTGTTACATTTTGATGACACATCATTTTGAACACGCCACGTGTGTGGGTGTATATTTGTCCCATTGTTCGATACTGATTGTCGTAATTGACTTGAGATAAGGAATGTTATAAATACGAAAGACGAATGTCTCCTTAATTAATTCAGTGCATTTCTTCCCAGCTATTGTTAGAATAGGATAATCTTCCGTTGTAAATAAATAAATTCTTTTTTTTAAAAGATCGGCTTTCGCTCCAAAAACGTAATTGGCGACGAGGTATGGGATTGTGCCGGTTTTCGTGAAGAGCTGTGTTTCGAAACTTCGAGCGTGAAATCGTAGTTATCGCCGCGCTAAGAACTTCCAAAAACTTTCAGTTTCAACTGTTAAGGTGCCAAATCCAGCAACAACGAGGAGAAAAGCCGTTTGGAGCCCTGATTGTGTGGGTAGCGTCTACAACGACTCCAGAAAAACAACGTGGTGAGAATCCTATCTAGAAACACTTTTTTAATTCCCAGTCACTGACCCTGGTCCAAAGTCTTCAATCTTTTCCCACGGTTTTGAGCGTAAAACTTGTGTGAGTTTTCTCTAGGTTTCTTATAAAAAAACCGATTACCAGAGTTTTTCCTAGGTTTCTTAATACAAAAAACCGATTACCAGAGTTTTTCCTAGGTTTCTTATAAAATAAAAAACCGAATACAATTATTTTCTAAGTACAATATAATTTTTCAAGATTACTTCCGTAAAGCATTTTAAAGGCCGGAAGAATACGAATACGAATAAAATGGCGGTCGCACCAGAACCAAATATGTTTGATAGACTTAAATTAATTGATTTATTTTCAAAGTCAATTGTACCATTTGATGGTAATCCTGCAAATCTCGCACGATTTTTGAATCATTGCGAAAGATTTTATAATAGGTTCCAATCTGCCGACGCGTTATTAAATGAAGCAATTATCGATATAATAAAGAGTAAATTGGTAGGAAATGCCAGTGAAATAGTAAGTTCTAATGAAAGAATCACAGATAACTGGTTTAACTTGAAGGAATTTTTAAAGTTAAGATTTGAGGAAAAAATAAGCCTCACAGTTTTGTTTTGGGATCTCCAGAATGCCCAAAGAATACGTAATGAGAATGATTTAGATTTTCTCGAAAGAATAGTAGATTTAAAAAATAAATACGATTCGCAAGTCGAATTGTCTAATTTACCGATTCTTGAAAAGGATCAAGAAAAAAATATTGCGTCACGAGTAGCAACTAGAGTTCTGCTCTATAATATTAACCCAGAATTGAGAACAGCCCTTAGAGGACACGGAATTATGAACTATGACGATATAGTAAATTTTATTCGTCAAGATTACTATTTTTATCAACAACCCTATATGCATTATAAAAATCAGAATAATCAGAGGAATTTTCCTCAACGAAATCAGAAGAATTTTAATCAAACTAATAAAAATAATTTTTCAAATAATAATCGAGCAAACTTCCCAAGTAATAATTATAGAAGTTTTACCCATAATAATAAACAAAATTTCCCCCAATCTAGTCAAAATAATCGAAGAAACTTTTACCCAAATAATTCCCAACCGAGATTCAAAAAACGTGATTTTAACGAACGTTCATATCCAGAACGTAATAATTCAAGTAAATATTTAAATGAAAATTTTCGAGATCGTGCCATGAACGACTCATTGACTTAAATAATACGTTAGATAACACAAACCAACTCCCCTATATCCAATTCCAAAATCCTAAATGTAAACTTTTAATTGATAGTGGATGCTCTGTTTGTCTTATTGATCCAAAATTCGCGTATAATAATTTCCCTAAAAATATTTTTAATGAATCTACGACACTAACTGCATGTTTCAAAAAACAAACTGCAAATGAAAAAGTTTTAATACCTTTATTCCCTGAATTTCAAATTGATGATTTTCATCCCTTTGTCGTATACAAGTTCCATAAGAATTATGATGGTCTTATAGGAGCAGATTTTTTGAATAAATATGGACTTAATTTAGATTTTGAAAATCAATTATTGACTAATAATTATTGTCAAATCCCTTTTTATTATCAGCAAGTATGTCAGAAACCCCGAAATATCCCAATGGATCCTGAGTTTTCAAATATAATAAAACATAAAATTGATACGATCAACCAACACTTAGCAGATATCGAGAATATTTTAGAAGCATTTAAAGCGGATAATCTGAAAATTCAATCAGATAAATGTCATTCTTTTAAAACTGAAATTAAAACGAGTGATAATAATATTCCTGAAGGAATCGTACCTAATTCAAAAATATTGAAAGCAGTTGCTGAATTTCCAATTCCTGAAACTCCTAAAGAAATGAAATCATTTATTGGACTCGTAGGATATTATAAAAAATGTATCCCTAATTTCGCAAAGATAACGAAACCCTTAACTTCATGTTTGAAGAAAGATTCTGAAATCAATATTGATGATCCGAAATATATCGAAGCGTTCGAAATATGTAAAAGAAATTTATTGAATCACCCTGTATTGAGATACCCCGATTTCGATAAGCCATTCGTTCTTACAACTGATGCGTCAAGTTTCGCGATAGGCTCTGTTTTATCTCAAGGTGAAGTTCCGAAAGAATTTGATTACGGAATACGTTATAAGAAAGGCTCAACTAATAATGCTGATGCTCTCAGTCGAATTATAATAGAGTCAGATAATAAATTGACTTATAAGGATTTTGAAAAAAATTATGAATTGAAAAATATTAAAGATTCCCCTAAGATAATTGAAAAAACAGGTGATTTATTTAAAGCCCCAAAGAATTATGCGTTAGCATATTGCGTTTCCCGTGACTTTCACATGGATGGAGGAATAGCACTCCAATTTAAAAATAAATTTGGTCAAATAGATAATTTAAAATCTCAAAATAAGCTACTAGGCGAAGTAGCAATGATCCAAATAAATGATCGAAACATTTATTATTTAATCACGAAAGATTCGTATTTTCATAAACCGGAATATGAAACAGTTTTTCAATCAATATTATATCTCAAAGAATTGTGTCAATATAATAATGACAAATACTTAGCTTTACCCAGAATTGCATGCGGTCTAGATAAATTAGACTGGCATATTATTTTAAATATGATAAAATATATTTTTGCGGAATCAAATATAAAGATAATTGTATATTCCTTACCGAATCGGAATATCAGAGGAAATACTAACGAATTCGATAATGATCCAATGTTAAAAATAAATAAATTCGCAATGACGAATAGGATCGATAATGATCAGATGTTAAAAATGAATGAATTCGCAAATACGAATAGAATCAAAAATGATTCAATGGCGACAAATGCCAGTAATGCCACAGATGCAAATTATTACGAAAATAAGGAAATGAAGAGAATCGAAAATGATTCAGATATAAATAATTATAAAAATATTGAAATAAATAGAATCGAAAATGATTCAGATATAAATCATTATGAAAATGTTGAAATGAATAGAATCGAAAAAGATTCATCGTTAATTAAAAATCGAATGAATATGGAAAAATACGAAGCATGTTTGAAATGGTTACATTCAAATGATGGAATAAAAATTAATTCAAATGAGACAGATTGTTTCACTGTCCAGCGTAATATTAAGAATCCTATAATACAAATCCCATATACGAAGAAAAGGTTAAAGTCACCATCTTCGAAAGAAATTTCCAAAACTATCCCTTATTATAAAGTACGGAAAAAGTCATAAATATTTAATTGCGTAATATATCTCACCTATTTACCTGAGGTCTACCTACGTAAACATATAGTTTTTATTCAGATTATAAGTGTTTTACAAACAGTTTTGATTTTATCCATAGAATTTCATAAAATATTATTTGAGAAAAATCTCACTTCCATTTGCTTGTTAGTAACAGAAAACATTGGAAGGATTAATGTATTCTCCTTCAGACATTCTTTGAACAACGGTGTTTGAAACCCTTGTTTCATATTGATAATCATCATTATTATTCGCTTCGCAATAACTAAAGTATTAGAAAGATTATGGTGTTTTCCTTGAGACATATTTTAAACAATGTTACTTCATACACTATATTCCTTAAATATGGAAAATGAATTTAAAATCCCCTGATCTAAATATTGAAATAAATATTCGAATTTAAAAATGGAGTTGTAATGTCACTAGAGCCAGCCCTGCTCAATAACGCGATTATATTAATCTCCAAAAGAAAGAATGTACTACTACGTTAGGAAAAGCTTACGTCTCACATAACAATCGAAAGTAATGTACTATGAGTTACGATAGGAAAACCTACGTCATACATATTACTCTTCAAATTGAAATTGTAGATAAATTATTGATGTATTTTAGCCATTACGGCATTCCCAATAAAATAACTTGTGACAATGGATTAGAATTTAAAAATGGCATAGTCCAAGATTTTTGTAGAATCAATAAAATTGAAATTCATTATATTACGAATTATAATCCCAAATTGAATGCATTAGTAAGAAGTAAAGTAATGTGTTAAGGCACATCCTGCCGATAGAATAAAACTTTTCATAGAAAGAGCTTCAATTTAAAAATATCCAAGTCCCAAGTAGACTTAAAGGGATAAAGAACCCTTTCAAATAATTATCATGTTATGATTGGATGTCATTCCAATAAAGGACGATATGTACAAATACGTACCAGTTGAATTAAATAAATATGAGAATTAATTTCGAAATATCGAAGAGAAATAAATAAAGTCAAAATTGAATTTTGCTGTTTGAGCACGTAGCCAATTTTAAGTATCTACAGCATACTAATGAAATTAATATCAATACCATGGAAGAATTGTTGAATGAGAAAATTAGAGTTAAAAGAGGACTCATTAACTTAGGAGGAAAGATTTCAAAGATTTTA
Source organism: Aphidecta obliterata (assembly GCA_963966015.1). Taxonomy (NCBI): domain Eukaryota; kingdom Metazoa; phylum Arthropoda; class Insecta; order Coleoptera; family Coccinellidae; genus Aphidecta; species Aphidecta obliterata. The sequence goes on along the minus strand of OZ014434.1, from coordinate 25,240,504 downwards.
TTCGGAACGTTAGATTCCGATGATGAGGAATTATATAAAAACTATTTTGATAGTATTCAGAAAAATGAAAAAGTTTTGATAAAAAATCAAAAACAGATCGCAACAGTCGTAAATGACCTAAAAAATAAGTATATTGAAAAATTTCAGAAAATGTCAGAAAACCTTAAATTGCTTCAAGTTATACCAGCAATACAAGAAATTCAATACATGCATCTCCTGACATTTGAACTCAAAGATATCAAGAATATTCTAGATGAAATTGCAACTGCAGTGAGTTTTGCAAGATTACATCTTTTACATGAATCAATTTTACCTTATTCAAAATTCCTTGAATTAATAAAAAATGTGACGATAATACCTTTACATCATCTGAAAGATTATTATCAGATATGTCATACGAAAGTAATTTTCAAAAAGAAAGCATTACTATTTTTAATATCAATCCCAACGGTATACGAAGAAAGTTATGATTTATACAAGTTTTACTATCTACCGCAAAACAATTTATCCCTTCCATATACCGATCCTTATTTACTCTCACAAGAAGAAACCCTGAAATGGTCAACGAAATTTTGCCATCCAGTGGAAGATGATTATCTCTGCGATCAAGACACCTTAGCTGAATCACCAGCATGCCTTCGAAATATTTTGAAAAACCACACCGAAAACTGTCCAAGAACGACAACGGTACTTTCCCCAGATTTGAAATTATTAGAAGATGGAAATATCCTATCTATCAAAAACAAAAATGTTTTAGAAAAATGTCTTCAGCAAACAAGACATTATTTTGTGCCTCCTATGACAATTCTACGAACCAAATGTGCTGTGAGCAACACGAGAAAAGAAATTGTCCCAACTACTACGTTTAATGAAGAAAAATACGTGATTCTACCCAAGATAACTTTATTCAACCCAAATTCCACAAATGAAGAATCCCGGAAAGATGAAGACATCCCGGATATCAAGATAGAAGACCTGGACCAATGGAATCTCCAGCCTTCAAGATTTACCCTACTATTTGTTTTTATAATAATCATTTTATTGATAATTACTTATTCTATTTTGAAATATTTAAGAAAAGATATTTTTTGTAAAGCTACACCTACTACAGGTGATACCTTTATTCAAGGTGGGGAGGAATTACATAATGCCAACCCTGTATATTGCAGATGAACTCCTTATCTATTCTTATTCGAATAATTATATTACCTTGTTACATTTTGATGACACATCATTTTGAACACGCCACGTGTGTGGGTGTATATTTGTCCCATTGTTCGATACTGATTGTCGTAATTGACTTGAGATAAGGAATGTTATAAATACGTCTCAAGACGAATGTCTCCTTAATTAATTCAGTGCATTTCTTCCTAGCTATTGTTAGAATAGGATAATCTTCCGTTGTAAATAAATAAATTCTTTTTTTTAAAAGATCGGCTTTCGCTCCAAAAACGTAATTATATATATCTACGATATTCCTAAGAACCCAAGGAATCTGCTAGCCCTTTATGCAGACGACACGGAAATAGCCTTCAGACCTCGACGACCAGATGTCATACACAGAATACTGCAAGAAGCACTAGAAGATTTAGAAGAATGGTTCATTGAATGGAAAATTCAAATAAATAGCAACGTACATGCACCTTGTAGGTAGATTCGCATTTTCCAGTTTCAGAAATCAATTGAAGGAATTTTCGACAGCTGTCAAAAAAATTCTGAAACTTAGGCGAAACTCCAGACTTCATGTCGGTGCTTCAGTTGATCAATTTTTTTTTATAATTCGCTAGAATTTTTTACGGTATCTATGGTCTTGGTGGTGCGATCTGGACAAAATTTAGCACGTAGTTTGAATACATTATTACTCAGCTTGTAACGACGTTTTTTCTCCGGTTGAGAATAATCGCCTTTAACTTGATTTAAGAATGCACTCGGGCACCAATTGCGATGGGTTTTATAAGGTCGCAATGCCTTATGACACTTACTGAGTCCAAACTCGGGTAGCTTTTACACAGTTGGAGACAGCGTTCGATCCAATCTGAGGCGGTAGCGATTGGCAAGTATCGATTTCTTTTGCCGGCGAGAAGGAGGAGGCTATGGAGGTAGCAAATAAAATTTATCTTGACGGTATGTCCAATTTTGCACACTATAAAAGAGAGCTGGTCTAATTTTCTACAACTATCTGTGTTATACACTATGAACGATAACGATAATGATCTGTCTGACACAGTCGTATGATCAACAAAACAAATAATTCTCAGTCTTAAGATCGACAAAAAAAAATAACTCTCAATATCAAAATATATACAATGGGTTGGCGGCAAGCGGACGAGAGACGAGTGAGGCGAGCAATACGCAGGTATTATATTAGAAAGCGATAAGCAGGGCAAATGTATAAAGCGATGATAAGCGTGGTCAAAATGCGAACAAGTGTGAAAGCATACAAAATGGTAATCAAACAACAGTTTACAGTCCAGAGTTTCGGCGAGGTGACACCCTAACCTGTGTTCCGCGAAATTGGGATTACTGATGTTCAGCGACAGCACGGCGCTGCCTAAACAGTATCTAAACAAACCGGTGGTGATGTAAGTCAAGACTGAAACCAAGTCAAGACGAAGTATACTATCGTGTAATCAATAAGTAAACTCGGAGTTCAAATGGCGCATCCACCAAAAACAATTTTGGTCAGCGATAGCACGGCGCTGCCTGAACAGTATCTAAACAAACCGGTGGTGATGTAAGTCAAGACTGAAACCCTGTCCAGACGAAGTATATTATCATGTAATTAATAAGTAAACTCGGAGTTTAAATGGCGCATCCACCAAAAACAATTTTGGTCGGGGGAATTTATACAAAGGGGTCTATGGTGGCGAAGCTGAAATAAGCAAGGGGCGCATCCACCAAAATATTACTGTGGGGTGGGATATTGACAAAACTGAAACCTTGGTCGGGGAAATAGGAGCAAGGCCACCAACGGTGGAGCAAAAGGGACTTGAAATATGGTTATCACTTCTCTGAGACTCGGAGTTGTGACAACTTAACAAAGGATATGGACCCCTTTCCTCGACGTATAAAGTCCATCAGGCATTACTCATAAGACCTAGCCGCAATCAGCAATGGGCGTCTGAACTTCACTCGAGGGGCATTGAAGCACCGACGCGATACTTCATACTGCCAGGGTATACTAATTATTCGGTGGGGCTAAGATTTCAATTACTGGACGTATGCCACCTAGGTGGAAGAATCAGAACTTGGACGATGGTTGCCACTGAACTGAGTCTCGGACTTGTGGCAACTTACTAAAGGATATTGACCCCTTTCCTCAACGTATAAGGTTCATCAGGCATTACTCATAAGACCTAGCCGCAATCAGCAATGGACGCCTGAACTTCACTCGAGGGGCATTGAAGTGCCGACACGACACTTCATACTGCCAGGGTATACTTAATATTTGGTGGAAAGAATGGTTTCAGTTATTCAGATTAAGGCTATAATGAATATGAACGAATTCGACCGAGGGGCTTAACCGGCTGCAAAAGCTCCGAATTGCAAGTCGGACTAAATCTCGGATAATCTAAGGCGGTACTGACTTAGCTAAATTGTCTCTTGGGACTGATGATTAACAAAAAAAAACAGAATCTACAGTAACGATCACGGAACACAGGAAGAATAATCTACGGTCATAAATGAACTTATGTAAATACGGAAATACAGCTCACCAGCTCTAGGACTTTCCTGTACGGGCAGCACACACTGCACAAGCGTTGAAACACTTCGAACAGCACAAAACGGCTTAGAGTCAATTTCTCGATTTAACGATAACCCCGAACGAAAGTCGGTAATTATCACAAGCTCGACACGATATCGAACGGCTTGTCGGTCGGGAAAATAATTCTCGCGTTCGATCAGACTGATCTCTAACGACGTTTTTCACGACGGATAATTCGGAAATTTCTAATACCACTTTCAACAATCTTAGACACGGCGGCTAAATCGGAATTTCTACTACGACTTTCTAACAGTCTTAAACACGGCGGCTTAATCGGAATTCCTAAATTCCATCCCATTCCCCCTTTTAAAAGGTCGGTTTGATGGGGGTAATTCGGGCATTCGAAAACGGCGTCGTTTTCCAAAAAAACTCCCAGTCAACATACAAAAACTCGCATCTGCAAGCGTTATCTCTTCTCTTCGAATTCCTTCAGTTTTTCTACATAGGCTCGGATTTTAAATGATCGCGTTAAATTCGCTTCATATGCGATATGAAAATTATACCGCAAATTTTCTCAGAATCCAGGCCGATTATACCGGGTGACTTATGAAATTTCTCGACGGGGAATAAGGATTTATCCGAGTAAAATCTCCAAAAATCGACGTAAAACATATAGGGTGGCCTATATGTCCTCGTGGTCAGAAATATTGAATAATTTCCACAAATTCTTGCAAAAATTTACGTGAATGATACCGGATGACCTAGTAACGAAATTCACTTTGTTACACACCCCCTCTACTTCCCAAAAAAAAAAACGACAGTTTTTTTTTCTCTCGCCTCCGCCTGCCGCCGCGTGATCTACAACATTTTTATGGGCAAACAGCCAGGATCATTCCCTGACGAAGTTCGAATGGCCAGGGTTGGACGTTCGCCATCGGCCGCAGAAGCTCGCATTGGATCCCAAGTGATCTGACCTTGGGTCGGTTTCCTGGACGGTGGCTATCCCGTCTGCTGGGGCTTCTTGCGATAACCTGGTTCCAATTCTGGTCTCCTGGGGGGCGATTTTCGGACATGGGCATTCCCTAGACATGACGCCCAAGCGACCGCAACGTGAACAGAACAAGCGGGCGACGTTCTTGCAGTCTTTTCTGGGGTGGCCTGACAGGCCACATCTCCAGCAGGCTCCTTCTACCAATTGTATGTATTGAGGGACCTTCCTCTTCGGCATCACGGTTGTTCTCTTCCGGGTCCGCTTCCGTTGGGGATTCTTCGTCCTCCTGAGTGGTTCGGGTCGTACTGAGGGCGGAGTCTGAGTTCCACTTGGTCCTTGGGGTTGGCTGGTCCCGGTTCTCCCTACGCGTGAGGGTCCTCCACGTCGTTGGCGTTTCTTAGGAGGGTTGTTAGGCACTTCCTTAGGTTGGGGTCTCTCGGCTGGTCCTGGACGGCTCGGTGTGGATGTAGACGGTTCCTTGGCTGCTACTTCTCGACGTCCTTCCTTCCAGTAGTCGAACTCTTCTTCCACCAACTCGTCGAAGCTGGCCGGTATGGACTCTATCAGCCCGGCATCGATGAGATCCCATTCTTCTCTAGACATTCCAACTCTGAAATCAACCGAATTAGTAATCGTTCGCATTGACTTTTCTGAGACCAACGATGACCTGCTCCGGGAGCAAACTGGCGGACGGACGGCCTAATTCACGGGGTAACACAGACGGTCAATACGGATATACCAACGGATTATGTATGCTTTCCACCTGACCCTCGCGGATTTTCCGCGACTATGGGCTGCTCATTGCTCGATTCACTCTCGTGAAATGGTTTCAAATCTTTTTTACGTGGATATGGCGAAGGTATTTACCCGACGCGTCTCGCAAATCATATACTACGGGAGATATTATAGGTAGGAGATAATGGTATAAGGTCCGGAATATTTGGGCGCTAACTTAGACGCAAAACCGTCTGCCGCCGATGATAGCGGATGTTCCCGGCGCAAGACTTTATCCCCTATCCGGCATGACCATGCTCTCCTACGGAGGTTATAATACCGACTCTGTTGGTTGAAATCTCGGGCCAACTGGAGTCTTACAAACTCCCGCGTCTCCTTGAGTCGCTGAATACGGTGTGCGTAGTGGTCTACCTCTTGGACGGGCGGTTGTTCGGTTTGCTCTTCTGAGCCCTCTTCTGTGCCTGTCAGCCGACTGCTAGTTTCTGGGGAGAGGACTTCCCGGCCGAAATTCAGGAATGCCGGTGTGACACGGTAGATTCATGTTTGGCTGAGTTAACCGCGAAAGCCAATTCTCCTATGCGCTCATCCCAGGAGCGATGATCTTGCTCGCAAAACTGCGCGATCATTGTCTTTATAGTTCTGTTGGCTCTTTCTACTGGATTACACTGCGGTGAGTAGACCGGAGCAAACCTATGACGTATACCCAAACTCTTCAGGTTTCCTTTAAATAGACGGCCATCATATTGTGAACCATTGTCACTGATCACGGTCTTCGGACATCCAAACTTCAGCAGTACTAAATCGTAAAATGCCTGGAACACTCCCTTACCCGTTGCGGTACGAACGGGTTTACACTCGATCCATTTCGAAAAGCGATCTTGAAACATCACCAGGAACGTATTACCTTTCTTCGAACGTGGTAACGGGCCGATTAGGTGACGGTATTCCACGGTTCACTGATCTGGTACGGTTGCATCTTCCCCGGGGGCTTCTGTTGGGAAACTTTATTCCTCTGACATCGCGGGCACCTGCGTACATATGGAGCCGGTTCACGAAACATCCCCAGCCAGTAATAGCTTTGGGCCACTCGGGATATGGTCTTTGCGACTCCTAAGTGACCAGCCAACGGCTCGTCGTGGTTTTCTCGCAGAATTGACTGTCGATCCTCGGCTGGAACGCACAATTTCCACGGTGTTCCCACCTCGGGTTCGGTGAAGTCGTCAGCGCTCCAGAAGTGCCTGTACAGCCTTCCCTCCTGTATTCGGTAATCAGGGAAGTCGACGGGTTCCTTCGAGACTTCCTGGTATTTCTTGACGTACCACGGGCATCGGATCGGATTTTCGGTCACACAGACCTGTTCTTGGGACGGCAGCGGATCTCGGGACAAGGCGTCTGCCACTCGGTTCAAAGCGCCCTTCCTGTATTTGATCTCGAAATCATACTGCTGCAGGAAGACGGTCCATCTTGCAATCCGCCCCGATGGGGATTTAATGGATTGCAACCAGCGCAAGCTCATGTGATCGGTTATCACGGTAAAACGGTAACCTTCCAGATACGGTCTCATCTTATTGATGGCCCATACGATCGCCAAACACTCCTTCTCGGTCACCGAGTAATTCTTCTCGGCACCATTCAAGGTACGACTGGCGTAAGCGATTACTCTTTCGCGTCCATCCAGGGCCTGCGTCAGGGCTGCTCCGAGGCCGTGCTCGGAGGCGTCGGTCTGGAGGGTAAACGGTTGGGAAAAGTCCGGACAGGCCAGCACTGGTGACTCAGTGAGTTTCCTCTTCAGTGCCTCAAACGCCTGTTGCTGTTCCCCTTCCCATTTCCACCTTTGCTTCTTCTTCAACAGTCCTGTGAGTGGGGTGACTATCTTCGTAAAATCTTCCACAAATCTACGGTTCCAGCTTGCTACTCCTAAGAATCGGCGAACTTCGCGGACGTTCTTCGGCGGTTGCATTGAATTGACGGCCTCAATTTTGTCTGGGTCGGTCGCAATCCCGTCTTTGGTGATCACGTGACCCAAATATTTGAGGGAACTCCGGACGAACTCGCATTTATCCGGATTGATCTTCAGGTTCGCCTCTCGGAGTCGACGGAATACTACCCTTAGGTTTTCCAGATGTTCTTCGAAAGTTTCTCCCAGGACCACTATGTCATCTAGATAGGCAAAGGCAATTGGGTCCAACTCAGGACCTATTACACGGTCCAAGCGCCTCTGGAACGTGGCTCCGGCGGAATGAAGGCCAAATAGCATAACCTTAAACTGGAACAAACCCCTTCCAGACACGGCAAAAGCGGTAACCGGTTTACTCCCTTCGGTGAGGGGAATCTGCCAATATCCTTGTCTTAAGTCCAACGTAGAAAAATATTTTGCTCGTTTCAACTTGTCCAATATTCCGGCAATGTACGGCAAAGGGTACGCATCTTTCACGGAGACTTCATTAACCGCTCGGAAATCGATGCAAAACCGGGGTTTTCCGTTCGCCTTCTTCACAATGACGACGCAAGAACTCCACGGTGACCTCGAAGGTTCGATAATACCCTCTTTCAGCATTCGGTCCACCTCTTGATCCATAATTTCCTGCATCTTCGGGTTACACGGACGGTATCGTTGTTTGATCGGTATGGTTCCAGGTTTGACCCTAATCTCGTGTTGAGTCATATCGGTCAGACCTCTTATCTCTTCAAAGTCTGCCAGTTCCTCCTTCAGAAACCTTTGGAGTACTCGTTCTTTCTGTCGGTCCGAGGAACTGATTGATGAGTTGTGCGGCGTAACGGTTGGTGACACGGATCTCTCTAACAACTCCCCTCTCAGGAAACATTGAGAGGTACGGAGGTCAATCCTGAAATCGTGGGAAGCCAACAGGTCCATTCCCAGGATCAAATCGACCGGTAAACGGGGAACCAGGTACAGTCGGGGTTTGATCTTCTCCTTCCCGAACTGTATTATGGGCTCGTACACCTCTCCTACGGTGACTGAACTTCCATCGGCCACTGTGGCCGTCATGTCAGCTTTTTCTGACGGAAACGCTTTCATTCTCCGGCAAGCCTCGGCTGCGTTGTTGCTCAGAAATGACTTCGACGCTCCGGTATCCAGCAGGGATTTTATGGGTCGTCCTCCAATCCAGACGGTGATGATTGGCCGGTTATCCTGTGTGCAGGCAGGTTGTTTAACTGGGGATGCTGTTGAGCGGAACTGTCTCCTCCCCGTGAGGCGGCTCCTTTCTAGTTTTCCGAACAACGACAATCCCGGGACATGACGTCTTGTCTTCCGCATCGAGAGCAAAACAACCTCGGCGCTGATTGGCACTCTCTCCTGAAGTGTCCGGTCTTTCCACACCGCCAGCATTGGATACCGCCAAGCCTGGTATCCTCGAAACGAACGGCCCTCGTATCGCGTGGTGGTGACTCCTCCAATTTAGCTAGCGCTGGGTTCGGTTTTCGATTTGACGTCCCGATCTGAACCGGGGGTTTCGGTCTTTGTGTATTCGTGGTCGGTTTGATGACTTCCGGCACCTTTGGTGGCGAATACTGGACGGTCATAGTCTGGGTTTTTCGGCGGGAATTTTCGTACACCAAATGAGGGTCGTCGATCAAACCTTTGTTTGTTGGAGGTGGAGTGTATTGGTCCGCGTGCCACTGGACCAACTCAAACCTCTTTCCTCTGGCCAAAAGCTCGGTGTAACATCTGGTTTCCTGGAACGCCAGAGCTTTCTGCAGTGCTGGTAACAGTCGCTTCCTAATCATGTTCACCTGCTCTTCCTCAAGAGGTCTTTTGGTGGTCAGCTTCAGGAAGAGGTTTTGCATCCTGGTGACGAAGAGCAGCAGCTTTTCGCCTTCTCCTTGAGTTCGTTTCCTTATTTCTTCCAGGAGGGTTTCCTCGTAATCCAGGGGAAGGAAAGCTTCGCGAAGCTGTTCTTTGAAGTCCTCCCAATCTCTGAACGAGCCTCTTCTAGGGATGTACCAATCTTTAGCGTCCTTTCGCAGCAATTCGAAGATAGAATCGAAGAGATACTGACGAGTAACCCTGCGAGTGTCTGCTAGTTGTTCCACCTCTTGCAGGAAAGCATTCACGCTGGTCGCTCCGTCGAAATACACGTTCCATTTGTATACCGGTACGGACGGCGGATGGTTGAACGATCTATCGGTTCCGGTCCGGTTGACTGGTCCAGTTTGACCCTGATCAACCTCACTCAATCCACTTGAGCCAGCTTGGTCACCTGTAAAAATCGTATTCTGCCTGGTCGCTCTTGGCTTCTCTGGTTCTAAAAATGGGAACGAGATTCTTCGAGTGGACTCTGCCACTGCCGGACGAATTCTTGGTGTAGGAGACTCGTACGTTCCATTTCCGCCTGTACTCCACGGAACTGTGAAGTTCAATCGTTGGCGGACGGCTTCACAGACCCGGTTATGCAACCTCTGGAAGAAACTTAACGTAAAACCTCCTGCAGGGCTCTCCGGTTGCAGAACCCGGGTTTGGTTCAGCTGGGTTCGGTTCAGATGCGTTTGGTTCAGTAGTGTGCGGCTCCTGGAAATTACTGGCTCCCTGGAGACGTTAGGAGTTCCTTCCGTATCGCCTGCGACGGTGTGGGTCCCTTCAGGGCGCGAGGCTTGTTGGCTCCCCGGTGAGGAATCCTCGAAAGAAATCAATGGCCAATCTCCCTCGGGTTGGGAGGTTTCCCTCCTCTGAAGGCGTCCTGCGTCTTCAGCAACATCTTCCAACGGAGTGTTCAACTCTGACTTCGCTCCGGCCAGGATCACGGCGTCCTTCAGCATCTCTTCTGCTTGCTTCCACAATTCGGACAGTTCGTCGGCCTTATCTTGTTCTTCCAGGGTAGTTGGCCGCATTTGACCGAGACGGTGCCGGAGGTGGATGAGTCGGCTCCTGATACGCGATTCTTCATTGATGGCGTTATCCTCATCGAAATCCTGAACCTGTTCCACCAGACTCCTCAGGATTCGACCAGCCTCACCTAACTCCTCTTCCATGTCCCTCTCTCTCGGACAGAATCGCACGTTCTGCGCTAACACCTTCCGCAGCTCCATACGGTTCTCCTGGACGGTTCTGCCGGCCGGACGGCCGCGAGCTTCCAACTCCCATATCAGCTCGTCTGATCTTAATCGGTTCACCTCCATACTATTTTATCTCAATAGTCTTTTTACAGTACCGGAAAGGCCTTTTTGACCTGTATTCTTTACAAGAAAATCCGTCCCTGCTCGGGCGCCAATTTGTAACGACGTTTTTTCTCCGGTTGATAATAATCGCCTTTAACTTGATTTAAGAATGAATTCGGGCGCCAATTGCGATGGGTTTTATAAGGTCGCAATGCCTTATGACACTTACTGAGTCCAAACTCGGGTAGCTTTTACACAGTTGGAGACAGAGTTCGATCCAATCTGAGGCGGTAGCGATTGGCAAGTATCGATTTCTTTTGCCGGCGAGAAGGAGGAGGCTATGGATGTAGTAAATAAAATTTATCTTGACGGTATGTCCAATTTTGCACACTATAATAGAGAGCGGGTCTAATTTTCTACTATCTGTGTTATACAGTATGAACGATAACGATAATGATCTGTCTGACACAGTCGTATGATCAACCAAACAAATAGTTCTCAGTTTTAAGATCGACAAAAAAAAATAACTCTCAATATCAAAATATTTATCAATGGGTTGGCGGCAAGTGGACGAGAGACGAGTGAGGCGAGCAATCAGCAGGTATTATATTAGAAAGCGATAAGCAGGGCAAATGTAGAAAGCGATGATAAGCGTGGTCAAAATGCGAACAAGTGTGAAAGCATACAAAATGGTAATCAAACAACAGTTTACATTCCAGAGTTTTGGCGAGGTGACACCCTAACCTGTGTTCCGCGAAATTGGGATTACTGATGTTCAGCGACAGCACGGCTCTGCCTGAACAGTATCTAAACAAACCGGTGGTGATGTAAGTCAAGACTGAAACCAAGTCAAGACGAAGTATACTATCGTGTAATCAATAAGTAAACTCGGAGTTTGAATGGCGCATCCACCAAAAACAATTTTGGTCAGCGACAGCACGGCGCTGCCTTAACAGTATCTAAACAAACCGGTGGTGATGTAAGTCAAGACTGAAACCAAGTCCAGACGAAGTATATTATCATGTAATAAATAAGTTAACTCGGAGTTTAAATGGCGCATCCACCAAAAACAAATTTGGTCGGGGGAATTTATACAAAGGGGTCTATGGTGGGGAAGCTGAAATAAGCAAGGGGCGCATCCACCAAAATATTACTGTGGGGTGGGATATTGACAAAACTGAAACCTTGGTCGGGGAAATAGGAGCAAGGCCACCAACGGTGGAGCAAAAGGGACTTGAAATATGGTTGTCACTTCTCTGAGACTCGGAGTTGTGACAACTTAAAAAAGAATATGGACCCCTTTCCTCGACGTACAAAGTCCATCAGGCATTACACATAAGACCTAGCCGCAATCAGCAATGGGCGTCTGAACTTCACTCGAGGGGCATTGAAGCACCGACGCGATACTTCATACTACCAGGGTATACTATTTATTCGGTGGGGCTAAGATTTCAATTACTGGACGTATGCCACCTATCGTGGATCGGTCCGGACATGTGGTGAAATATTCACCCAAAAAAAACTGTAATCGGAGAAAAATAGGCAAGACCACCAACGGTGGAAGAATCAGAACTTGGACGATGGTTGCCACTGAACTGAGTCTCGGACTTGTGGCAACTTGCTAAAGGATATTGACCCCTTTCCTCAACGTATAAAGTTCATCAGGCATTATTCATAAGACCTAGCCGCAATCAGCAATGGACGTCTGAACTTCACTCGAGGGGCATTGAAGTGCCGACGCGACACTTCATACTGCCAGGGTATACTAATTATTTGGTGGAAAGAATGGTTTCAGTTATTCAGATTAAGGCTAGAATGAATATGAACGAATTCGACCGAGGGGCTTAACCGGCTGCAAAGATTGCAAAAGCTCCGAATTGCAAGTCGGACTAAATCTGGGATAATCTAAGGCGGTACTGACTTAGCTGAATTGTCTCTTGGGACTGATGATTAACAAAAAAAAAAACAGAATCTACAAGTAACGATCACGGAACACAGGAAGAATAATCTACGGTCATAAATGAACTTATGTAAATACGGAAATACAGCTCACCAGCTCTAGGACTTTCCTGTACGGGCAGCACACACTGCACAAGCGTTGAAACACTTCGAACAGCACAAAACGGCTAGAGTCAATTTCTCGATTTAACGATAACAAGCTCGACACGATATCGAACGGCTTGTCGGTCGGGAAAATAATTCTCGCGTTCGATCAGACTGATCTCTAACGACGTTTTTCACGACGGATAATTCGGAAATTTCTAATACCACTTTCAACAATCTTAGACACGGCGGCTAAATCGGAATTTCTACTACGACTTTCTAACAGTCTTAAACACGGCGGCTTAATCGGAATTCCTAAATTCCATCCCATTCCTCCTTTTATAAGGTCGGTTTGATGGGGGTAATTCGGACATTCGAAAACGGCGTCGTTTTCCAAAAAAACTCCCAGTCAATATACAAAAACTCGCATTTGCAAACGTTATCTCTTCTCTTCGAATTCCTTCAGTTTTTGAGCGCTCGTACTACTTACACGAGGGCTATATCATTTCGTCACGATGTCTGTATTTTTCGAATTTTGAGCCGAAAAAGGTCTCAATCGACTATGTTTGACTCACTGATGACGAATCCGTCGGAAAATTCGAGTCTGTCCGTCCGGCCGTCAGCACGATAACTCTCGAACGGATCAACCTAGAGACTTGAAATTTTCAGTGTAGGTTCAGATCCCGAATGCCTCGGTTAAGTTCGTTAATGGGCCAAATTCCACCATGGGCTCCGTAAATATGGCCGTTCAAAGTTTTGTTTCCCTGATTACTTCGAAACTACAGATTCGATCGAGATGAAATTTTGCACTCAGATGGAAAATGGGGTGTTTTAGCTACATGCGAAATTTTGTCCAGATCGCATGACCAGAACCATAGAAACCATAGAAAATTGTAACTTTCGAACGGAAATGCCTAGGGACTTGAAATTTTCAGGATAGGTGTGGATCTCGAATGTCGTGATCACGTTCATCTATGAGCAACATTATACAAGGGGTTCCGTAAATACGGTCGTTTGAAATTTTGTTTTCTCGATAAATTCGAAACTTCGGATTCGATCGAGATGAAATTTTGTATTTTAATCGAGAATGATATATTGAAGCAATATTTTGTCCAGATCGCATGACCAGAACCATAGAAACCATAGAAAATTGTAACTTTCGAACGGAAAGGCCTAGGGGTGGGTTTGGATCGCGAATATCGCGGTCACGTTCATCAATAAGCAAAATGAGACTAGGGGTTCCGTAAATATGGCCGTTCAAAATATTTTTTTCCAGATAGTTTCGGAACTACTGATCGGATTGGAATGAAATTATGCATCTAGCTGAGGAATAATGTATTCAAAGTACGTGCAAAATTTTGTCCAGACCGCATCACCAAGACCATAGATACCGTAGAAAATTCTAGCGAATTATCGAAACAAAATTGATCAGCTGAAGCACCGACATGAAGTCTGGAGTTTCGCCTAACTTTCAGAATTTTTTTGACAGCTGTCAAAAATTCCTTCAATAGGTTTCTTAAACTGGAAAATGCGAATCTACCTACAAGGTGCATGTACGAGCGCTCAAGAGCTCCTGCCTTCACGGCAGTGCTTTTCGTAATTTTTCTACATAGGCTCGGATTTTGAATGATCGCGTTAAATTCGCTTCATATGCGATATGAAAATTATTCCGCAAATTTTTTCAAAATCCAGGCCGATTATACCGGGTGACTTATGAAATTTCTCGACGGGGAATAAGGATTTATCCGAGTAAAATCTCCAAAAATCGACGTAAAACATATAGGGTGGTCCATATGTCCTCGTGGTCAGAAATATTGAATAATTTCCACAAATTCTTGCAAAAATTTACGTGAATGATACCGTATGACCTAGTTACGAAATTCACTGCGTTACAAGCTAGGTGCAAAATTTCATCCTGATCCGCTCAGTATTTTCGGAACTATCAGCAAAAAAATATTTTGAGTGGCCATATTTACGGAACCTCTAGTCTAATTTTGCTCATTGATGAACGTGACCGCGGTATTCGCGGTCCAAACCCACCCTGAGAAGTTCCTAGGCCTTTCCGCTCAAAAGTTACAATTTTCTATGGTTTCTGTGGTTCTGGTCATGCGATCTGGACGAAATATTGTTTCAATATATCATTCTCGATTAAAATACAAAATTTCATCTCGATCGAATCTGTAGTTTCGAAATGATCGAGAAACCAAAATTTCAAACGACCGTATTTGCGGAACCCCTAGTATAATTCTGCTCATCGATGAACGTTAACGCGACATTTCAGATCCACACCTATCCTGAAAATTTCAAGTCCCTAGGCCTTTCCGTTCGAAAGTTATGATTTTCTATGGTTCTGGTCATGTGATCTGGAGAAATGTAGCTTGAATATATCATTCTCCATTAGTATACAAAATTTCGTCACGATCGAATCTGTAGTTTTGAAATTATCAAGAAAACTGAATTTCAAATATTTACGGAACCCCTAGTATAATTTTGCTCATAGATGAACGTGATCACGACATTCGAGATCCACACCTATCCTGAAAATTTCAAGTCCCTAGGCGTTTCCGTTCAAAAGTTACAATTTTCTATGGTTTCTATGGTTCTGGTCATGCGATCTGGACAAAATTTCACATGTAGCTTGAACACCTCATTCTCCATTTGAGTGCAAAATTTCATCTCAATCAAATCTGTTGTTTTCAAGTTATCAGGGGAACAAAACTTTGAACGGCCATATTTACGAAACCCCTAATGGAATTTGGCCAATTAACGAACTTAACCGAGGCATTCGGGAACTGAAAATTTTAAGTCTCTAGGTTGTTCCGTACGAGAGCTTACGGCCGGACAGACTCGGATTTTCCGACGGATTCGTCATCAGTGAGTCGAACATAGTCGATTGAGACCATTTTCGGCTCAAAATTCGAAAAATACAGACATCGTGACGAAATGATATAGCCCTCGTGTAAGTAGTACGAGCGCTCAAAAAGAGCCAAGCTATTCTACTACAGAAGCGGAGACTTGAAATTAATTCCAACCTACAGATAGATGGAGAAGAGATAAAATGGGAAAATGAAGTCAAATATCTAGGAGTAAAACTAGATAAAGGGCTTACATGGAAAAACCATATAAAATATGCAGTGGATAAAACAGACTCAGCAATGAGTAGACTTTACCCACTGCTAGGAAGAAGAAGCCAAATGAACCAAAACACGAAGCTACGAATGATCAAGGCAATTGCAAGACCCCCAACTAACATATGGCTCGGCGGCATGGGGCAATGCAGCCAATAGCCATATAAAGAAGATTCAAGCAACAGAGAATAAACTGCTCAGAGCAGCAGGAATATGCCGTGGTTCGTAAGGAACCAACAAATCCACAGAGACTTAGAATGGGAAACTGTCACAGATTTCCTGAAAAAGAATGCCGAGAAGATATTTGAAAAAGCAAGTCAACACCCAAATGATGAGCTAAGAAGACTTGTTGACTACAACCCCGCAGAAGATGTGGTTAGGATACCCACCTATCACAAAAGACCCAAAGATCAACTACGCAGAAATAGAAATTGAGTAATCTCAGTTCAAATTATCCAGAAGAAGAGACTCCTATGACATTCAAATTCATAGGTAACACAATTATCACACGACAAGGATCGTGATAGAGATACGAACAAGAAGAGTCAAAAGGTTAATAGGTAATAAATGCCCGGAATCTAAAACAGCAGGTTAGGTTTAGTTAGAGTAGGTCGTGCTTCACACGAAGTCTCACACTGTTCTATCTATCGGAGATAGTTCGTCTATGAGGATTCCCCCTGACTAAAAAAAAGAGGAGGCAACAGTAGCGTTTGAACCCTCGAGGAATGCAGACGTATTGAGAAATGCTCAGGTGTGCCAAGTGAACTAACGAATTTTATTACGCAGGTAGTCTAGTCATTAGTCAAAGACACCGACAGGGTATATTATACCTGAGTGACCCTCCGTTATGAAAACATTGATGTTTCCCGTAGGGAAAACAAATCGTTTCTTAATGAGTTCTAGATAACCTCGTATAGAACTGATAAGAATCGAAGAAATAACTGTGTTGAGTCCAGGTTTAGATCGATGGTTCCATAGATTATTTTACATTGTAGAGACAAAAGTGAATTTAGTGAAAAGTGAAATAAGTGTTCAAGTGTTTTTGAGCGCTCGTACTACTTACACGAGGGCTATATCATTTCGTCACGATGTCTGTATTTTTCGAATTTTGAGCCGAAAATGGTCTCAAACGACTATGTTCGACTCACTGATGACGAATCCGTCGAAAAATCCGAGTCTGTCCGTCCGGCCGTATACACGATAACTCTCGAACGGAATGTCCTAGAAACTTGAAATTTTCAGGGTAGGTTCGAATCTCAACTGCCGCGGTTGAGTTCGTTATTGGGGAAAATTCGCCGAGGGGTTCCGTAAATAAGGCCGCTCGAAATTTTGTTTTCCTGATTACTTCGAAACTACAGATTCGATCGAGATGAAATTTTGCAATCTAATGGAAAATGAGGTGTTCAAGCTACATGTGAAATTTTGTCCAGCTCGCATCACCAGAACCATAGAAACCATAGAAAATTGTAACTTTTGGACGGAAACGCCTAGGGACTTGAAATTTGCAGGATAGTTGTGCAACTCGATTGTCGTGATCACTTTCATCTATGAGCAAAATTATACTAGGGGTTCCGTAAATATGGTCGTTTGAAATTTAGTTTCCTTGATAATTTCAAAACTACAGATTCGATCGTGACGAAATTTTGTATACTAATGGAGAATGATATATTCAAGCTACATTTCTCTAGATCGCATGACCAGAACCATAGAAACCATAGAAAATCATAACTTTCGAACGGAAAGTCCTAGGGACTTGAAATTTTCAGGATACGTGTAGATCTGAAATATGGCGTTCACGTTTATCAATGAGCAGAATTATACCAGGGGTTCCGTAAATACAGTCGTTTGAAATTTTGTTTTCTCAATAATTTCAAAACTTCGGATTCGATCGAGATAAAATTTTTTATTTTAAACGAAAATGATATATTTGAGATCACATGACCAGAACCACAGAAACCATAGAAAACCATAACTTCCGAAGGGAAAGGCCTAGGAACTTGAAATTTTCAGGGTGGGTTTGGATCGCGAATTTCACGGTCACGTTCATCAATGAGCAAAATTAGACAAGGGGTTCCGTAAATATGGCCGTTCAAAATATTTTTTCCCTGATAATTTCTAAACTACTGATTTGATTGGAATGAAATTTTGCGCCTTGCTGAGGAATGATTTATTCGAACTACGTGCGAGATTTTGTTCAGATCGCATCATCAAGACCATAGATACCGTAGAAAATTCTAGCGAATTATCTAAAAAAAATTGGTCTGCTGAATCACTGACAAAGTCTGGAGTTTCGTCTAAGTTTGAGAATTTTTTTGACAGCTTTCGAAAATTCCTTCAATTGATTTCTAAAACTGGAAAATGCGAATCTACCTACAAGGGTGATGTACGAGCGCTCAAAAGCTCCTGACTTCACGGCAGTGCTTTTCGTAATTTTTTATTGAGTAATTCTGACAAAACGTCGGAATACGACTCTGCAAATGAAGACAGAGAATTCGAAGGCAGCAAACTTGTCGGATGAAGAAATATCCGATATGGATATTGAAGTAGAAGATGCCAATGATGAATCCGATTAAGATCGGATTATAGAAGAACAGAAGGGCCTCATGAGTCAGATGGAAGTTTTGACGGAGAGTATTGGAACTCTATCCGATGAGGTGAAGCCGCGGAAAAGAAGGGAAAATGCCTTCTCTTCTGGGACAGAAGAGAGTGTCAACCCCCGCTCCCCAAAAAGAGGCCCCCATAGGACAAACCGGAAGGGATATCATAGCTGCAGGAGAGCCAGCTAAGAAAATGTCATATACAGCAGCAAATGAGCCGAGGGAAGAAAAGGTCCCACCAGTGACCTTGAAAGGCACAGCCGACTGGACTCAAATCTCGAGAGATATGCAAGCGAAAGGCATAAAATACCAGAGAGCGACCACAGTAAGGGACGGCATTCGTGTTGAACCTCAATTCCCCTATGACCAAAGGAAGATGACGAAATTCCTCGAGTCAAGGAGAAAAGAATTTTACACGCTCCAAAGAGAAGAAGAAGAGAATTTTACACGCTCCAAAGAGAAGAAGAGAAGATAATCTTCGCGGTTGTACGATATCTACCACTAGACGCAGATATTACCATCATAAGTATGACCATCCAACAAAACCAAAAAGGCAATACCCTTATTTTTGGTGAAAACCCAAAATAAGAAGGTATTCGTAGTGAAACAGCTCTCCGGTATAAATTGTGTAGTAGAGCCGAAGAATAAGTGCATTGGACCTGACCAATTCATAGATGTCAACGTTACGGACATGCGCAAAGTGAATGCACATTCCCTTGGAGATGTTAAATGCTCTGGAGCACTACTGTAACTTTTTTCATTCGCGGACATTTCCTTACTTTGATCACGAGCAACACCACGAGATAAACTCAAATATTCACAACACAATCACTACCTACTATTTTCAATTCAAAACGCTTTCCCGCTTTATTTTTACGGTAAGAACAGTATTACAACAGAATTGACACAAAAACCACTAGATAACTGCGGCGGTGCCATACTTCCAGTAAATTAAAGGTCCCCTAGTTAAAGTCGGGGGGAAATGTGTTGTGCAAACCATTTGAGACTTAAGTCCCACTTAAATTAAAGGGTCCATTAGTTATGTGACCCTTAAAAAAAAGTCGGTGCAAATGGGCCTAAGTACACAAAAGTATAGAACAAGAACTTCGGTAAACCAAAATTTCAAATACGATTTCTCAACAACATCAATATTTGAGTTGTCTCCTTATTCTACGACGGGGCGATATGTAGATGTTTTTCAGAACTTATGTTTTTTTATATAGCTGAATCTATACAGGATACCCCTCAGCTTTCTAGCTAGGTATAGCATATGTTTATCCCATTTACGTGCATCAATGATGACACCAAGGTATCTCATCGATTTCGTTGCTGGAATGCTTATATTATTATTAATTTTTAGATCTCCTAACTTGGGCTGTCTTACTTTGTTTGATGTGAAGGTCAAGTATTTGGTCTTCTCTGAGTTCGTCGTTAACTTATTTAATTGAAACCATTTCGTCAAAATTTCCATATCTTCTGTTGCTTTATTTTCGAGATTTTCCCACGTTTTTTCTTTATATAGGACGATAGTGTCATCTGAGAAACCTATTATCTCATCTTTTCTGTTAATTTCAAATAGGCCATTTATATAATTACATAATGCCAACCTTGTATACCTTAGATGAATCGTTTATCTGCATTGCATTCCATATTGAATATGAACATGTTATATTTTGATTAATCATCAATTTGATCATACCACTTTGTGTGGATGACGTGGGTGTTGTTTGTCCCATTGTTCCCAGTTGCAGATAAGATAATGTTATAAATACCTTGAAGACGAATTCATCGTCAATAATAATTAAGTGCACGTCTTCGGCTGATGTTATATAAGGGTGGAAATCGTCCGTTGTAAATAAATAACTTTTTTAAAAGTCGGCTTTCGCCTTAATTGGCGACGAGGATGGGATTGTGCCGGTTTTCGTGAAGAAAAGTGTGTCGAAACTTCGTGCGTGAAAACGTAGTATTCGCCCTCAAAGAACTTCCGAAACTTTCATTTTCAACTGTTAAGGTGCCAGATCCAGCAACAACGAAGAGAAAAGCCAGGAGCCCTGATTGTATGGGTAGCGCCTGCAACGACTCCAAAGAAACAACGTGGTGAGAATCCTTCCTAACATTTTTTTATTATTCCCAGTCACTGACCTGGTCCCAAGGCATCAATCTTTTCCCACGGTTTTGAGCGTAAAACTTGTGTGAGTTTTTTCTAGGTTTCTTATAAAAAACCGATTACCGAGTTTTTCCTAGTCTTCCTAATACAAAAAATTGATTACCAGAGTTTTTCCTAGGTTTCTTACAAAATAAAAAACCGAATACAATTATTTTTAAGTATAATAATAATTTTTCAAGATTACTTCCGTAAAGCATTTTGAAGGCCGGAAGAATACGAATAAAATGGCAGTCGCACCAGAACCAAATATGTTTGATAGATAAAAATCAATTGATTTATTTTCGAAATCAATAATACCGTTTGATGGTAATTCCGCGAATCTCGCACGATTTTTGAATCATTGCGAAAGATTTCATCATAGGTAATAGGTTCCGATCTGCCGATGCATTAATCAATGGAGCGATAATTGATATTATAAAGAGTAAATTGGTAGGAAATGCCAGTGAAATTGTAAGTTCGAATGAAAGAATTACAGATAACTGGAATAACTTGAAAGAATTTTTGAAGTTAAGATTTGAGGAAAAAATTAGCCTCACAGTTTTATTTTGGGATCTCCAAAATGCCCAAAGAATACGTAGTGAAATATTAACCCCGAATTAAGAACAGCCCTTAGAGGTCACGGAATAATGAATTATGACGATATTGTAAATTTTATTCGTCAAGATTTCTAGTTTTATCAACAACCCTATATGCACTATAAAAATCAAAATAATCAGAGGAATTTTCCTCAACAAAATCAGAAGAATTTCAACCAAACTAATAAAAATAGTTTTCCAAATAATAATCGAGCAAACTTCCCAAGTAATAATCATAGAAGTTTTCCTCATAATAATAAACAAAATTTTTCCCAAGCTAGTCAAAATAATCAAAGAAACTTTTACACAAATAATTCCCAACCGAGATTTAAAAATCGAGATTTTAACGAGCGTTCATATCCCAAGTATAATTCAAGTAAACGAGAAAATTTTCGAGAACTTGCCATGAACGATGCATTGACTCAAATAATACGTTAGATAACACGAACCAACTCCCCTTTATTCAATTCCAAAATCCCAAATGTAAACTTTTAATTTATAGTGGATGTTCAGTGTGTCTTATTGATCCAAAATTCGCGTATAATAATTTTCCTAAAAATATTTTCAATGAATTTACGACACTAACTGCATGTTTCAAAAAACAAACTGCTAATGAAAAAGTTTTAATACCTTTATTCCCAGAATTTCAAATAGATGATTTTCATCCTTTTGTCGTATACATGTTCCATAAGAATTATGATGGTCTTATATGAGCAGATTCCTTGAATAAATATGGACTCAACTTAGATTTTAAAAATCAATTATTAACTGATGAATATTCTCAAATCCCCTTTTATTATCAACAAGTATGTCAGAAACCCCAAAATATCCCAATTGACCTAGTCATTTAGAACCAGAAATTAGTACCCAACTAATGAAAATCCTTCAAACTAATGAAGATGTTTTACAATTACCGGGTCAAGCCCTTAATTTTTCAAATATAATAAAACATAAAATTAATACGATCGAAAAACATTTAGCAGATATCCAAAATATTTTAGAAGCATTTAAAGCGGATAATCTGAAAATTCAATCAAATGAATGTTCTCTCAAAACTGAAATTAAAACAAGTGATAATAATATTCCTGAAGGAATCGTATCTAATCCAAAAATATTGAAAGCACCTACTGAATTCCCAATTACAAAAACTCAAAACTCCTTTAATTCTCCATCGCATAAGAGAATCAAACTAGAAGAATTTGATTATGAAATTCGTTATAAGAAAGGTTCAACTAATAATGCTGATGCTCTCAGTCGAATTGTGATAGAGTCCGATAAATAATTGACTTAAAAAGATGTTGTAAAGAATTATGAATTGAAAAATATTGAAGATTCTCCTAAAATAACGAAAAAGAAAGGTAATTTATTCAAAGCCCCAAAGAATTATGCGTTAGCACATTGCGTCTCCAGAGATTTTCATATGAATAGAGGAATAGCCCTCGAATTCAAAAATAAATTTGGCCAAGTAGATAATTTAAAATCTCAAAATAAGCTACTAGGAGAAGTGGCAACGATCCAAATAAATGATCGAAATATTTATTATTCAATAACGAAAGATTCGTATTTTCATAAACCGGAATATGAAACGGTTTTTCAATCAATATTATTATTAATCTCAAAGAATTGTGTCAATACAGTTATGATAAGTACTTGGCTATACCAAGAATTGCATGCGGCCTAGATCAATTGGACTGGCCTATTATTTTAAGTATGGTAAAATATATTTTTGCGGAATCTAATATAAAGATAATAATTTATTCCTTACCGAATCGGAATATCGGAAGGAATATGAGAAATGCTTATGAATTAAAAAATGATCGAATGTTAGAAATGAATAAATTCGATACGAACAGGATCGATAATGATCCAATGTTGAAAATAAATGAATTCGCAATGACGAATAGGATCGATAGTGATGGAATGTTAAAAATAAATGAATTCGTAAATACGAATGGAATCAAAAATGATTCAATGGCGACAAATGCCAGTAGTGCCACAGATGCATTTTATTACGAAAATACGGAAATGAATAGAATCGAAAATGATTCAAATATAAATAATTATAAAAATATTGAAATAAATAGAATCGAAAAAGATTCATCGTTAATTAAAACATCGGATAAATAAAAAAAAATACGAAGCATGTTTGAAATGGTTGAATTCAAACGATAAAACAAATGTTAATTTGAATGAGACAGAATTTTTTACTGTCCAGCGTAATGTTAATAATTCTATATTTAAAATCCCATATACGAAGAAACGGTTAAAGTCGCCATCTTCGAAAATAATTTCTAGAACTATCCCTTATTATAAAGTACGAAAAAAAGGCATAAATATTCAATTATGTTATTGATTCGAAAATGAATCCTTATATCAGGTTCATAAATAATTTTCATTTAGATATGTGATATCAGTTTTACGAAATATAATTTCGAATTCATTAATAGGATTGCACAAAAGTGTTATAATTTAAAAAAATATTATTTGAGATGAATCTCATTTTCATTTACTTGTTAGTAACATAAAAAATTAGAAGGATTCATGTATTCCCCTTCAGACATTCTTTGAACAACGGCATTCACAAACCCTTGTTTCATATTATTGATAATCATCTTTTATTTATAATATATTTAAATGACTTATGTAGAATAATAGAAAATGTTGTAGAGAGTATCGTAAATTTTGCGGACGATACTAACTTAGTGGTAGGTGCACGTGAAAAAGATGAACTAATTAGAATCGCAACAGACTTTCTTACTAGAGCAGAAGAATGGTTCTCAGGGAATAAATTGCTATTGAATGCAAAGAAATCTAATTTTGTAATATTCAGTACGGACAGAAATAGGAAAGAAAAGCCCAACAACATAACATTACACAGTGAAGAACATCAATTTTCTGAGCACTCAAAATTTTTAGGATTATTTATTGACAACTTTTTAAAATGGAGAGTACACACTGATTATGTGAAACAAAAACTTAATAAAATTAACTTTGCGATAAGAACAACCAGTAGATACATGAATGAAAAAACCCTGAAAATTTTATATCACGCTAATTTTGAGTCAGTTCTCAGGTATGGGATCATGTTTTGGGGAATGGAATACAACCTGGAGGTTGTTTATGTTGTCCAAAAACGAGTCATGAGAATAATTTATAAGTTACCTTTTAAACAATCTTGCCGAGGCTTGTTCAGAAAAAATAATATTCTGACGGTTTTTGGTTTGTATATACTTGATTGCCTAACTTTTCTAAGTAGAAACAAGGAGAGATTCACAGGGAACACCATGGAATCGTGTTATGATACAAGAACTGTCGATTTCGTCCTACCAATACACCGTTTAACTCTTACAGAGAAAAATCCTTCATATATGTGCATGGAACTTTTTGATGTTAAAAAGATCAGTAACAGTAAGAAATTTGTCAAAGGGGTAAAAACACTCCTAATAGAAATAGAACCCTACAACTTGAAGGAGTTTTTCAATATGTAAATTTTGGTTTTGTTTATATAGGAGCAATTATCTTTTTTTTTTTGTCTAGGAAGTAAGTATTAAAATTCAAAGATGTAATATTTGACGCTATTTTGTTTGATGTTTAGCTGTACCTTTGATGTTATATGTGGAAGATCATTCAAAATAAAGCTTATTATTATTATTATTATTATTATTATTTTTTTTTTTTTTTTTCAATCACAATTTATGGTTTTTGCAGATAGAACCGGGGTGTCGACCACCAACGATTCAATCCCTCGCCAGTATTCTTCTGATGGTCGAGCATGTTGACAATATTACTGCCTTTTGCATAAGGCTAATAATTTTTTGGTGTTCCCTTATACCCAACATTTTCAAGGCCCCTGCCAGCTCTCTATCTACAAGGCCATTAGCAGAAATAATTATTGGCACAATATGAACATTCTTCAGTTGGTAAATGTCCTTCAGTTCATTGGCCAAATCAGTGTACTTACTGATCTTCTCGACCCTTGCTTTTCTGATGTTTTCATCGAGTGGTATACTGATGTCTATAACAAACGCAGTGTTTTCTTTTTTATTTCTGATCAGGATGTCAGGCCTGTTATGCCTGATTTCTTTGTCTGTTATCACCCCCATGTCCCAATACACCTTGACTCTATCATTTTCTAAGAAATCTGCTGCTTTATATTTGTAAAAGGGCTGGCTTTCTTTCAGGAGTTCTTCTTTTTTGCATATTTCTTGGTGTAAGATTCCAGCTACTTTGTTGTGTCGGTCCAAATTAATTATTATTATTATTATTTTTTTTTTTTTTTGTTTTTTTTTTTTTTTCAATCACAATTTATGGTTTCTGCAGATAGAACCGGGGTATCGACCACCAACGATTCAATCCCTCGCCAGTATTCTTCTGATGGTCGAGCATGTTGACAGTATTACTGCCTTTTGCATAAGGCTAATAATTTTTTGGTGTTCCCTTATACCCAACATTTTCAAGGCCCCTGGCAGCTCTCTATCTACAAGGCCATCAGCAGAAATAATTATTGGCACAATATGAACATTCTTCAGTTGGTAAATGTCCTTCAGTTCATTGGCCAAATCAGTGTACTTACTGATCTTCTCGCCCATTGCTTTTCTGATGTTTTCATCGAGTGGTATACTGATGTCTATAACAAACGCAGTGTTTTCCTTTTTATTTCTGATCAGGATGTCAGGCCTGTTATGCCTGATTTCTTTGTCTGTTATCACCCCCATGTCCCAATACACCTTGACTCTATCATTTTCTAAGAAATCTGCTGCTTTATATTTGTAAAAGGGCTGGCTTTCTTTCAGGAGTTCTTATTTTTTGCATATTTCTTGGTGTAAGATTCCAGCTACTTTGTTGTGTCGGTCCAAATAATCTTTCGGCGCCAGGTAAGTACAAGCTGAGGTAAGGTGTTGTATTGTTTCTTGTGTGGTGTTGCAAAGTCTGCATCTGTCATTACCTATTTCTTGTTTCAGGATGTTTTTGCGGTAGCTTCTGGTAGAAATGACCTGGTCCTGGATTGCATGAATGAATCCCTCAGTCTCCGGCATGAGGAATCCCTGTCTAAGGTAAGTGGTGGACAACTGCCAGTCAACATCTTGACTATGTAGTGCGGCAGCATACCTTCCATGGATGGCCTTATTTTTCCATTCCTGCTCCATTGAATTTATACTTTTTTGTTTTTCAGGGAGGATGCTACCAGCTAAGTTGAGAGGAGAGAGATTACCATCAGCCAAACTGAGAGCTCTATGAAGTGGATCATCAGATGTCTGGAAGTAAGTATATAGCCTCTGTAGTTGGTTCGTGTGAAGCATTTCCAGATTTAGTAGGCCTCGTCCCCCGCGGTCTCTTGGAAGGTACAAACGGTTACTCGATGAGATTGGGTGGTGATTCCTATATTTCGTCATAGTTGTTCTCACTGTTCGGTCCAGGCGTTC
Source organism: Aphidecta obliterata (assembly GCA_963966015.1). Taxonomy (NCBI): domain Eukaryota; kingdom Metazoa; phylum Arthropoda; class Insecta; order Coleoptera; family Coccinellidae; genus Aphidecta; species Aphidecta obliterata. The sequence continues at coordinate 25,214,021 of OZ014434.1, read as the reverse complement.
AAGGTCTGTTTGCGTCCATCTAATGACTCCAAATGTGTGTGAGATGACAGGAATCACCCAAGCGTTGATGGCAGATATAAGACTTTTGGAATACAACTTGGTCTTCATTGTTGTTTTCAGTCTTCCGATAAAGTTCTCTTCAACTATAGTTTTTGTCCTTTTTTGATCTATGGTAAGACTCTGTTGCAGACCTAAATATTTGTATGTGCATCCTTGTTGGAGACAGGTGAATTCCGACCCATCCGAGAGTGATATATTTGTTGTTTCTTGGACGGTTCCTCTTCTCGCATGAATGTAGGCGCATTTTTCCAATCCAAATTCCATTTTTATATTCTTACTGAACTCTTTAACGATCTCTAGTTGATTCTGTAGTTCGAGTTCGTTTGCAGTGTAAAGCTTCAAGTCATCCATGTAGAAGAGGTGCGTCAACTTCATTCTGGTTGATCTACTGATGACATATCCACGATTTTCTTTTTTCAGCATGAAGCTCAAAGGATTGACAGCCAGACAGAAAAGCAGAGGACTCAAACTATCCCCCTGAAATATACCTCTGGTGATGGCTATGGTGTCTGTTACATAAGATTCACGATTCACGCAGACGTTCAGCGAAGTTCTCCAAGATCTCATGCTCGCCGTAAGAAAATTGATTATAGTTGGGTCGACGGGTGAGAATCCTTCTTATCCACGTGTGGGGAACAGAATCAAACGCTTTTTGATAGTCCACCCACGCAATGGAGATATTTCTTTTATTTTTTGTTGCTTGTTTGGTCAACATTATTTTTTTTTTTTTTTTTTTTTTTTTTCAATCACAATTTATGGTTTTTGCAGATAGAACCGGGGTGTCGACCACCAACGATTCAATCCCTCGCCAGTATTCTTCTGATGGTCGAGCATCGACCACCAACGATTCAATCCCTCGCCAGTATTCTTCTGATGGTCGAGCATGTTGACAATATTACTGCCTTTTGCATAAGGCTAATAATTTTTTGGTGTTCCCTTATACCCAACATTTTCAAGGCCCCTGCCAGCTCTCTATCTACAAGGCCATTAGCAGAAATAATTATTGGCACAATATGAACATTCTTCAGTTGGTAAATGTCCTTCAGTTCATTGGCCAAATCAGTGTACTTACTAATCTTCTCGCCCCTTGCTTTTCTGATGTTTTCATCGAGTGGTATACTGATGTCTATAACAAACGCAGTGTTTTCCTTTTTATTTCTGATCAGGATGTCAGGCCTGTTATGCCTGATTTCTTTGTCTGTTATCACCCCCATGTCCCAATACACCTTGACTCTATCATTTTCTAAGAAATCTGCTGCTTTATATTTGTGAAAGGGCTGGCTTTCTTTCAGGAGTTCTTCTTTTTTGCATATTTCTTGGTGTAAGATTCCAGCTACTTTGTTGTGTCGGTCCAAATAATCTTTCGGCGCCAGGTAAGTACAAGCTGAGGTAAGGTGTTGTATTGTTTCTTGTGTGGTGTTGCAAAGTCTGCATCTGTCATTACCTATTTCTTGTTTCAGGATGTTTTTGCGGTAGCTTCTGGTAGAAATGACCTGGTCCTGGATTGCATGAATGAATCCCTCAGTCTCCGGCATGAGGAATCCCTGTCTAAGGTAAGTGGTGGACAACTGCCAGTCAACATCTTGACTATGTAGTGCGGCAGCATACCTTCCATGGATGGCCTTATTTTTCCATTCCTGCTCCATTGAATTTATACTTTTTTGTTTTTCAGGGAGGATGCTACCAGCTAAGTTGAGAGGAGAGAGATTACCATCAGCCAAACTGAGAGCTCTATGAAGTGGATCATCAGATGTCTGGAAGTAAGTATATAGCCTCTGTAATTGGTTCGTGTGAAGCATTTCCAGATTGAGTAGGCCTCGTCCCCCGCGGTCTCTTGGAAGGTACAAACGGTTACTCGATGAGATTGGGTGGTGATTCCTATATTTCGTCATAGTTGTTCTCACTGTTCGGTCCAGGCGTTCAAGGTCTGTTTGCGTCCATCTAATGACTCCAAATGTGTGTGAGATGACAGGAATCACCCAAGCGTTGATGGCAGATATAAGACTTTTGGAATACAACTTGGTCTTCATTGTTGTTTTCAGTCTTCCCATAAAGTTCTCTTCAACTATAGTTTTTGTCCTTTTTTGATCTATGGTAAGACTCTGTTGCAGACCTAAATATTTGTATGTGCATCCTTGTTGGAGACAGGTGAATTCCGACCCATCCGAGAGTGATATATTTGTTGTTTCTTGGACGGTTCCTCTTCTCGCATGAATGTAGGCGCATTTTTCCAATCCAAATTCCATTTTTATATCCTTACTGAACTCTTTAACGATCTCTCAACATTATTATTATTATTATTTTTTTTTTTTTTTTTTTTTTTTTTTTTTTTTTTTCAATCACAATTTATGGTTTTTGCAGATAGAACCGGGGTGTCGACCACCAACGATTCAATCCCTCGCCAGTATTCTTCTGATGGTCGAGCATGTTGACAATATTACTGCCTTTTGCATAAGGCTAATAATTTTTTGATGTTCCCTTATACCCAACATTTTCAAGGCCCCTGCCAGCTCTCTATCTACAAGGCCATTAGCAGAAATAATTATTGGCACAATATGAACATTCTTCAGTTGGTAAATGTCCTTCAGTTCATTGGCCAAATCAGTGTACTTACTGATCTTCTCGACCCTTGCTTTTCTGATGTTTTCATCGAGTGGTATACTGATGTCTATAACAAACGCAGTGTTTTCCTTTTTATTTCTGATCAGGATGTCAGGCCTGTTATGCCTGATTTCTTTGTCTGTTATCACCCCCATGTCCCAATACACCTTGACTCTATCATTTTCTAAGAAATCTGCTGCTTTATATTTGTAAAAGGGCTGGCTTTCTTTCAGGAGTTCTTCTTTTTTTGCATATTTCTTGGTGTAAGATTCCAGCTACTTTGTTGTGTCGGTCCAAATAATCTTTCGGCGCCAGGTAAGTACAAGCTGAGGTAAGGTGTTGTATTGTTTCTTGTGTGGTGTTGCAAAGTCTGCATCTGTCATTACCTATTTCTTGTTTCAGGATGTTTTTGCGGTAGCTTCTGGTAGAAATGACCTGGTCCTGGATTGCATGAATGAATCCCTCAGTCTCCGGCATGAGGAATCCCTGTCTAAGGTAAGTGGTGGACAACTGCCAGTCAACATCTTGACTATGTAGTGCGGCAGCATACCTTCCATGGATGGCCTTATTTTTCCATTCCTGCTCCATTGAATTTATACTTTTTTGTTTTTCAGGGAGGATGCCACCAGCTAAGTTGAGAGGAGAGAGATTACCATCAGCCAAACTGAGAGCTCTATGAAGTGGATCATCAGATGTCTGGAAGTAAGTATATAGCCTCTGTAGTTGGTTCGTGTGAAGCATTTCCAGATTTAGTAGGCCTCGTCCCCCGCGGTCTCTTGGAAGGTACAAACGGTTACTCGATGATATTGGGTGGTGATTCCTGTATTTCGTCATAGTTGTTCTCACTGTTCGGTCCAGGCGTTCAAGGTCTGTTTGCGTCCATCTAATGACTCCAAATGTGTGTGAGATGACAGGAATCACCCAAGCGTTGATGGCAGATATAAGACTTTTGGAATACAACTTGGTCTTCATTGTTGTTTTCAGTCTTCCGATAAAGTTCTCTTCAACTATAGTTCTTGTCCTTTTTCGATCTATGGTAAGACTCTGTTGCAGACCTAAATATTTGTATGTGCATCCTTGTTGGAGACAGGTGAATTCCGACCCATCCGAGAGTGATATATTTGTTGTTTCTTGGACGGTTCCTCTTCTCGCATGAATGTAGGCGCATTTTTCCAATCCAAATTCCATTTTTATATCCTTACTGAACTCTTTAACGATCTCTAGTTGATTCTGTAGTTCGAGTTCGTTTGCAGTGTAAAGCTTCAAGTCATCCATGTAGAAGAGGTGCGTCAACTTCATTCTGGTTGATCTACTGATGACATATCCACGATTTTCTTTTTTCAGCATGAAGCTCAAAGGATTTACAGCCAGACAGAAAAGCAGAGGACTCAAACTATCCCCCTGAAATATACCTCTGGTGATGGCTATGGTGTCTGTTACATAAGATTCACGATTCACGCAGACGTTCAGCGAAGTTCTCCAAGATCTCATGCTCGCCGTAAGAAAATTGATTATAGTTGGGTCGACTTTGTATAGTGTGAGAATCCTTCTTATCCACGTGTGGGGAACAGAATCAAACGCTTTTTGATAGTCCACCCACGCAATGGAGATATTTCTTTTATTTTTTGTTGCTTGTTTGGTCAAGATCATGTCGATTATCAGGCATTCATTACTTCCCTTGCTGCCTTTTTTGCACCCATTTTGCTCTGAAGCTAATATACTATTGTTTACCACGTGTTCAGAGATCTTTCCTTCGATTATACTAGTGATGATCTTATAAATAACAGGTAAACATGTTATAGGTCTGAAATTTTTTGGGTTGTCCGTATTTTTGTTCTTAGGTAACATGTAGGTTATACCTTCTATTAGGAAGCTGGGCATTTTTGATGGATCCTTAATAATTTCTTCGATCTTCTTCGATAATATCTCATGCGCGGAATGGAACTGCTTCCACCAGTAAGCCTGGACTCCGTCAACCCCAGCGGCCTTCCAGTTACTCTGCCTATTCATGGCAGTCCTTACGTCAATTTCGTTTACTTGAATTGGTTCCATGTCAGGTATATCCGAAACTCGTTCTTCCTCTTGTGATATCCAATAGGCTTCGTCACGATGATCTGTAGGTGATGACCAGATGTTTTTCCAGAACGCCTCCATATCACTCTTTACCGGTGGTTTGGCATTTCTGTCGATGCCAGCTCCTGATAGATGCCTGTAGAATTTTTTTGCATTCATATTGAATTCTTTATTCTGCTTATACCTATTTACTCTTTCATTATACCTTCGAATTCTTTTCCCTAACGCCGCTGCTTTCTGTTTCAGTATATCCATATATTTCCCCAACTCAAGAGCATATGCCGGTGATGATCTAATTTTGGCGCGAGAAGATATCGTTTGGATCTCCCTCCTCAGTCTAGCAGAAGGATTTTCCTGTCCAAGGTAGGTATGAAGTTTTCCTATATCCCTTCTTAAACTGTTAATTTTCTTTTCTAGGCGTTTCTTCCATGGGGGCACAGATTCCAACTCCGCTCCAGCTCGTATCGTGGTTCTATCTCGGAGGAGGGCGCCTGTGGAATGACAGACCGCCGCAGCCGCGCAGTATACCTTATGGCAGATTTCCTCTAGTGTATCATGTTCACATATATTTTGTTCAATTATATCATTCATATTTGAAACAGTTGTTTTTGCATTGAGACTGTAGGTGATTTTCGGTAGAAGCGGTCGGTTCTTAAGCGGAATTCCTTCGTAACTTAAAATCATACCCTGGTATATAGTCTCCAGTTCATTCAGTGATAATCTTATTGGGATATTCCGAATACTAGATCTTCTACTGGGTCTCCTCTCGTGCTGTTGTGTTTCAGATATTGGCGTGCTATTATCAACTTGACCTCGAATTTGTTCTTTAATGGATTGGAGTTCTGCTTCAGGGATTGCTTTCCTTCTCAGAACTGATCGGACTTGATCAGAGAGCTGTTGAGGTTCCTTCGGTATGTCAGGTTTTCTTTCTGTCCAGATAGTATGTAACTTGATAGCCAAGGCATACGTTTTGCCATACCTACATAGGCGACCTTGACCATAGCAATTATTGAACATCTTTATCAAGCGAAATAAATGATAATTGTATAAAAAAATTATGTATAAAATTGATATTTCTAGCTCAAATAGGTGAATATTGAAAATTGGCAATATTCCAATCTGAAAAACGACATTTGAAGGTTATAATAATGGGTTTAGTAGAAGATGTATCAAATAAAATTGGAATTATACTATCAGAGAAGTTATTTCAGCAATTTTATAAACTTAAAAAAAACGTTCAAAAATGCTACTAAATGCAAAATGCAAACTATATTTATATTAGTATTAGCAACAAATTAGTATTGAATAATCGGCTTGAAATCTATACAAAACAAAAAATATTTATACATATTTTTTTATAGTTCACATCATATGACTAGAATGGGTTAATGGAAGCTACAAATGTACTCAAAAAATAAATACAAGATTCTAATAGTAAGGAATAAATGGCGCAGTTTCAAACAATCCTAACAAAATACTCTAGTTTATATTCAAATAAATTAAAAATACCTGAGGTGAAACACTATTTTTGAGCGCTCGTACTACTTACACGAGGGCTATATCATTTCGTCACGATGTCTGTATTTTTCGAATTTTGAGCCGAAAATGGTCTCAATCGACTATGTTCGACTCACTGATGACGAATCCGTCGGAAAATTCGAGTCTGTCCGTCCGGCCGTCCGTCCGTCCGGCCGGCCGGCCGGCCGTAAGCACGTAACTCTCGAACGAAACAACCTAGAGACTTGAAATTTTCAGTGTGGTTTCAGTTCCCGAATGGCTCGGTTAAGTTCGTTAATGGGCCAAATTCCACCAGGGGTTCCGTAAATATGGCCGTTCAAAGTTTTGTTTCCCTGATTACTTGAAAACTACAGATTTGATCGAGATGAAATTTTGCACTCGAATGGAAAATGAGGTGTTCAAGCTACATGTGGAATTTTGTCCAGATCGCATGACCAGAACCATAGAAACCATAGAAAATTGTAACTTTTGAACGAAAACGCCCAGGGACTTGAAATTTTCAGGATAGGTGTGGATCTTGAATGTCGTGATCACGTTCATCTATGAGCAACATTATACAAGGGGTTCCTTAAATACGGTCGTTCGAAATTTTGTTTTTTCGATAAATTCGAAACTACGGTATCGATCGAGATGAGATTTTGTATTTTAATCGAGAATGATATATTAAATCGATTTTTTGTTCAGACGCATGACCAGAACCACAGAGACCATAGAAAATTGTAACTTTTGAACGGATAGGCCTAGGAACTTGAAATTTTCAGGGTGGGTTTGGATCGCAAATTTCACGGTCACGTTCATCAATGAGCAAAATTAGACTGGGGGTTCCGTAAAAATGGCCGTTCAAACTATTTTTTTCCTGATAGTTTCTAAACTACTGATCGGATTGAAATGAAATTTTGCACCTAGCTGAGGAATAATGTTTTCAAACTACGTGCGGAATTTCGTCCAGATCGCATAACCGAGACCATAGATACCGTAGAAAATTCTAGCGAATTATCGAAAAAAAATTGATCCGCTGAAGCACTGACATGAAGTCTGGAATTTTGCCTAAGTTTCAGAATTTTTCTGACAGCTGTCGAAAGTTCCTTCAATTGATTTCTAAAACTGGAAAATGCGAATCCACCTACAAGGTGCATGTACGAGCGCTCAAAAGCTCCTGCCTTCACGGCAGTGCTTTTCTTAATTTTTAGTGCGAGTGGTGTATAAAATACACCAGCGCGAGTAGTTAAAGGTTATACACGATAACTCTTGAACGGAATGTCCTAGGAACTTGAAATTTTCAGGGTAGGTTCGAATCTCGAATGCTGCGGTTGAGTTCGTTATTGAAACTACTGATTTGATAGAAGTGAAATTTTGCACTCAGATGAAGAATTACGTGTTCGAGCTACATGCAAAATTTTGTCCAGATCGCATGACCAGAACCATAGAAACCATAGAAAATTGTAACTTTTGAACCGAAACGCCTACGGACTTGAAATTTTAAGAAAAGAAGTGGATCTCGAATATCGTGATCACGTTTATCTATGAGCAAAATTATACTATGGGTTTCGTAAATATGGTCGTTTGAAATTTAGTTTTCTTGATAATTTCAAAACTACAGATTCGATCGTGACGAAATATTGTATACTAATGGAGAATGATATATTCAAGCTACATTTCTCCAGATCGCATGACCAGAACCATAGAAACCATAGAAAATCATAACTTTCGAACGGAAACGCCTAGAGACTTGAAATTTTCAGGATAGGTGTGGATCTGAAATGTCGCGTTCACGTTTATCAATGAGCATTATTATACTAGGAGTTCAGTAAAGATGGCTGTTCAAAATATTTTTTTCCTGATAATTTCGAAACTACTGATTGAATTGGAATGAAATTCTACACCTAGCTGAAGAATAATGTATTCAAACTACGTGCGAAATGTTGTCTAGATCGCATCGCCAAGACCATAGATACCGTAGAAAATTCTAGCGAATTATCGAAAAAATATTGGTCAGCTGAAGCACTGACATGAAATCTGGAGTTTCGTCTAAGTTTGAGAATTTTTTTGACATCTGTCGAAAATTCCTTCAATTGATTTCTAAAACTGGAAAATGCGAATCTACCTACAAGGTGGATGTACGAGCGCTCAAAAGCTCCTGACTTCACGGCAGTGCTTTTATTTTTTTTTCAATCTATTTCTGATTTCGAGATATTAGCATCGGCACAATTTACCCCCGGCACTTTCAGCCCCGCTCTCCCCTATTTCGAAATTATGTCGTTCCAATTTTGGCAAGTTTATTACTGATCAAGGATTATTATTATATACTGTTAAATAGTTGAAACCAAGCCTATAAACAAAAAAAAACAAGTAAAATATACACAGAACAATATACAGAGTCGAAGTAGAGTTATGTCCGCAAGTGGCACTCCCTAGCGACGAAACCAGGCATCATAGCGATTCTTCAAAGCGTTCACAGACACTGAGTTCACCACTGATGGTGGCAAAGAGTTCCACCTGGAAAACAAACGGTTCGTGTGTCCTTAGTTTGAAAGCGTGGCCTCTGAGATCAACTCCGAAATAGTTGTGGAGTGCACGGAAGATTATACATAATGAAATCACCACGTAGTCTCCTCTCCTCGAACATGAACAAGTTCATGATTGATAGTGTTTCACTATAACTGGGATGCGAGGTGCCGTAGGGTACTCGAGTTGCTCGTCGCTGGAAGCCCTCCTACAATGCCGAATCCCTACACTACATTGGACCCCACACAGGGATCGCAAACTCCAATATGGGTCGCATGTGAAGCTTGTAGAGGGTAGCACACGTGTATGGATCACACCCACCAAAAGCTTTCTGAACCATAAATAAGGTTCTTTTGGCCTTGTTTACCGTTTGGAGAATTTGGAGAATGTGGTCGGACCAGCTTAGGTGTTCCTACACAACAAAACCAAGGTCAGCATGGCTGCTACAAGTAGCAATGGGGTTGCTGTTCAGGAAGTACTGTCGACGGGGATTGAGAGCACCCTAGTGCAAAACAACGCACTTCTCATAGTTGAGAGGCAATCTTCATTCTTGGCACGACGGTTCAATAATAATAATAATAATAATATTTAATCACAACATCAAAACATTACATGCCACGTCAGATAATACAGATTTTCAAATTTCATTTTCAAAAAACTCAAACCAGTATATGGTATTCTTGAGTAAGATATTTTTTAAATTGTTTTTAAATTTCTTGCCGTTGAGCTGCTTTGTGGCATCAGGAAGTTTGTTGTAAATTTTTGGGCCCCAGTAATCGACTCCTTGTTGAATGAATTTTCTCTGATGATAAGGGATGGTTAGTTTATCTCTACTCCGTGTGTTGAACTGATGGAACAATCCATTAGCAGGAAATTTGTCCAAGTTTTTGTGAACATATGTGGCACATTCCAAAATATATATTGCAGGTATGGTAAGTATCTTGAGGATTTTGAAAGGTTCTCTACAGCTGTCTGTACGTTTTAGGTTTAAGATCGTTCTTACTGACCTTTTCTGGAGAATCGCGAGATCCTTCCCATGAACTGATGTACCCCACAGGAGAATTCCATATGAAGCAATTGAATGAAAATTGGCAAAATAGGTAATGAGGGCTGCCTGTCTGGAAGAAAATTCACTTATTATTGCAATGGAATATGGAGCCACTGTGAGTTTCTTTTTAATTTCCACAATTTGTGACCCCCAAGATAGAGCTCCGTCCACCACCAATCCGAGTAATTTTATTGAGTTATTCTTGTGGCTTTTAATTTCGAGACATTGATCTTTAGATTGATTGATGGAGAGAGTTACACCGGAACCAGTTGCTAGAGGTCAGTTGCACATATTCAGTTATCCGCTGGAGTTTTACTTCATCCAAGGCCTTCATGACGAAGGAGGTGTCATCTGCAAATAAAAGCGTTCTTATAAACATCTCGACCCTATCAGACCCCAAATCCAGGTCATTCATGAAAATGATGAAGATCAATGGTCCCAACTTCGATCCCTGAGGAACTCCAGACCATATGTTTCCTTTTTCCGACAACACATCATCCCACTGAACATACTGTGATCTGTTCGAAAGAAACCAGCAGATCAAACTCAAGGCTGGACCTCTGAGTCCATAATATCGGAGCTTTTCCATTAGAATCTCATGGTTCACAATGTCGAAAGCCTTTGACAAATCTCGTGAAATAATTTTTGCTATCCACTTTAAATCAAGTGCGCCGATGTCCTTCAACAGCTCCAACAGCAACGTTGTTGTTGATCTACTATTTCTGAATCCATGCTGCTGGTTGCCAAGAATGCCGTTATCTTCAAATGAGCTGATAGTCTTGTTTTTATTATTTCTTCAAGAATTTTCGATAATATCGAAATCGGACGGTAATTTGATGGATCACTATCATCCCCTCCTTGTAAATTGGTAATACTCTAGCTATTTTGAGTGCTCCTGGAAAGTGACCTTCAGAAAGACACTTATTAAAGATTATGGTCAGTGGTTCTGCAATTTCGATGCAGATGGATCTTATAAATGTGGTTGTCATACCATATACATCCGGTGTTCCTTTGCCTTTGATTTCCTTGATGATACTTATTATCTCAAATTCTTTTATTTGTTGGAATTCTACTAATTCACATCTTTTAAGATATTTCTGCTCTAATAACTTGACAGCTTCATTCTTGCAATTCGATGGAATTCTCAACATCGGCTCACCTATAGAAGACAAATATTGATTTAATGTATCAGCATCCAATAAACTGTTTGTTTGTATATTCTTATTTCTTGTGGTTTCCCTTCTAATAATAGACCAGATTGTTTTAGTTTTGTTGTTGGAATGTTTTATAAGTTCATCATTTCGTTGTTTCTTGATTTTCCCCAAACATTTTTTCAGTTCTTCCTTACACAGTTTATACTCTCTGAGTACTTCTTTAGATCTAGGCACTCTGAATATGGTATCCAGTATGTCTAGTTTATTTCTTATTTTTTTTGTTTCATCATTATTTTCAATAATATATTTATTTTTGTTTCTACCATTTATTTTCTTTTCAGGAAATTCAATTTCGAACAAGTTCCTTAACTCATTGAAGAAAATTTGAAAACTTTCTTCCGCCACTAAGGAGTTGAGTATATTTTTCCAGTTGATCGAATTCAGTTTGAGTTTGATATTATTTATTCCTTGAGTTGTGAATTTCCTGTATATCTTGATATACCCGATCCACACTCATGCCGCGAATAACGGCAAGAATTCTTGCCGCGAATCTTGGCGTGAACTTCACGTGTAAATAAGCCAGGAATATTCGCAGTTTGGTTCGCGCGATCCCATCCACACTCGCGTTTCACGGGTTCGCGGACGTTCACGGCATGAGTGTGGATCGGGCTTTACACTCATTTAAGGATGGATTTTCTTTTTCAGAGATGAACGAAATAATCTGTGCAAGATGATCTCCCATGTGCAAATTCGCAGTACTTGTATTACTGGGATTAAAGTTGCAGATAATGTTATCAATACAAGTTGAAGTGTCGGGAGTTATTCTTGATGTTTCTTCGAATTTATGGTGACCATTGTAGCATCTGAATAAATCGAGTAATTTATTTTTCTCTTTGCTTTCAGTCAACAAATCCACGTACATACAGGGTCTTTCACGAGGAACCTCACCCATATTTATACGGGAAACTACTGAACGTATTTTCATGAAATTCAGCACTTATAAGTATTTCACGATGCTGATGAAATCTAAAATATTTTCAAGGCATGAGCACCTCCGGTTTTTCCGGAAATGACGTCAACTTCCGTTTTTCAAATTGGAACACCATTTTTGAGCGCTCGTACTACTTACACGAGGGCTATATCATTTCGTCACGATGTCTGTATTTTTCGAATTTTGAGCCGAAAATGGTCTCAATCGACTATGTTCGACTCACTGATGACGAATCCGTCGGAAAATTCGAGTCTGTCCGTCCGGCCGTCCGGCCGTAAGCACGATAACTCTCGAACGGAACAACCTAGAGACTTGAAATTTTCAGTGTGGGTTCAGTTCCCGAATGGCTCGGTTAAGTTCGTTAATGGGCCAAATTCCACTAGGGGTTCCGTAAATATGGCCGTTCAAAGTTTTGTTTCCCTGATTACTTCAAAACTACAGATTCGATCGAGATGAAATTTTGCCCTCAAATGGAAAATGAGGTGTTTTAGCTACATGCGAAATTTTGCCCAGATCGCATGACCAGAACCATAGAAACCATAAAAAATTGTAACTTTTCAACGGAAACGCCTAGAGACTTGAAATTTTCAGGATAGGTGTGGATCTCAAATGTCGTGATCACGTTCATCTATGAGCAACATTATACAAGGGGTTCCATAAATACGGTCGTTTGAAATTTTGTTCTCTCGATAAATTCGAAACTACGGATTCGATCGAGAGGAAATTTTGTATTTTAATCGAGAATGATATATTAAATCAATTTTTTGTTCAGACGCATGACCAGAACCACAGAGACCATAGAAAATTGTAACTTTTGAACGGATAGGCCTAGGAACTTGAAATTTTCAGGGTGGGTTTGGATCGCGAATATCGCGGTCACGTTCATCAATGAGCAAAATGAGACTAGGGGTTCCGTAAATATGGCCGTTCAAAATATTTTTTTCCAGATAGTTTCGGAACTACTGATCGGATTGGAATGAAATTATGCACCTAGCTGAGGAATAATGTATTCAAACTACGTGCGAAATTTTGTCCAGATCGCATCACCAAGACCATAGATACCGTAGAAAATTCTAGCGAATTATCGAAACAAAATTGATCAGCTGAAGCACTGACATGAAGTCTGGAGTTTCGCCTAAGTTTCAGAATTTTTTTGACTGGAAACTGCGAATCTACCTACAAGGTGCATGTACGAGCGCTCAAAAGCTCCTGCCTTCACGGCAGTGCTTTTCGTAATTTTTTAACATGAGCGTCCCTACCTTGAAATTCAGTTCTAGTTTCATTGTTTGTAGTTATCGCTGTACCATAGTTTTTGGGCGTTTCGGTTTGATCGTCTTCCATGGTATTTCCGAATTGCTTGAATTTCTTTCCGTGTTTTCTTTTTCCGTAATAATGGTTTGTTTACTTTGATTATGACTATTATGATTATGATTTAATGACCGATATTGGGGTTAGATTGAGTTCTTTCATTCTGCTGTCATTCACTTCTGTTTGTTCGTTTGTTGACTTTGACTTAATTTGTTTTTCGATGTTCGTAATTCAGTTGTTTGTTTCTGCGTCTGTCTCTTCTCCGTTGACGTGTTTCCATGTTTATCAATGTTTACACTTTTTTGTAATATTTGACTGAAGGATGCATGATCGAAATTTTGAATTTTGAAACTAACTTTATCAGAAAGGATTTTATTATTTTCACGTAGGATTCTGTTGTTTTCCTGGCACCCTTCTAGTAATCTTTTTAGATACTCATTTTCCAAATTCACTATTTTATTCTGAACTATCAATTCATCATAAGATAATGACAGTTCTTCTGATTTTTTTTCCACTGTACACGGTACATGCTTGCAAACTGCGTCTTTGCCAGCCAGCGTAATGCATGATGGATGGAAGTTTTCAAAACACTTTCCGCACTGGACCGAATTCACAACTTTACGGCCACAATTTGAACGCTTTTTTTGTCACCTTTATCGGGACGTATTTTCAATTCGTCTTCATTCGTCGCCATCTTGGTGACGACAATCTCTCCAGGTGTTCTTGAATTAGATGAGCCCTTATATTGGGGTTACCGTATAAATTGGTATCATCGGCAAATTGGGAACACCGAGATTTGAAGAACTTAGGTAAATCGGGGATGTAAATCAGGAAAAGCAGTGGACCCAAAACAGAAACCTGTGGAACTCCACTTCAAACAGGTCTCGCCGAAGATAAAGATCTATCGACACGAACCTGGAAGGTTCGATTGGTAAGGAATGCTTTAATCCATGAAAGCAGGCGGCCACGGACGCCAAGTCCGTTTGTGCAAAAGAAGATCATGTGGAACACGGTCAAGCGCTCGAGAAAAATCCAGGTAAATAACATCGAACAGGCAGGCTTTATCTTAAGATTCTGACCAGGAATGAATGCATTCAAGGAGGTAATGACTGATCTGCCAGAAAGGAAGCCATATTGACACTTAGGAATAAGGTTGCTGCGAAGTGTTAATATTGGCGAACAATATTCGAAATGATTCTCTCGCAAATTTTCGCCACAATCGAGACCAAACTAATGGGACGATAATTCTCTGCGTTACGTCTGTCTCCCTTTTCATAAATGGGCGCCACAAATGCGTTATGCCAAGCAGAGGGAAGACAAGATGTTTCTAGTGAACGTTCATACAAAATAGAAAGAGGATAGGAAAGAGGTCTTCGAGTACTTTAGCGATACCGTACGATATACCATCGGCACCGGGAGAGGAGTTAACATTGAGAGCTGAACTTTCATCAAGTATCGGTCACATCAGTTCAATTTTGTATCTGCAATGAAGGATATTTCGCCATTTTTGACGTACCAAACTTGATGAATTATATATATATAATTGTATTAATACCTCATTCGTATATAATGGAAAATTCACCCATTTCTCGAAAATTTGATGTACATGAGTTGGATAAACTAATTCATAAAGGAACGTCATTACTGAAGTTGGCTGACGAACACTTGAACCCCAACCGTTTTGAAAAATTGAGTAATAATCTGGCTACACAATTATTGAGTCATAGTGGTAATAGCTGCCATTAGAACTGGCCAGTTAAAGTACAGCCGAAAATACTGCCTTTTTGAGCGCGCGTTCTACTTACACGAGGGCTATATCGTTTCGTCACGAAGTCTGTTTTCTCGAATTCAAGCCGAAAATGGTCTCAATCGACAAGGTGCGACACACTGATGACGAATCCGTCGAAAAATTTGAGTCCGTCCGTTCAGCCGTCCGTCCAGAAACACGATAACTCTCGAACGGAACGACCTAGAAACTTAAAATTCTCAGGATCGGTTCGAATCTCTAATGCCGCGGTTGAGTTCGTTATTGGGCAAAATTGGATCCGAGGTTCCGTAAATATGGCCGTTTTAAATTTTGATTTCCTGATCATTTCAAAACTAGGGATTCGATCGTGACGAAATATTGTATTTTGAGGGAGATTGATATACTCAAGCTACATTTTTTCCAGATTGCATAAACAGAACCGTTTTAAATTTCAACGAATTATTGAATGAAAAATACTTTATTTATTATACAGCTGATTCGGAATCATTGACAAAGAGCTGCGTCATTTTCTTGACAGCTGTCAAAAACTTCTCCGAAACTTGGTTTCTAAAACTGGAAAATGCGAATCTACCTACAAGATGGATGAACAAGCGCTCAAACATCGTGGTTTTAACATCACGGCAGTGCTTTTCACAATTTTTTGTTGAGACAATGGACAGTCTGTTGGGTGCATTTAATAGTACAAAGGCCAATGATATCGGTTATCAAGTTGAAAGCAAATTTATTATGATTGGAACAGAAATATCCTTGAGTTTTCTGAATCAAAAGTTGACTTGGAATCTAATTCATTTAATCCCCTGAAATCTCCACGAAATATTCTTTTGTTATGAACACAATGTTTTCCTCAACTGCCGTTAGCGTCGATACAGAAAGATTCCCGGGTTTTGAGCGTCATCAGATATTTCTTGTGGAAGAAAAATTGGAGAGTTAGAAAAATTGTACAGTACCTACAGTACAGACGAAGGGATTCGCGGTTCTCGTTAGGGTTAATCAAAATTAGAGTTCGTGAATAGAGGTTGTTCCATAAGTATGTAAAATTAGGGTAGAAACATAGTGAAGCATTGCCATTGAATAAGTAATGAAAAAAATTAAAGAAGAAACAAGAAGATAAGAATGATAAGCATGTAAACAATTAATAAGAGAGTATTATTATTATTGACACCGGGAGAACCACGACCACATGGATCTTTTGTTCTATTCCCTCACTCATTTATATCCCAAGGAGGCCGTTGAAGGTATCAGCAAACCCGACGACATCCCCTCGAGTAACAAATGAAAATGTATCTTATGAATTAACCAGATTGTACGTAATTCATCCAAACTGCAGGGAACCTTCCTGACTTAAAGGTTTCAAGATTAAGTTACTCAAAAACCACACTTGTACGTTTTACCTCTTCAACAGATGAGATAACTACCAGCGTAGGAACTTAGAGACCAGCGAGCCCAGAGAACCCTCCCTTCCACTTTGTCGAAGGAGCTTCTGTGTTTTCACGCAAGACCAGATCTCTTCTTTTTGGTCGTGAATCTATAATCTCGAGTAGGTTACTGTAAACTAGCTAATTGGATGTCAGATTGGGCAGTCGCCCCTTTGGAGCTTCATCTAGAGGACCAAATTGGGAGGAAACATGGAGCTTCAACACATTCCAGACATCTGGGTAGGTGTTCTTGATTATTTTGGTCGTAAGCATGGTCTATCAGGTTGCTGTGCAACGTTCACGTTACATGATTCATTGAATATGTTCATCAAATACGTAAGTTTGAAAGTCCCCCGCTGTGCAACTTCGAACCGGTACCGAGCTCGTGCGTTCGCGGAAGAGTTCGTAGCCTGAGGAAGCGTGGTCACCATTGTGGTAGTGAGTTTGGTATCGTAAATGTTTTAGAGAGAGATTTTGGACTTTTGAATTGATTTTCATCAATTGCTATCTTTGGCTGGTGCCGTATTTTCCTTGTACATTATATATTCATTAAATCAATAGTTCCCTCATAACTCCAGTCCGTTGTTTTCGCCTTTTTGAGCTCTTGTACTACTTACACGAGGGCTATATCGTTTGTCACGATATCTGTATATTTCGAATTTTGAGCCGAAAATGGTCCAGATCGCATGACCAGAACCATAGAAACCATAGAAAATTGTAACTTTTGAACGGAAACGCCTAGGGACTTGAAATTTTCAGGATAGGTGTGCATCTCGAATGTCGTGATCACGTTTATCTATGAGCAGAATTATACTAGGGGTTCCGTTAAGATGGTCGTTTGAAATTTAGTTTTCTTGATAATTTCAAAACTACAGATTCGATCGTGACGAAATTTTGTATACTAATGGAGAATGATATATTCAAGCTACATTTCTCCAGATCGCATGACCAGAACCACAGAAACCATAGAAAATCATAACTTTCGAACGGAAAGGCATAGGGACTTGAAATTTTCAGGGTAGGTTCAGATGGCGAATTTCGCGGGCACGTTCATCAATGAGCAAAATTAGACTAGGGGTTCCGTGAACACGGTCGTTTGAAATCTTGTTTTCTCGATAATTTCGAAACTACTACGAGATAAAATTCTGTATTTCAATCGAGAATGATATATTAAAGCAATATTTTGTCAAGATCGCATGACCAGAACCATAGAAACCATAGAGAATTATAACTTCCGATAGAAAAGGCCTAGGAACTTGAAATTTTCAGGGTAGGTTTGTATCTCGACGCGGTCAATAAAAAAATGATTGATAATTTTAGGTGCCAGGTTAGTTTTTATATTTAGACCAGGCAATAGAGATTTTTTCGTGACAAAAATCGTAGAAGAAAACTGCGAGTGGGGGGTTACGTGGGGTGGTCCGTGGATGTTTAGTGATATGCTTTTGACTCGCAAATATAATTATTTTTCTTGTAATTGCGAAGAAACACAAAAAAAAACGGTGTTTTTTTAGTTTTTTGCTTGTAGAATTTGAACCAATGGAGCGGTGCTGATACTTTCAACCGACGAATTGTAGAGAATGGAGAGACGAAGAAAATGAGTGCTAGTGCAATGCAATCGGTTCATCATTACTCGGCGAATTTCAAAGTTGTGTTCCTGATGAAAGTAGTGGCTAATAGGTGCTTTAAGTGTGCACAATCGGGACGTTGTCGAATAGATAGTTTTCGCGTTATTGCTATTTGAATTATTTGAGGCACCATTTTCCGGAAGCGCTGGATGCGTCGGAAGTTGTCCGATATTCATTAACAAAACGAATTTTGAAAGTAAAAGTATAGTACTACAAAACGACAATCTCTATTGCCTGGTCTAATTCCGAATAGGACTATTATGTATTCATGAGAGAAAAGTTGATTTTCTGATGAATCCAGCGTTAGGAGAGTTAGCTTGAGAAAGATCATCTATTGGTGTAATTGTTGTGTTGAGGAGTCGAAATTGTGAAGGAAACTTTCTGGGAGAGTTTCCGAAGAATTATTTTAATTTTTGGAAAGCTTTCTTCATCTACATTGAATTGAACGACTCATCTTGGATGAAGGATCCATATTGAATTCATCTACATCGGATTGACTCACCTTTGATGAAATATCATCTGTTGTTTAACAGGTTCCAGGAAAAGAACATACATCCGATTTGGGTTTCTATACGTTATTTATTAGCTATCTTTATACTTCGGTACAATCTTTATTACAGAGTGACAAGAAAAACTTCGGACAAATTTTACTGTGTTCTGGAAAGAAAGTGTTCGAGCGCAGCCGAATAATTTTTATTCTATTAGATTCTCTACACTTTCTTTTACTTATATGTGAATTTTCAGTTTGATATTACTCCATTTTGCAGAGTTTTAGAATGTCGAACGAACGTATTGCAATTTCGAAGCTGTTTCGTCAAGGTAATCGTCAATGCAAAATTGTTCGTTTGCTCAATGTGCCTCGACAAACCGTGGCCGATGCAATTTTGCGTTTCAAGGGGCTTGGTCATGATGGTCGTCGTCCTTGGAAGTCGGAGAAAACGCACTGTCAATACTCCCACCAATCGCAACATTGTCAAGAAGGAAGTCAATCAAAATCCGACGGTCTCCATGAGAAAAAAAGCCCGTGAGACCGGTATCAACCGTGAATCGGTTTGTAAAATGGCCAAAAAGGGGCTCAACCTCAAGCCATACAAGCTCCTAAAAATTCAACTCCTCTCGGATGACACGCATTGGACCTTTCAACAGGACTCGGTTCCGGCTCACAAAGCGAAAATGACGCAAAAATGGTGTAAGACCCATTTTTCGGGTTTCATCACATCTGCAGAATGGCCGCCCTACTCGGCGGAGTTCAACCCAATGGACTTCAGTGTGTGGTCGATTTTGGAGCTCATGGCGTGTGCTAAACACCACAAAAGTTTGGAGTTGCTGAGGCAATCCCTACGCCCGGAATGGGACCGATTAAAGCCCGAAGAACTGCGGCTCATTGCCGAAAATTTTGAGAAGCGTCTGAAGCGATGTATCGCCACCAAAGGAAGCGACTTCGAAACCGCTTAAATATATTATTACCGGATGTTTATGTTATTATTATTATTCGTTGTTGTTTTGTTCAATTTTTTTTTTTCAGTTAAATGACTTAAAGTTTTTCCGAGGTTTTCCTTGTCACCCTATATATGCTTAACAGGACTGACTCTGCAGACCTCGCTTGTGTGCGCCGGCACCTGCGTCTGGTGTGCGCGGTAAATTCCAAACATTTGAATATATGTACATTATAACATATAACAACATCTCCCTTTTCATGAACAAGTAGGTCAGTGACATGTTCTGACCTATATTACCAAATTTTACACACAATTATCACAAATTCAAAAATGTTTTATTCGCAATCACACTTACACAAACAATAAATCAGTATTTGTATACTAGGTATTTGATCATCTTATTTTACATATTCAGTTTATCTGGTTTTTAACTGTTCTACATGACATTGTTTTATATTCGATACTTTTCATTGTTGATTTCTTATGACAAGACTTAATTGTGGGGTCTTCCACATAGAGACGCTTCACTATTACTCTCTCCTCCTTTTGGAGGAGCAGAATATTCAAGATCTGTATCTTTAGGAACATCTAATTCATTATCCTCTGTTACATTTCTTACTGCTACACCTTTCATAATTTTCTGTCTTTCTACTGAAGTATTTACATCCTCAAGTGAGTTTTCCCCCTGTTACTGCATAATCGTTTCATTTTTATCCTTACACAGTCTTTTATCAAAATACAAATTACATTCATTATCATAATTGTTTTCATTGAACTTGTGTTCTCGCTGTAATTAAACTGTTTTCCATGCCTTACACTATCAGTAGAAGATTTGAGAAATGGTCGAAAATGTTGACGGTAATTCTTCAATTCAACATTTCTTGATTTCACGAAATAATTCAAGTTTTTTCATATGATCAATTATACTTCCGTTATCCTTGTAGGCTCATCAAATGACCACATACCTGAAAACGGCATTAAATTTGCTACAAGATGAGTATTTCTTTGTGCCGAAAACATTCTCATTGCGACCGTGGTAAGGAGATGAATATCACGATTCTGAAGTGAACAAAATCAGTCATATAATTCCAATGGTTTTATCGATGAAAAGTTATTAATTATGGATATGTTTTTTTCCCAGCGAAAAATACCCCATTTATTGTGCTCTCGAATGACATATCATTTTTTGTGCTTGCTGCTTGTCTTCTGCCCTAATATCATGGCTTACAAGATAGCAAGAAAGTCGAAATATTCAAAACCTATATGTCCTCTATTTTGAAGCTTTTTAAGATTGAATATTAAAGTCATTCTCATGGAAATCATGAATTCATCTGTCGGCTCGAAATAATTCAATCGAATAAACTAAATTTCAATGATACAGATTTTATGAAAAAACGAGAGAAAACAGACAACCACTACTTATAACAAATGTTCGAAATGTCCAATATGTTCGATGCATTTTTCACATCGTTTTCGCACTGAATCTTCATCCCTGCGAAGTTCACAACGTTTCTAACGCATTTCTGCACAACACAAATTTATTCTTTTGTTGGGACCCTCTCGTGTCTGGACGCGAATTTGATATACTTTTTCTTTCAAGGTGTTCAAGACATAAAAATCCAAAGGCGTTTGGTGGACCGTACCTTCCAATTCATTGCACCCCAAAACATTCATTCAAGTCCCGTACATCCCGGCTATTATGAGTTTGGCTGCTGGGCAGCCATCCATTTGAAACGAGACATTTTGTCCGTTAGAGAGGGGCATTTCATCCAATATGTCTGTTGAGCTGCTTTGGATTGATGTAAAGAATTCTTCAGCGTTGAGGCAATCGGGAAGTATTACTGGTCCGAAAAGTTCACCTCTCATGACTCCCAACGCCGGAATGTGCGGGACTTAATGAATTAATATTTAGGGGTGCAATGAATTTGAAGGTACGGTCTGGTAAGACGACCACCAAGGAGCCCCGATCTTAAGCCTTCAGATTTTTGTTTCTGTGACACCTTGAAAGAAAATGTATATCAAACTCGCGTTCAGACTCGAGAGGATCTGATCGAAAGAATAAATGTGTGTTGTGCAGAAATGCGTCAGAAACGTTTTGAACTTCGCAGGTTTGTAGATTCAGTGCGAAAACGATGTGTAAAATGTATTGAACAATTCGAATAATTGTTATAAGTAGTAGTAGTCTGTTTCCTCAAAAATTTTTCCTGAAATCTGTATTTTCGAAAATTAGTTTATTAGTTCAAATTATTTTGATTCGACAAAAAAATTCATGATTTCCATGAGAATTACTTCAATATTCAATCATAAGGAGCTTCAACATAGGGAACATAGGGCGAACTTAAGGTTTGGAATATTTCAATATCGTCTCTCGTCTTAGCATCGATGCAACACGCTGAAACTTGCATCATAATCACCGATTCTGCCTCGTCGCTCGCCGACCCGAATGGGATTCCAGATTCTGCATCGTTGCAAGCCGCAACTGATACCAAATACGTGATTCAGTACTACACACACTGCAACTTTTATCATGAAACATTAGTCGATACTTGCACCGCAGCATTTTTCAGCGCGTGTGGGCCACATAAAGGGTTTGAAATAGTGATCGAACATAGAATAACTGGATTCCTCGAAAAATATGATATAATATGCAAAAACCAACATGGATATCAAAAAAATAAATCTACAATCTCTGGCATGACATCTCTTCCATTAGAAGTAGCGGAAGGAAGGAAAATAATTACCTAAAATCAAGGTTGCAAAGAGTCTCTATGGATGGACAAAACTCCAAATAGAAGGAGATTAAGTTTAGAGTACCCCATGGGTCTATTCTGGGTCCTCTACTGTTCTTATTATACATCAATGATTTACCATCGAATTTGCAGGCGGACCTCATCTCACTATATGTTGATGATGCTTCCTTCCTTAACAAAGATAAAAATGTAGAGGTACTAGGGGATGAATCCAAGAAAACTTTGAAACAAGCTGAAGCGTGGTTTCAAGCAAACAATATGAAAATGAATAAAAAAATTTGAAGAGCACTGCCGTGAAGTCGGAAGCTTTTGAGCGCTCGTTCATCCACCTTGTAGGTAGATTCGCCTTTTCCAGTTTCAGAAACAAATTTGGAATCATCGAAAAAACTAAATTTCAAACGACCATATTTACGTAACCCCTTGTCTAATTTTGCTCATTGATGAACGTGATCGCGACATTCGAGATCCACACCTATCCTGAAAATTTCATGTCCCTAGGCTTTTTCGTTTGAAAGTTATAATTTTCTATGGTTTCTATGGTTCTGGACAAACATTCACATGTAGCTTGAACACCTCATTTTCCATTTGGGTGCAAAATTTCATTTCGAAACTATAGTTTCAAAGTAATTAGGAGAACAAAATTCTGAACGGCCATATTTACGGAACCCCTGGTGGAATTCTGCCAATAAACGAACTTAACCGCGGCATATCAAAACTGAACCCACACTGAAAATTTCGAGTCTATAGGTTGTTCCGTTCGAGAGTTATCGTGCTTACGGACGGACAGACGGACGGAAGGACTTGAATTTTCCGACGGATTCGTCATCAGTGAGTCGAATTCTATCGATTGAGACCATTCTCGGCCCAAAATCCGAAAAATACAGACATCGTGACGAAATGATATAGCCCTCGTGTAAGTAGTACGAACGCTCAATAAGACACAATATCTGAAATTTGAAACCCATCCAACAGCAGATAAATATTTGAAATGTTTAGGCATTTTTTGGAGCCAAATTCGAAGTTCAGACGAGATATAGAAAGTATGACAAAAAAATTGTCCATTGCAACCTATACAATGAGAAGATCTGAGCAACTTGCAGGTAAGATAGCAGCTGAACATGCATACTCCGGTTATTTTCATAGTCTGCTCAGGTATGGAATTCTTTCCTGGGGAGGAAGCCCTGATAGTAAAGAATTTTTACCGAACAAAAGTATACCATACGCATTCTATGCGATCTCAGAATGACAGATAGCTGTAGAAACCACTTCCAAAATGAGAACATCCTTACCCTTAGCTCCCTATATATACAGGGTGCCTACTTTTAAAAGGGCCAAACTTCAAGGGAAGGTCGTACATAAGATTTGCAACAAAAAATGTCATATAACACATGGTCGAAATGTTGACGGTTTTTCTTCAATTTTTACATTTCTTGATTTCACGAAATATTTCAAGTTTTTCCGTAAAATCAATTATACTTCAGTTATCCTTAGAGCCCCATCAGTTTTCACCAACCAAATATTTGGAAACAGCGTTAAATTTTCTACAAGATAAGAATTTCTGTCTGCGAAAAGAATTCTTATTGCGGGCGTGGTAAGGAGATGAATGTCACGATTCTGAAGTGGAAAAAAACAGTTATATTCTTCCAATGGGTATATCGATAAAAAAAATCATTGATTATGGACATGTTTTCTTTTCAGAAAAAACTACCCGATTCAGTTTGCTTTCGAATGACATATCAACTTTTGTGCTTGCTGCTTGTCTCCTGCCCTTATATCATGGCTAACAAGATAACAACGAATAAGTCGAAATATTCCGAACCTAAATTTGCTCTATTTTGAAGCTATTTATGATTGAATATTGTAGTTATTTTCATGGAAATCATGAATTTATCTGTCGAATAAAAATAATTTGAAGGAATAAACAAAATTTTCATGAAAACATGTGAAAAAATTTCGAAAAGCACTGCCGTGAGGGCAGGAGCTTTTGAGCGCTCGTACATGCACCTTGTAGGTAGATTCGCATTTTCCAGTTTTAGAAATCAATTGAAGGAATGTTTGACTGCTGTCAAAAAAATCCTGAAACTTAGGCAAAACTCCAGACTTTATGTCGGTGCTTCAGCTGATCAATTTTTTTCCGATAATTCGCTATAATTTTCCACGGTATCTATGGTCTTAGTGATGCGATCTGGACAAAATTTTGCACGTAGTTTGAATACATTATTCCTGAGCTAGGTGCATAATTTCATTCCAATCCGATCAGTAGTTTCGAAACTATCAGGAAAAAAATATCTTGAACGGCCATATTTACGGAACCCCTAGTCTCATTTTGCTCATTGATGAACGTGACCGCGATATTCGCGATCCAAACCCACCCTGAAAATTTCAAGTTCCTAGGCCTATCCGTTCAAAAGTTACAATTTTCTATGGTCTCTGTGGTTCTGGTCATGCGTTTGAACAAAAAATCGATTTAATATATCATTCTCGATTAAAATACAAAATTTCCTCTCGATCGAATCCGTAGTTTCGAATTTATCGAGAGAACAAAATTTCAAACGACCGTATTTATGGAACCCCTTGTATAATGTTGCTCATAGATGAACGTGATCACGACATTTGAGATCCACACCTATCCTGAAAATTTCAAGTCTCTAGGCGTTTCCGTTGAAAAGTTACAATTTTTTATGGTTTCTATGGTTCTGGTCATGCGATCTGGGCAAAATTTCGCATGTAGCTAAAACACCTCATTTTCCATTTGAGGGCTCATTGATGAACGTGACCGTGAAATTTGCGATCCAAACCCACCCTGAAAATTTCAAGTTCCTAGGCCTTTTTGTTCAAAAGTTAGAATTTTCTATGGTTTCTATGGTTCTGGTCCAGCGATCTGGACAAAATATTGCTTCAATATATCATTCTCGATTAAAATACAAAATTTCATCTCGATCGAATCCGTAGTTTCGAATTGATCGAAAAAACAAAATTTCAAACGACCGTATTTACGGAACCCCTTGTATAATGTAGCTCATAGATGAACGTGATCACGACATTCAAGATCCACACCTATGCTGAATATTTCAAGTCTCTAGGCGTTTCCGTTCAAAAGTTACAATTTTCTATGTTTTCTATGGTTATGGTCATGCGATCTGGACAAAATTCCACATGTAGCTTGAACACCTCATTTTCCATTCGAGTGCAAAATTTCATCTCGATCAAATCTGTAGTTTTCAAGTAATCAGGGAAACAAAACTTTGAACGGCCATATTTACGGAACCCGTGGTGGAATTTGGCCCATTAACGAACTTAACCGAGCCATTCGGGAACTGAACCCACACTGAAAATTTCAAGTCTCTAGGTTGTTCCGTTCGAGAGTTATCGTGCTTACGGCCGGACGGCCGGACGGACAGACTCGAATTTTCCGACGGATTCGTCATCAGTGAGTCGAACATAGTCGATTGAGACCATTTTCGGCTCAAAATTCGAAAAATACAGACATCGTGACGAAATGATATAGCCCTCGTGTAAGTAGTACGAGCGCCCAAAAAGGATCGCGAAATTCGCGATCCGAACCTATCCTGAAAATTTCAAGTCACTAGGCCTTTTTGTTCTTAAGTTATGATTTTCTATGGTTTCTATGATTCTGATCATACGATCTGGAAGAAATGTAGCTCGAATATATAATTCTCAATTTAAATTCAAAATTTCGTCGAGATCGAATCCAT
This sequence comes from Aphidecta obliterata, assembly GCA_963966015.1. Taxonomy (NCBI): domain Eukaryota; kingdom Metazoa; phylum Arthropoda; class Insecta; order Coleoptera; family Coccinellidae; genus Aphidecta; species Aphidecta obliterata. The sequence continues at coordinate 25,188,050 of OZ014434.1, read as the reverse complement.
AATTTTGAAATGATCAAGAAAACTGAATTTCAAACGGCCATTTTCATGGAACACCTAATCTTATTTTGCTCATTGATACACGTGAACGCTACATTTACGATCCACACCTATCCTGAAAATTTCAAGTCTCTAGGCCTTTCCATTACAAAGTTATAATTTTCTATGGTTTCTATGGTTCTGGTCATGCGAGCTGAACAAAATTCTGCATGTAGCTTGAGTACGTAATTATCCATCTGAGTGCAAAATTTCATCTCGATCGAATCAGTAGTTTCGGAGTAATCAGGAAAACAAAATTTCGAGCGGCCATATTTACGGAACCCCTTGACGAATTTTGCCCAATAACGAACTTAACCGCGGCATTTGAGATTCGATCCTACCCTGAAAATTTCAAGTTTCTAGGACATTCCGTTCGAGAGTTATCGTGTATACGGACGGACAGACTCGAATTTTTTGACAGATTCATCATCAGTTGGTCGATTGAGACCATTTTCGGCTCAAAATTCGAAAAATACAGACATCGTGACGAAATGATATAGCCCTCGTGTAAGTTGTACGAGCGCTCAAAAAGACGACTACTGTACTACCTAAAACCGTTGTTCAAAATGTCCACCGCCTTGTTCAATACATTTTACACATCGTTTTCGCACTGAATCTACAAACCTTCGAAGTTCACAACGTTTCTGACGCATTTCTGCGTATTGTGCAAATTTATTCTTTCGATCAGATCCTCTCGAGTCTGAACGCAAATTTGATGTACTTTTTCTTTCAAGGTGTTCCAGGCATAACAATCCAAAGTCGAAAGGTCAGGGCTGTTTGGTGGCCATCTTACAGGTACCTCCCAATCCATTACACCCCTAAATTCATCAAGCCCCGCAAGTTCCGGCTTTGGGATTCATGAGAGGTGAACTTTTCTGACCAGTAATACTTTCCGATCGCCTCAACGCTGAAGAATTCAATAACATCAATCCAAAGCAGCTTAAAGGACATATTGGATGAATTACCCCCGGCTAACAGACAAAATGTCTGGTTTCAAATGGATGGCTGCCCGGCTCATAGTAGCAGGAATGTACGGGACTTGATGAATCAATATTTTGGAGTGCAATAGATTGTAAGGTACGGTCCGGTAAGTTTGCCACCAAGGTGTCCCGACCATAGGCCTTTGGATTTTTATGTCTGGAACACCTTGAAAGAAAAAGGATATCAAATTCGAGTTCAGACTCGATAGGATCTGATCGAAAGAACAAATTTGTGTTGAGCAGAAATGCGTTAGAAACGTTGAGAACTTCGCAGGGTTGTAGATTCAGTGCGAAAACGATGTGTGAAAGGTATTGAATAAGGCGGTGGACATTTTGAACAATTGTTACAAGTAGTAGTAGTCCGTTTTTATAAAATCTGTATTATTGAAATTTGGTTCATTCCTTCAAATTATTTTGAATCGACAGATTAATTCATGATTTCCATGAGAATTACTTCAATACCCAATCTTAAAGAGCTTCAAAAAAGGGCAAATTTAGGTTTGGAATATTTCGACTTATTCGTTGTTATCTTGTTAGCCATGATATGAGGGCAGAAGACAACCAGCAAACACAAAAGTTGATATGTCATTCGAAAGCACACTGAATGGGGTAGTTTTTGGTGAAAAGAAAACATGTCCATAATCAATGATTTTTCATCGATAAAACCATTGGAAAAATATGACTGGTTTTTATCACTTCAGAATGGTGACACTCATCTCCTTACCACGCCCGCAATAACAATTTTTTTGCCAGACAAAAATCAATATCTTTCAGAAAATTAAATGCTGTTTTCAAATATGTGGTCAAATCTGATGAGGCTCTAAGGATAACTGAAGTATAATTGATTTTATGGAAAAACTTGAAATATTTCGTGAAATCAAGAAATGTTTAATTGAAGAATAACCGTCAATATTTCGACCACGTGTTATATGACATTTTTTGTTGCAAATCTTATGTATGATATTCTCTTGAAGTTTGGCCCTTTCAGAAGTAGACACCCTGTATAATAAATTGTATCCTATATGTTTATGATAATATAAAGGACATGAAGAGAAATGAACATTACCATTGTTACACAACTAGGAATGCAGAAAAAAACAGAAAACTACCACAGAGTATCGGCAGCGCATTCTGGAGCATTACGGATATATAACGAAATACTGGAATTGGGAAAAATGACGAAGTCCAATTTGAAGAAAGAACTGAATAAGATTTTAGTGAAGAAAGCATATTATTCCATCGAGGAATTCTGGAATGATAGTCTCTTATGAATGTGATGGTATCCCTAATAGCACAAAGTAGTCCTATGGACATCCATAGGACGTCCACTTCGGACATTATGAACATCCATAGGACGTTCTTTTCTGGTACAGTGGACGTCCTATGGACGACTGAGGGACGCACTAATGTCCCAACTTTGAACTGAATTCGGACGTCCGACGCGGACATCCAATGGATGTCCCCTAAGGACCATAATTGGATATCACTATGAACGTCCGAGGGACGTCCACCGCGGACATCCAGTGGATATCTCCTTAGGACCATAACTAGATATCACTTTGGACGTCCGAGGGACGTCCACTGGATATCCCTATAGGACCATAACTAGACATCACTATAGACGTCCGAAGGATGTCCACCGCGGAGATCCGATGGATATCCCCTAAGGACCATAACTAGACATCACTTTGGACGTCCGAGGGACGTCCACTGGATATCCCCATAGGACTATAACTAGACATCACTATAGACTTCCGAGGGACGTCCACCGCGGACATCCGGTGGATATCCCCATAGGACCATAACTAGATATCACTATAGACGTCCGAGGGACGTCCACCGCGGACATCCACTAGATATCCACTTAGGACCATAACTAGACACCACTATGGACGTCCGAGGGACGTCCACCAAGGACATCCACTAGATATCCCCTTAGGACTTTAACTAGACATCACTATGGACATTTGACAGAACTTCCTATTTTGGTACTGTGTACGTTCAAGTTTTAATTGTGACATTTTCATTTCAACATTTTACTTTTACATGTTTTGTACATGAAATTATTGAAACTTTTCTCGATTTCTGTTTATTCATTCTCGACCTCTTAGATTTAGAAAGCTTATAGGAACTGCTGAAAACAGGAGGTCAAACAACAAAATATTTCAAAATATTTTCATGAAAAAAAAAAACAAAATTAATAAAATAAATGTAAAAATATAAAAAAATAAAAATATAATCTCAAAACATTAAAAAACAGCCTAACCTAACCTAACATAACCTATATAATAAAAAGAATAAATCACTTGTTAAAAAAAAATTTCAATCTTAAGGATATATATCAAAAATCATTTATTTCGAGTAGACCTCTTCTCCTCTGCCACAAGTCGTTCTTTCGCTCTCCTTAACACTTTTTTTTACCTTCTTCCACCTCTTTTATGGAAGAGCCTTTGGTTTTGATATTCAATCGAGCAGATCCTGAAAGTCAAATATACTAATATTCAAATTCTTGTTATGTTTATTTTGGTTGAATGTGACCTATTTGAAAGAGACATTAGCTACATCTGCAATCAGTGTCTTCCGCATCAAATCCAAAAAATTGTACGATAAAAAAATTGTACACAAAAACTTGCAGAAAACGGTTCTAATCATGTATCAAATAGAGAAAAGACGTCAAACAATATTCAACTTTTGCCATCACTATAAGAATAGAAAACATATGAAATTGTTCTTTGTGAATTCTGATGAATCGTAATTGCTTCATTATAAGAATTTTCAGCCAATATCAGAAGTTTTATAACCCTTATGGCAATACACTCTCTCGCATCGAAAGGATTGAGGTAATCCACTTCAATTTTCATATTGAAATTCTTAAGATTAACCTCTACTACCCAACTTGCCACAACATTATAAACTCTCACACATATTACTATTTACTATACTTACTTATAATAACATCTGCTGTATTGGTTTTCGAAGATATTTGCTCTTTTATTAGGACAACCCAGCTATATTCACTGGCCAATTTATTTGTCAAAAGTGTAGCCATCGTCCTTCTTGACGCCCTTCTGCAAAATTCATAAGGGCTATCACCACCCACCTTCGAGAGTCGTTTAACCTAAAAACAAGCGCGCAAAAATAAGACATGTACAAAAAGAAAATACAGATTCATTATTTAGAACAAAACTCAAATATAGTAAATTCATTTATTTCTTTCAATATAACCAAAATGATTAAACTGAAATAGCAAATTTTTTATATTTCGGAATTGGTTAGTCCTGTGAAAGAAACTACAAATATACCTAAATGCCAAGTTTTTTATGTTAGTAATTCTAAAATACCAATACTGAAGATTTTTTGGGAAAACCCAATTGATAAAATGCACAACTTCCTGATTTTTTCATGTTTTCTTCCGTTTTCAGGAAATCCTCGAATTCCAATAATAGGATCAATGATCACTCACTTCTTTGTTTTTATAGTAAAAGACACAGAACAAATAACGTTTGAAACTTTGAATATAACAGCACTATATTCTACAAACTATTCGAAACTTTGAATATATAACCACGATATTCTACAAATACTTTGAAACTTTGAATATAAAACAAACACTCCGCATAAACTTTTCTAGTCAAATGCAACAGTCGAACCAGAGAGTAACAAAGTTGTCTAATCTTTGGTCGAATAGTCACATTCCATTAGTAGGTACGCCCGAACCGAAACCCCTGCGACATGACCAGGACCAGATGTTGTAAGATAACAATCATCCACCCCTACCCTATTGAGAAATATATTACGTGATCTCTGAATCCGTGTGAATTATCTCAGAATAGAAATATTTGGTATACAAGGTGTCCCAAGTTCGAGTGCCTTCTAGACGGTTCTTGAGAACCTGACCTATTTGAAATCTGAAAATTTGGATTATGATACTGTTCGACTTTATCTACTGAGCTAAAATATTCATGAAGCCCGAACACTTTCAGTTATACAGGGAGTGAAAATAAATTTCTCGAAAATTTTTTTTGCGTTTTTTCGTGTCTTATATGATCGATTATTCAATTTCAAATATATTCTTCTATTCTAATCGTTGCATTCATTGAAATATGTAGTTTTGAAAATATCGAAAAAAAATGAAAAAAAAAAGGAAAATATGAGTAGTCAGTATTATATGTTCCATAGACTGATAATAAAAATATAATTATTAGTCTATGATATGTTCGTTTTTCCTTTTCTCGATATTTCGAGCAAATACTGTTTTTACATTGCCTGCGAGATTACCAGATGTGGTAAAATACCAATCATCCAGCCCTATTAAGAAATTTATTACGCGATCTCTGAATCCGTGCGAATATCCCAGAATAGAAATATTTGGTACATGATCGTTGAGAACATGTTTTATTTCGATCAGCTGAAATGAAAAGGTTACATTCGCCACGGGATGCGAATTTTCGATTTATTATTCGGTATGGACAAATTTTTCTATATGTACCGTATTATGTCCATCACGGACACCTATTGGATATCCGGTATGGACATATTTTTTATATGGTCCGTATTATGTCCATCACGGACATCTACTGGATATCCGGTAAGGACATTTTTGAGCGCTCGTACTACTTACACGAGGGCTATATCATTTCGTCACGATGTCTGTATTTTTCGAATTTTGAGCCGAAAATGGTCTCAATCGACTATGTTCGACTCACTGATGACGAATCCGTCGGAAAATTCGAGTCTGTCCGTCCGGCCGTCCGTCCGTCCGTCCGTCTGTCAGCACGATAACTCTCGAACGGATCAACCTAGAGACTTGAAATTTTCAGTGTAGGTTCAGATCCCGAATGCCTCGGTTAAGTTCGTTAATGGGCCAAATTCCACCAGGGGTTCCGTAAATATGGCCGTTCAAAGTTTTGTTTCCCTGATTACTTGAAAACTACAGATTCGATCGAGATGAAATTTTGCACTCAGATGGAAAATGAGGTGTTTCAGCTACATGCGACATTTTGTCTAGATCGCATGACCAGAATTATAGAAACCATAGAAAATTGTAACTTTTGAACGGAAATGCCTAGGGACTTGAAATTTTCAAGATAGGTGTGGATCTCGAATGTCGTGATCACGTTCATCTATGAGCAACATTATACAAGGGGTTCCGTAAATACGGTCGTTTGAAATTTTGTTTTCTCGATAAATTCGAAACTTCGGATTCGATCGAGATGAAATTTTGTATTTTAATCGAGAATGATATATTGAAGCAATATTTTGTCCAGATCGCATGACCAGAACCATAGAAACCATAGAAAATTGTAACTTTTGAACGGAAAGGCCTAGGAACTTGAAATTTTCAGGGTGGGTTTGGATCGCGAATATCGCGGTCACGTTCATCAATAAGCAAAATGAGACTAGGGGTTCCGTAAATATGGCCGTTCAAAATATTTTTTTCCAGATAGTTTCGGAACTACTGACCGGATCGGAATGAAATTATGCATCTAGCTGAGAAATAATGTATTCAAAGTACGTGCAAAATGTTGTCCAGACCGCATCACCAAGACCATAGATGTCGTAGAAAATTCTAGCGAATTATCGAAACAAAATTGATCAGCTGAAGCAGCGACATGAAGTCTGGAGTTTCGCCTAAGTTTCAGAATTTTTTTGACAGCTGTCAAAAATTCCTTCAATTGGTTTCTAAAACTGGAAAATGCGAATCCACCTACAAGGTGCATGTACGAGCGCTCAAAAGCTCCTGCCTTCACGGCAGTGCTTTTCGTAATTTTTTAAATGGTCCTTATTATGTCCGTCACGGACACCTACTGGATATCCGATACGGACATATTTTTTATATGGTCCGTTTTATGTCCATCACGGACATCTAATGGATATTTGGTATGGACATTTTTATATGGTCCGTATTATGTCCATCACGGACACCTACTGGATATTTGGTATGGACATATTTTTCATATGGTCCCGTATTATGTCCTTCACAGACACCTACTGAATATTCAGTATGGACATATTTTTTATATGGTCCGTATTATGTTCATCACGGACACTTACTGGATATCCGGTATGGACATTTTTTATATGGTCCCGTATTATGTCCATCACGGACGCCTATTGGATATTCGGTATGGACATAATATGTCCATAAAAGATATAGAAAATATTATTTTCTATATGGTCCGTATTATGTCCATCACGGACACCTGCTGGATATCCGGTATGGACATTGTACATTAATATGACCAAAAATGGACATATGTAGAGGACGTCCTAATACTGTCCAAAAACAAACATCCAAAGGACGTACATATAAAGTCCATGGACGTTCCGACGTTAATTGAACATAAATTGTACGTCCCTAGGACGTCGTGTGCTATTAGGGATGTATTTGGATTCATGTTTTTGAATATTGTTGGCTTGTTTTTTGACCTCAACTTGTCGATCCATTTATTTTTGTCAAGTGTATCATACAAGTGTTTATATTCATATATTATTTATACTGACAACCCATGTAATCATGTTTATGGAAAGGTTATTCATGGGTATCTGTACTTGGTGAATGAAGTTTATTTATTTCATTCTGAAACCTAATATAAAATCTCAAACACCCTTTTCAACACCCTTCGGTCATCCATCACCCACGAAGCCTATTAGGTCCTTCAAAAACTGGGTCACCTTGAGTGTTTTTTATCAATTCTTCGCGTTTTCGATCTGATATGTTCAAATAAAACTTTATCAAGCAAAATTGTGCACCGATCTCAACATCGATATTCTCATCAAAACTATTATTTTCAAAAGATCTGTCGACGTGAAAACGTACTTTCTCAACTTCATGATAATTTTCTGTAATCCTGTAGGACATTGATCGAGGCGCGTTTTGGCGATATATAGATATGAGGGGCTTGTAATCTTTCTGACATTCAAACTTCTTTCCAAATAGATATTGTTTGAATCAATCAATATCGAAAAATATAGCCAACAGTTCCCGCTCAATCTGTGAATATTTTTTCCGAGCTATATATGGAAGAATAACCCTGAGAGACTCTTCGTCCGCTGTCGCCTCCAAAAATGGCAACCTTGTACTTTCGAAGCAGATGTGGACAAGCGGCATATCTCAAAGGGGTTTTATCGCATATTTGGTAGGAGAATGATGCGATGTGAAAGAAAGGCAATTGTGACTTCTTCATCTCATCAGACAATTTTAATATGCTCATATTTCACCTCTGAATCTAGTGGACAAAACCATGATCATACTGAATTTAACGAAATGAAATTTCGGTCATTTTCAGGAATATGGAAATATTGGGTGTTCCATTGAAATGAGTACGAAATAATAGCAAAATATGTCGTCAATGCTTTGTCTCATTTTGAACACTAGTAGAGTTTTGATTGATTATGATAAATACAGTATTCATTTCAGTTATTCTATTTTTCACAGCCAAAATCTCATTCCACCAAATTCAATCAAGTCGAAGTTATCGAGTTTTTTCCGCGATGCTCAAATTTACGAAAAAGCGAAATATCTCAAAAACGCCAAATATTAAGCATATGAAACGTCAAATGAACTCAATCTCATTTTTATCATGCTTTTCAAATATGCAGTAAAATACAGAGTGTTCTATGAAAAAACACATATCCGTACCTCAGAGCAAAAGGGTATTAAGTCACAAAATGTCAGATTGACCGGAGAGCATAAAATACTTGCATTTTTCGTTTGATTCGTTTTGTGATTAAGTACTTGATAATATGTTATTTTCGTTATTTTACGTCCAATCGTCTTGAAGGTAGACCACTAAATAGAGCGCTACCCTTAATGTAGGTAAGCCAAAAAACCCGAAAATTTAAATTTTGGACTCAATACCCTTTTGCTCTGAGGTACGGATATGTTTGGGCCTACCACTTTCCTAAGAATAATTTCACAATATAGCCCCAATTGACCTTGATGAATCCACGTTGAAAAAAAAATCCAAAAACTTTAGGTACTGCTTAAGCGTAATCGAGATCCGATCACCGGTGAAACACCCTGTATATGAAATTTGTTTTCATAAGAGGGTCTCTGTTGAAAATTTGATTTAGGTTTTTCAATACATCATAAAAGTATGATCTAATTACTAAAAACTAATACTTTTTCAATGTATGTAATTGCGTTGTTTTTATGAGGAACAATTATCACTATTTTCCAGAATTAATAATTCAAATGAAAACCTTCGAGACGTATTGTTCCATATTTTATGAACTCGACACAGAAAAATATTGCTAGTACTCGTACATTATTAAGGATCGCATGTCAATTCGTTCGAGACCGGAAGTGATGTCGATTATTAATTTTTTTGTGAAAAAATTTATTGGAAGAAAAAGTTTTGTTATATTTAGACAAGAACTATTTTCTTCAAAAATCAAAATGTTAAATGAGCCTACTGAACCGCATTCTGTATTCAACAACAAACGGATGTACCGAAAATAAATGTAGGGTCGAAGGCAAAAAATAATATCTGGGACAGGTACCATATGAAAACGAATTTCACTAGGCGGATTTTGGGTATCAATAAAAAGCTTCAATATTTGCACAATTTCACCTATAAATCGAATAATCGTTTATGGATTCTTTTAGGGAAAATTATTTCTGAATTCAATTTCCATTGCTTTGTTGTTCGTGTCAATCGGTTATATGTGAGAAGAAAGGAAGAAGATTCCCTCTCACCGGGTGTTCCCCGACACTTCTCGTCCTCTCTTGAAAAACATGGGTGCTCTCTTCACTCTTTTCACTTCCGAGATACAGAGCGTTGAAGATGAAAACATTTCTGAGTTACTAAACATTTGAGGGGGATACTCTTATCGATAATATCAGTTGTTATTAAAACATCTACTTCGAATTGCTAGAATTCCAGGAACAATAAAATATTAAAATTCTAGAAAATTATTTTCTCGAAAATGGATAAGTTTAGGGCCTTCGATGAGGAGTATCGTTTTTGAAGAATAAATATCAAAAATTTTAATTCTGTGGAATTAAATCGGATGATTTTCATATGGCAGAGTATCTATTATGTTATCATTGGGGTTTCGATTGTGGTAACGGGTTCTGCTAATATTCCTCGTAAGATCGCTCACATAATTCAGTTTTTCATAAAATGTTGATGATATTTTGTCAGCATACTCCCTTATGGTTGGGATTTCTGCCAATTCTCGAAGTTCCGTGATCCGTTTGTACCTGTTTTTGTTTGTTTTCAAGCGTAGCATCTTGTTCCGAAATGTTTGAAGTGGCCTTATCGGGGCAGCAGATGTTATAATTGTTCTTATTATTGACGCATGAGCGAATCGAAAGAACATCTGTATTCCATATATAATTATTTCGAACTCTTTCACCTTCTCATTCGATCATATGTTTCCCACCGAACATCTCTGGAAACAGAAATAATAACTATTCATACTTAAATTAATGTTTTATGATTTTAAGAATACCAACTCAGAGACATTGAAAAAGGTCAATTGCGAAGACCGAAACACGTGTATGTGATGATAAAGAACATTTTAATTTGAACAATTTCCACCTTTCATTTGAAGCACTCAATACTCAAGAAATACCATAATATATTATAAATATATAGTGCAAGAAAACTTTCTACTAGTATTTTTTTTTTTTTTTTTTTCACCATTATGGGAGTCTCATCTAAAAAGACCGGGTCTGCATGACCAAGGATTTCCTAGGCAGCTGTTAGGAACATTCTGACGATTCTTGTTGTCCAGAGTATCACTTCCTTCTGTGCTTTGCTCATCAATTCCTGATGCAGTTCCAGGAGCTGTGTGTTTTCTGCCAGGTGGCTCTCAACCAATCCATTCGTGGAAATTATCAGGGGTAGAATCCTTACTGTTCGTAGCTGGTGTATTTCTTTCATTTCAAAAGCTAGATCATGATATTTTGTTAGCTTCTCCGTATAAGCTTTACTGATGTTGTCATCCGCCGGCACGGTTATATCGATGATGGTTGCTTTGCGGTTTCTTTTGTCGAAGATAACAATGTCGGGCCTGTTGTGCGATATAGTTCTGTCCGTTATTATCGGGTTGTCCCAGTAGAGTTTGAACTCACTGTTTTTCAATACAGGCTTGGGTGAGTATTCGTGTGCCCTTCGAGAGGTAAGTATAAATCCTACTTTTATGGCAATCGCCTGATGGTAAATTTTTGCCATAGCATTGTGCCGCTGCGTGTATTCTCTGGGTGCTAAAATGGAGCATGATGACGTTACATGTTGTATGGTTTCCAGGGCTTGGGAGCATTTTCGGCATCGGTCGGTTGGTATGTTCTTTTTTGCGATATGTTTCATGTAGGCTCTCGTTGGCACCACCTGATCTTGGATTGCAGCGAGACGCCCCTCGGTTTCCGGGAATAAATATCCAGATTTAAGGTAAGTAAGTGACTGTTCTTTGTTCACTCTTTTGTTTTTCAGTGCCTCCGGATACCTGCCATGTGAAGGTTTGCCGTGCCACTCGTCCAGTAGGTTGTGGTGGGTTAGTTCTGCATGCCAGATTTAGAGCAGTGATGTTGTGGTCTTCTTCACATATTGATTGGAAGAACGGTAAGTTTTTCGAGTGGAAATATTTTCTTAGTTCTGTTACCGCCTTATTGTGGGCCATCTCAACATTGGTCAGACCCCTACCTCCCTGATGCCTAGGCATGTAGAGTCTGATCACTGATGCATGGGGATGGTGAATACCGTATTTGGACATAAGCACTCGTACCCGCGTGTCGATCGCCTTCAAATCTGTGCTTGACCACTCTATCACGCCAAAGGAATAGGCTATGCTTGGAATCGCCCATGTGTTTATTGCCGTGAACATTGCCTTTGAGTTGAGTTTACTGCGGAGAATATTTTTCAATCTATCGAAGAATTTATTTTTGAAAACTTCTTTTTGGTTGGATGTTCTTATCTCCAATGCTTGTTGTATACCCAGGTACTTGTATGTTTCTTCTGGACTTGGCTCTTTTATAGTCACTTCATCTTGAACAAGCATTTCTCCCCCCTTTGTCAACTTCCCCCTCTTGATGTGAAGTATGGCACATTTTTCCAGTCCCATTTCCATTCTGATGTCTTTTGTAAAGGATGCTACTATTTTCAAGAGGTTCCTTAGTTGGTCCTCATTCGCGTCGTATAGATTGAGGTCATCTATATATAGTTGGTGAGTTATTTTGATGTTTGACCCGGTATCCAAGACGTATCCGTATCGATTATTATTGAGCAGCTTACTGAGGAGGTTTAAAGCTAGACATTTGAAGCACTCAATACTCAAGAAATACCATAATATATTATAAATATATAGTGCAAGAAAACTTTCTACTAGTATATATATAATTACATAATGCCAACCCTGTATATTGCAGATGAACTCCTTATCTATTCTTATTCGAATATTCATATTACTTTGTTACATTTTGATGACACATTATTTTGAACACGCCACGTGTGTGGGTGTATATTTGTTCCATTGTTCGATACTGATTGTCGTAATTAATTTGAGATAAGGAATGTTATAAATACCTCCCAAGACGAAAGGATCGTCAATAATTAAGTGTATGTCTTCCTAGCTAATTGTTAGAATAGGATAATCTTCCGTTGTAAATAAATCTTTTTTTAAAAGATCGGCTTTCGCTTCAAAAACGTAATTGGCGACGAGGTTATGGGATTGTGCCGGTTTTCGTGAAGTACTGTGTTTCGAAACTTCGAGCGTGAAATCGTAGTTATCGCCGCGCTAAGAACTTCCAAAAACTTTCAGTTTCAACTGTCAAGGTGCCAAATCCAGCAACAACGAGGAGAAAAGCCGTTTGGAGCCCTGATTGTGTGGGTAGCGTCTACAACGACTTCAGAAAAACAACGTGGTGGGAATCCTATCTAGAAACACTTTTTTATTCCCAGTCACTGACCCTGGTCCAAAGTCTTCAATCTTTTCCCACGGTTCTGAGCGTAAAACTTGGGTGAGTTTTCTCTAGGTTTCTTATAAAAAAACCGATTACCAGAGTTTTTCCTAGGTTCCTTAATACAAAAAACCGATTACAAGAGTTTTTCCTAGGTTTCTTATAAAATAAAAAACCGAATATAATTATTTTCTAAGTACAATACAATTTTTCAAGATAACTTCCGTAAAGCATTTCAAAGGCCGGAAGAATACGAATAAGATGGCAGTCGCACCAGAACCAAATATGTTCGATAGATTAAAATTAATTGATTTATTTTCAAAGTCAATAGTACCATTTGATGGTAATCCTGCAAATCTCGCACGATTTTTGAATCATTGCGAAAGATTTTATAATAGGTTCCAATCTGCCGACGCGTTAATAAATGAAGCAATTATCGATATAATAAAGAGTAAATTGGTAGGAAATGCCAGTGAAATCGTAAGTTCTAATGAGAGAATTACAGATAACTGGTTTAACTTGAAGGAATTTTTAAAGTTAAGATTTGAGGAAAAAATAAGCCTCACAGTTTTGTTTTGGGATCTCAAAATGCCCAAAGAATTCGTAACGAAAACGATTTAGATTTTCTAGAGAGAATAGTAGATTTAAAAAATAAATACGATTCGCAAGTCGAATTGTCGAATTTACCGATTCTTGAAAAGGATCAAGAAAAAAATATTGCGTCACGAGTAGCAACCAGAGTTCTGCTCTATAATATTAACCCAGAATTGAGAACAGCCCTTAGAGGACACGGAATTATGAACTATGACGATATAGTAAATTTCATTCGTCAAGATTATTACTTTTACCAACAACCCTATATGCATTATAAAAACCAAAATAATCAGAGGAATTTTCCTCAACAAAATCAAAGGAATGTCCCTTTAAACTAATAAAAATAATTTCCCAAATAATAATCGAGCAAACTTCCCAACTAATAATTATAGAAGTTTTCCTCATAATAATCAATCAAATTTTCCCCAATCTAGTCAAAATAATCAAAGAAATTTTTATCCAAATAATTCCCAACCGAGATTCCCATCTCAACCGATTAATTTCCAACAAAAACAAGTAAAAACTTATTTCCCGACAAATCGTCAAGTTTTTGGAAATAATCCAAATACCTCTAATAATGAACGTAAAAACGAGAATGTTTTCAAACCTCATCCAAATCAAAGGATACAATCTCCCCCTGAAAAAATGTCGATTCAGACAAGAAATTATCCCCAGAAGAGATCAAATTATTCTACTCAATATCAACAAAGTCCCCAGAGACAATTTTTTAATAATCAACCCAATCCAAATATAAGGATTGAAGAATTAACTAGAATGGCGTCTACTTCGAAAGACCCGAGATTCGAAAAACGTGATTTTAACGAACGTTCATATCCAGAACGTAATAATTCCAGTAAATATTTAAATAAAAATTTTCGAGATCGTGCCATGAACGACTCATTGACTTAAATAATACGTTAGATAACACAAACCAACTCCCCTATATCCAATTCCAAAATCCCAAATGTAAACTTTTAATTGATAGTGGATGTTCAGTGTGTCTTATTGATCCAAAATTCGCGTATAATAATTTTCCTAAAAATATTTTTAATGAATCTACGATACTAACTGCATGTTTCAAAAAACAAACTGCAAATGAAAAAGTTTTAATACCTTTATTCCCTGAATTTCAAATTGATGATTTTCATCCCTTTGTCGTATACAAGTTCCATAAGAATTATGATGGTCTTATAGGAGCAGATTTTTTGAATAAATATGGACTTAATTTAGATTTTAAAAATCAATTATTGACTAATCAATATTGTCAAATCCCTTTTTATTATCAGCAAGCATGTCAGAAACCCCGAAATATCCCAATGGATCCTGAGTTTTCAAATATAATAAAACATAAAATTGATACGATCGACCAACACTTAGCAGATATCCAAAATATTTTAGAAGCATTTAAAGCGGATAATCTGAAAATTCAATTAAATGAATGTTCCTTTGAAAATGAAATTAATACATGTGATAATAATATTCCTGAAGGAATCGAACCTAATTCAAAAATATTGAAAGCAATTGCTGAATTTCCAATTCCTAAAACTCCTAAAGAAATAAAATCATTTCTTAGACTCGTAGGATATTATAAAAAATGTATCCCTAATTTCGCAAAGATAACGAAACCCTTAACTTTATGTTTGAAGAAAGATTCTGAAATTAATATTGATGATCCGAAATATATCGAAGCGTTCGAAATATGTAAAAGAAATTTATTGAATCACCCTGTATTGAGATACCCCGATTTCGATAAGCCATTCGTTCTCACAACCGATGCGTCAGGTTTCGCGATAGGCTCTGTTTTATCTCAAGGTGAAGTTCCGAAAGAATTTGATTACGGAATACGTTATAAAAAAGGCTCAACAAATAATGCTGATGCTCTCAGTCGAATTATAATAGAGTCAGATAATAAATTGACTTATAAAGATTTTGTAAAAAATTATGAATTAAAAAATGTAAAAGATTCCCTTAAGACAATTGAAAAAACAGGTAATTTATTTAAAGCCCCAAAGAATTATGCGTTAGCACATTGCGTTTTCCGTGATTTTCGCATGAACAGATGTGTAGCCCTCCAATTTAAAAATAAAATTGGTCAAATAGATAATTTAAAATCTCAAAATAAGCTACTAGGAGAAGTAGCAATGATCCAAATAAATGATCGAAACATTTATTTTTTAATCACGAAAGATTCGTATTTTCATAAACCGGAATATGAAACCGTTTTTCAATCAATATTATATCTCAGAGAATTGTGTCAATATAATAATGACAAATACTTAGCTTTACCCAGAATTGCATGCGGTCTAGATAAATTAGACTGGCATATTATTTCAAATATGATAAAATATATTTTTGCGGAATCTAATATAAAGATAATTGTATATTCCTTACCGAATCGGAATATCGGAGGAAATACTAATGAATTAAAAAATGATCGAATGTTAAAAATGAATAAATTCGATACGAACAGGATCAATAATGATCCAATGTTAAAAATAAATAAATTCGCAATGACGAATAGGATCGATAATGATCCAATGTTAAAAATTAATAAATTCGCAATGACGAATAGGATCGATAATGATCAGATGTTAAAAATAAATAAATTCGCAAATACGAATAGAATCAAAAATGATTCAATGGCGACAAATGCCAGTATTGCCACAGATGCAAATTATTACGGAAATACGGAAATGAATAAAATTGAAAATGATTCAAATATAAATAATTATGAAAATATTGAAATAAGTAGAATCGAAAAAGGTTCATCCTTAATTAAAAATCGGATAAATAAAGAAAAATACGAAGCATGTTTGAAATGGTTAAATTCAAACGATGGAATAAAAATAAATTCAAATGAGACAGATTGTTTCACTGTCCAGCGTAATGTTAAGAATCCTATAATTAAAATCCCATATACGAAGAAAAGGTTAAAGTCACCATCTTCGAAAATAATTTCCAAAACTATCCCTTATTATAAAGTACGGAAAAAAGTTATAAATAATTAATTACGCAATATATTCGAAGATGAATTTTCATATCACACCCTTACTTACATAGTTAATCGATTAAACGATATTTACGGAATATAATTTCGAATTTTATCCAAAGAATTCTATATAAACTATATAACCTTAAAATATTATTTGAGATAAATCTCATTTCCATTTGCTTATTAGTAGCATAAAACATTAGAAGGATTAATGTATTCTCCTTCAGACATTCTTTGAACATTCAATTGATTTGAAGCGCGATTTTCTGAATTGTCGCGCGCGATCTTTGCTCGTTTTGAAGCATTTTAGACAGGATTACTTGACTGGCTATCGGAAACTGCGTCGTGCACATTTCCATCGCCGAAAAGGACCCTTGTTTCATATTATTGATAATCATCATTATCCTTCGCTTCGCAATTATATGAAGAATTAGAAAAAAAAAATATAGTATTTTCTTTGAGACATGTTTTAAACAATGTTACTTCATACACTATATTCCTTAAATATGAAAAATGAATTTAAAACCCCCTGATCAAACTGATACAAGATAAACTCGATTGATTACGAGAGAATTTAATTAATTTAAAATGAAAATATTATTGTCGGAATGTCTTGTTCAGAGTTCCATGTTTCAAGTTTCCAAGTTTCGAAGTTCCAAGTTTTGTAATATTCATATTTCATGAATTGAAAAGTCCCTTGATTATAATGTCACTAGAGCCAGCCCTGCTCAATAACGCGATTATTTGAGAATGTATTACGAATCAAGTTAGGAAAAGCTTACGTCTCAAATAACAATCGAAAGTAATGTATTATGAATTACGATAGGAAAACCTACGTCATACATATTACTCTTCAAATTGAAAATGTAGATAAATTATTGATGTATTTTAGCCATTACGGCATTCCCAATAAAATAACGTGTGACAATGGATTAGAATTTAAAAATGGCATAGTCCAAGATTTTTGTAAAATCCATAAAATTGAAATTCATTATATTTCGAATTATAATCCCAACTCAAATGCAAAGAACTCTTAAAAATAATTATCATGTTATGATTGGATGTTATTCCAATAAAGGACGATATGTACCAATATGTACCAATTGCATTTAAATAAATATGAGCATTAATTTCGAATTATCGAAGAGAAATAAATAAAGTCAAAATTGAATTTTGCTGTTTGAGCACGTTTCCAATTTTAAGTATCTACAGCATACTAATGAAATTAATATCAATACCATGGAAGAATTGTTGAATGAAAAAATTAGAGTTAAAAGAGGACTCATTAACTTAGGAGGAAAGATTTCAAAGATTTTATTCGGAACGTTAGATTCCGATGACGAAGAATTATATAAAAACTATTTTGATAGTATTCAAAAAAATGAAAAAGTTTTGATAAGAAATCAAAAACAGATCGCAACAGTCGTAAATGACCTTAAAAATAAGTATATTGAAAAATTTCAGAAAATGTCAGAAAACCTTAAATTGCTTCAAGTTATACCAGCAATACAAGAGATTCAACACATGCATCTCCTGACATTTGAACTCAAAGATATCAAAAATATTCTAGATGAAATTGCAACCGCAGTGAGTTTTGCAAGATTACATCTTTTACATGAATCCATTTTACCTTATTCAAAATTCCTTGAATTAATAAAAAATGTGACGATAATACCTTTACATCATCTGAAAGATTATTATCAGATATGTCATACGAAAGTAATTTTCAAAAAGAAAGCATTACTATTTTTAATATCAATCCCAACGGTATACGAAGAAAGTTATGATTTATACAAGTTTGACTATCTACCACAAAACAATTTATCCCTTCCATATACCGATCCTTATTTACTCTCACAAGAAGAAACCCTGAAATGGTCAACGAAATTTTGCCATCCAATAGAAGATGATTATCTATGCGATCAAGACACCTTAGCTGAATCACCAGCATGCCTTCGAAATATTTTGAAAAACCATACCGAAAACTGTCCAAGAACGACAACGGTACTTTCCCCAGATTTAAAATTATTAGAAGATGGAAATATCCTATCCATCGAAAACAAAAATGTTTTAGAAAAATGTCTTCAGCAAACAAGACATTATTTTGTGCCTCCTATGACAATTCTACGAACTAAATGTGCTGTGAGCAACACGAGAAAAGAAATCGTCCCAACTACTACATTCAATGAAGAAAAATACGTGATTTTACCCAAGATAACTTTATTCAACCCAAATTCCACAAATGAAGAATCCCGGAAAGATGAAGACATCCCGGATATCAAGATAGAAGACCTGGACCAATGGAATCTCCAGCCTTCAAGATCTATATTTTTGCTTATTGTTATAATAATCATTTTATTAATTATTACTTATTTTATTTTGAAACATTTAAGAAAAGATATTTTTTGTAAAGCTACACCTACTACAGGTGATACCTTTATCCAAGGTGGGGAGGAATTACATAATGCCAACCCTGTATATTGCAGATGAACTCCTTATCTATTCTTATTCGAATATTCATATCACTTTGTTATATTTTGATGACACATTATTTTGAACACGCCACGTGTGTGGGTGTTTATTTGTTCCATTGTTCGATACTGATTGTCGTAATTAATTTGAGATAAGGAATGTTATAAATACCTCCCAAGACGAAAGGATCGTCAATAATTAAGTGTATGTCTTCCTAGCTAATTGTTAGAATAGGATAATCTTCCGTTGTAAATAAATCTTTTTTTAAAAGATCGGCTTTCGCTCCAAAAACGTAATTATATATATATATATATATATATATATATATATATATATAAAAGGTAATTATAATGGCTGGCAGACAGAAAGATGTTAAATGAAATCAAATGAACTTCGGAAAAATCTACTTCCCCAGGCGGGATTCGAACCCACGTTTCCAGATTACCATTACGTGGGTTCGAATCCCGCCTGGGGAAGTAGATTTTTCCGAAGTTCATTTGATTTCATTTAACATCTTTCTGTCTGCCAGCCATTATAATTACCTTTGATAGTATTTGATACATAGTTCAGACGTTAAAAATCCTTGATAATAATTATATATATATATATATATATAGTTATAAAGTGTCAATACCACCTCCAAAACAGTAACTCATTTAACGCTGTCGCCTCATATATAACGTAGTCACCTCCGAAATCGGAGGTGACAACGTTTCGCCTTGTTTTTTAGCTTGTTGGATTCAGGATGCTTCAGGGATCAACATATCAAAAAATCGTTTTGAGGTCACAACGCACCCCATTTATGTACTGAACAATCTTTTAGTTCGAGTGTATATCACTGGCGCTAGTGTGCCGAGCTATATATGGAAGAATAACCCTGAGAGACTCTTCGTCCGCTGTCGCCTCCAAAAATGGCAACCTTGTACTTTCGAAGCAGATGTGGACAAGCGGCATAACTCAAAGGGGTTTTATCGCATATTTGGTAGGAATGATGCGATGTGAAAGAAAGGCAATTGTGACTTCTTCATCTCATCAGACAATTTTAATATGCTCATATTTCATCTCTGAATCTAGTGAATTTATACAAACCATGATCATACTGAATTTAACGAAATGAAATTTCGGTCATTTTCTGGAATCTAGAAATATTGGGTGTTCCATTGAAATGAGTACGAAATAATAGTTTAATATGTCGTCAATGCTTTGTCTGATTACACTAGTAGCGATGCTCAAATTTACGAAAAAGCGAAATATCTCATAAACGACAAATATTAAGCATATGAAACGTCAAATGAACCCAGTCTCATTTATATCATGCTTTCCAAATATGCAGTAAAATACAGAGTGTTCTATAAAAAACACATATCCGTACCTCAGAGCAAAAGGTTATTGAGTCACAAAATGTCAGATTGACAGAAAAGCATAAAATACTTGCATTTTTCGTTTGATTCGTTTTGTGATTAAGGACTTGATACTATGTTATTTTCGTTATTTTAATTCCAATCGTCTTGAAGGTAGACCACTGAATAGAGCGCGAAATTTAAATGTAGAAGAGCCAAAAAACCCGAAAATTGAAATTTTGGACTTTATACCCTTTTGCTCTGAGGTACGGATATGTTTGGGCCTACCACTTTCCTAAGACACCTTGTAAATTTCAAAATAATTTCACAATATAGCCCCAATTGACCTTGATGAATCCACGTTGAAAAAAAATCCGAAAACTTTAGGTACTGCTTAAGCGTAATCGAGATCCGCATCACCGGTGAAACACCCTGTATATGAAATTTGTTTTTATAAGAGGGTCTCTGTTGAAAATTTGATTTAGGTTTTTCAATACATCATAAAAGTATAATCTAATTACTAAAAACTAATACTTTTTCAATAATATGTAATTGCGTTGTTTTTATGAGGAACAATTATCACTATTTTCCAGAATTAATAATTTAAATGAAAACATTCGAGACGTATTGTTCCATATTTTATGAACTCGACACAGAAAAATATTGCTAGTACTCGTACATTATTAAGTATCACATGTCAATTCGTTCGAGACCGGAAGTGATGTCTATTATTAATTCTTTTGAGAAAAAATTTATTGGAAGAAAAAGTTTTGTTATATTTTGACAAGAACTATTTTCTATAAAAATCAAAATGTTAAATAAGCCTACTGAACCGCATTCTGTATTCAACAACAAACGGATGTACCGAAAATAAATGTAGGGTCGAAGGCAAAAAATAATATCTGGGACAGGTCCATATGATAACGAATTTCACTAGGCGGATTTTGGGTATCAATAAAAAGCTTCAATATTTGCACAATTTCTCCTATAAATCGAATATTCGTTTATGGATTCTTTTGGGGAAAATTATTTCTGAATTCACTTTCCATTGCTTTGTTGTTCGTGTCAATCGGTAATATGTAAGAAGAAGGGAAGAAGATTCCCTCTCACCGGGTGTTCCCCGACACTTCTCGTCCTCTCTTGAAAAACATGGGTGCTAACTCTTTTCACTTCCGAGATACAGAGCGTTGAAGATGAAAAAATTTCTGACAAGTTACTAAACATTTGAGGAGGATACTTTTATCGAAAATATAAGTTTTTATTAGAACATCTACTTTGAATTGCTTAAATTCCAGGAATAATAAAATATTAAAATTCTTGAAAATTATTTTCTCGAAAATGGATAAGTTTAGGGCCTTCGATGAGGAGTATCGTTTTTGGAGAATAAATATCAAAAATTTTAATTCTGTGGAATTTAATCGGATGATTTTCATATGGCAGAGTATCTATTATCATTGGGGTTTCGATTGTGATAACGGGTTCTGCTAATATTCCTCGTACGATCGCTCACATAATTCAGTTTTTCATAAAATGTTGATGATATTGTGTCAGCATACTCCCTTATGGTTGGGATTTCTGCCAATTCTCGAAGTTCCGTGATCCGTTTGTACCTGTTTTTGTTTGTTTTCAAGCGTAGCATCTTGTTCCGAAATGTTTGAAGTGGCCTTATCGGGGCAGCAGATGTTATAATTGTTCTTATTATAGACGCATGAGCGAATCGAAAGAACATCTGTATTCCATATATGATTATTTCGAACTCTTTCACCTTCTCTCCTCCGAAAACCTGGCAACCCTGCAGGAGGTTACAGCGCACTACTATTACGAAATATATGCGGAGGTGACTAGGTCTGATCCATTCAAATAAAATTTTTTCCTAAGAAATGTTTTCCCCTCTCTAGGTACCCTTATTATTTGGCTTCCCCTCTACATATACCGACAAAAATTATTTCAATTGCACACCTCCTTCACCCGGAGGTCAGGTCGCCCAATGAACTTAACGGAGGTGACAACGAACTACGAATTCATATATATATATATATATATATATATAATTACGTGTTTGGAGCGAAAGCCGACTTTTTTAAAAAAGTATTTATTTACAACGGAAGATATTCTACCTATTCTAACAATTAGCTAGGAAAAAATGCACTTAATTATTATTGGCGATGAATTCGTCTTCAAGGTATTTATAACATTTCCTTATCTGCAATGAATAACACGTGACAAACAACACCCACGTCATCCACACAGTGGTATGATCTTAATGCTTAGTAATCAATATTTAACATGTTCATATTCAAATGGAATGCAATACAGATAAGCGATTCATCTAAGGTATACAGGGTTGGCATTATGTAATTCCTCCCCACCTTGAATGCAGGTATCACCTGTAGTAGGTGTAGCTTTACAAAAAATATCTTTTCTTAAGTATTTCAAAATAAAATAGGTAAATATCAATAGAATTATTATTATAACAATAAGCAAAAATATAAATCTTGAAGGCTGGAGATTCCATTGGTCAAGTTCTTCTATCTTGACATCCGGGATGTCTTCATCTTTCCGGGATTCTTCATTTGTAGAATTTGAGTTGATTAAAGTTATTTTGGGTAAAATCACGTATTTTTCTTCATTGAATGTAGTAGTTGGGACGATTTCTTTTCTCTTGTTGCTCACAGCACATTTAGTTCGTAAAATTGTCATAGGAGGCACAAAATAATGTCTTGTTTGCTGAAGACATTTTTCTAAAACATTTTTGTTTTCGATGGATAGGATATTTCCATCTTCTAGTAATTTAAAATCTGGGGAAAGTACAGTTGTCGTTCTTGGACAGTTTTCGGTGTGGTTTTTCAAAATATTTCGAAGGCATGCTGGTGATTCAGCTAAGGTGTCTTGATCGCATAGATAATCTTCTTCCACTGGATGGTAAAATTTCGTTGACCATTTCAGGGTTTCTTCTTGTGAGAGTAAATAGGGATCGGTATATGGAAGGGATAAATTGTTTTGTGGTAGATAGTAAAACTTGTATAAATCATAACTTTCTTCGTATACCGTTGGGATAAATATTGAAAAAAAAATTACGAAAAGCACTGCCGTAAAGGCAGGAGCTTCTGAGCGCTCGTACATGCACCTTGTAGATGTAGCATTTTCCAGTTTTAGAAATCAATTGAAGGAATGTTTGACTGCTGTCAAAAAAATCCTGAAACTTAGGCTAAACTCCAGACTTCATGTCAGTGCTTCAGCTGATCAATTTTTCTTCGATAATTCGCTAGAATTGTCTACTGTATCTATGGTCTTGGTGGTGCGATCTGGACAAAATTTTGCACGTGGTTTGAATACATTATTACTCATCTAGGTGCAAAATGTCATCCCAATCCGCTCAGTATTTTCGGAATCATCAGCAAAAAAATATTTTGAACGGTCATATTTACGGAACCCCTAGTCTAATTTTGCTCATTGATGAACGTGACCGCGATATTCCCGATCCAAACCCTCTGAGAATTTCAAGTTTCTACGCCTTTCCGTTCGAAAGTTACAATTTTCTATGGTTTCTATGGTTCTGGTCATGAGATCTGGACAAAATATTGTTTTAATATATCATTCTCGATCAAAATACAAAATTTCATCTCGATCGAATCCGTAGTTTCGAAATTATCGAGAAACCAAAATTTCAAACGACCGTATTTACGGAACCCCTAGTATAATTTTGCTCAAAGATGAACGTGATCACGACATTCGAGATCCACACCTATCCTGAAAATTTCAAGTCCCTAGGCCTTTCCGTTCGAAAGTTATGATTTTCTATGGTTTCTTTGGTTCAGGTCATGTGATCTGGAGAAATGTAGCTTGAATATATCATTCTCCATTAGTATACAAAATTTCATCACGATCGATTCTGTAATTTTGAAATTATCAAGAAAACTAGATTTCAAACGACCATATTCACGGAACCCCTTGTATAATTTTGCTCATAGATGAACGTGATCACGACATCCGAGATCCGCACCTATCTTGAAAATTTCAAGTCACTAGGCGTTTCCGTTCAAAAGTAACAATTTTCTATGGTTTCTATGGTTCGGGTCATGCGATCTGGACAAAATTTTACATGTAGCTAGAACACCTCAATCTCCATTCGAGTGCGAAATTTCATCTCAATCAAATCTGTAGTTTTTAAGTAATCAGGGGAACAAACTTTTGAACGGCCATATTCACGGAACCCCTGGTGGAATTTGGCCCATTAACGAACTTAACCGAGGCATTCGGGAACTGGACCCATGCTGAAAATTTCAAGTCTCTAGGTTGATCCGTTCGAGAGTTATCGTGCTTACGGCCGGACGGACGGACGGACGGCCGGACGGACAGACTCGAATTTTCCGAAGGATTCGTCATCAGTGAGTCGAACATAGTCGATTGAGATCATTTTCGGCTCAAAATTCGAAAAATACAGACATCGTGACGAAATGATATAGCCCTCGTGTAAGTAGTACGAGCGCTCAATAGTAATGCTTTCTTTTTGAAAATTACTTCAATAATAATAATAATAATTTTATTCACTTCAAATACATATCTAATATTTCCAATGAACAATAAAATAATTTCACAGAGAACAAAAATATACTCACGAAGCAGAGGCTGCTCGTGTGTGAGTGTAATATAAATTAAAATGAAATAGGTATTGAAAAAATTGGTTTAAAAAAGAATCATGTCAACACGTTAAAATCGGCAACAATATAAACAAAAAACACTAACAATAAATATAAAAGCAACAGCGGTTACTGTAAGATACTCATTTTTCTATAAGCCGTATAATTGTACTACGGTGAGTTTGACCCATAAAAACTCGGAGCGCCGTCCTGAAATGGCGGAGTAGGGACTCTGTCGTATCTCGATTGGAACAAAGATTTTAGGCCCCAAGTAACAATAATTCATCTGTCCTATGGTTTTATTCATACGTGGTAAAATGAACCTATGTCTGTGCCGAGTTGTATAATCGTGTCTTAGAGTAGACAATTCACCTCTGTTCCTATATTGAAGAATTGCACTGCCCGGATTCAGAATAAAGCAAATCGCTGGGATAATCATATCTTTTTTTCAAGATTATTCTGAGGAAACGTTTTTGTACCACCTCCAGAGAATGCAGGTGAGTCCTAGCCACACCACCCCAGCCAATAATTCCATAGTTTAGGTGGGTCTCCACTAAACTCTTGTATATAATAATCATCTGATGGAAATCAAGGATGTTCACTATTCGTCTGAACTTATACAATATACACCTCAGCTTCTTCACAACATATTCTATGTGGTAGTTCCATCTTAAGTGGCTGTCCAAGATAATCCCAAGGTATTTGATCTTATTGGTGGGTTTGATGACTCCCATATTATTGACCGATAACTCAAACGATGGCAAGCAAATGTTGTAGCTACTGAACGGCACGTAGTACGTCTTTTTGAGGTTGATTGACAGGAGTCTGTGATCGAAGAACGCCTTCAATTTACTTATATCGGCTTCAAGTTTACGCTTCAAATCAAACCAGTTTTTATCTTCACAGAACAACACAGTGCCGTCGGCAAAACTGAAAATCTTGGAATTGATATCTAATAGAAAAACATTATTCATATAGATGTTAAATAGGATTGGTCCCAATACAGTTCCCTGGGGTACACCACATGTTATGATCTTCTCTTCACCGGCAATATCTCCAATTTTTACTTTTTGTTTCCTATCAACGAGGTAACTCTTAAACAGATCATGAGCCGCTCCCCTCATTCCCATATCGTACAGCACATCCAACAACTTCATGTGGTCAACAGTATCGAAAGCTTTCGTAAGATCCACAAATAATCCAATCGATGGGTGGGAGGAATCTAAACTCTTGTATATATTCTGGGTAAGTATTCTAATCGGGTCTTGAGCAGACATACCCTCACGAAAGCCGTACTGTAATGGTGACAACAAATTATGCTTCTCAAGAAAGGAATTCAATCTTCTCTGGATAACTTTCTCTAGTATTTTTGTGAAATTTGTTGTTAGAGAAATCGCTCTATAACTACCCATATCTTTTCTATCTCCACCTTTATAAATTGTTGTAACTATTGAGGTCCTGAAAGCCAATGGAAAGTATCTCTCCTGCAAAGATCTGTTGATAATGTTGGTAAGTGGGGCAGATATGTGATCCGACACAAGTTTGAGTGTTTCCACTCTGAGATTATCGCATCCAGGTGCCTTTTTATTTTTGAGTTCCGAAATAATCCCCTTGACTTCCATCTCCGTTGCCGGGTTCAAAAAAATTGAGTGACCGCAAACAGTCTTCTTCTAATCATAATTTGAATTTTGTGGTATTTGATTGGCCAGTCTCACCCCGACACTAACGAAATATTCATTGAAACAGTTTGCGATTTCGAAAGGATCACTTATATTTTGACTGCTTTGATCTCTTATGGAAGTCATAATGGGAGGCTCCGGACTCGTCAATACCACATTCACAGTCTGCCACAATTTTCGAGAGTCATGTTTTTCAGTCGCGATACAACCACGGTAATAGGTTGTTTCAGCTTTCTCGATTAATTTTTCAAGTATTTTCTTGTATTCAACGTATTCCTTCATCAAAATTTGGTTTTCCTGATGTTTCTTCAGCTTACGGTACATAGCATTTTTTTTGTTTATGGAATTAATTAAAGAAACAGTTATCCATTTTTTCCGTTTTCTATGGTTACTATTTACCCTTACATACATCGTACAGTGTCTTAAATTTGCTTCTATTATACCTATGAACGCATTTGTTTCGGAGTCCAAATCACCACCCCTTGGTAAAACTTCATCCCAGATAACAGACCCCAATTTCTCCATGAACACTTTTTCATCGATTCTCTGGAAATAGCTCACAGATCTACGCTTCTTATCCTCGTCCTGTGGTACCATGATCTGCACCATAACCGTGAAGTGATCCGTTATATCCGTTTCAAATGTTATTGGCAACACAGGATCATAGGTCTGGTCAATTGACCTGATGAATATATGGTCTAGACATGTGCAAGAACCATTTTGAACTCTTGTAGGTGTATTATGGCAGATATGTAGCCATGCTCACTCAGGGTGTCCAAGTAATATTCGACTTCCTTGCAATTAACCATTGAGTCAATATTTATATCTCCAACGAACATACTATAATCAGACGTCCCCTCACTCTCGTCCATAATCAGGTTCAACTCCTCAACAAAAGACAAAACATCAGTAGCTGGTGACCTGTAGGCAGCATCGATGTTAAAAGTTTTATCGCAGCAACTGATCTCAATCCTCAGTAGATAGCTCCCACCGAGTTCAACCACACTATGCGAACTATAGACATCCGACTTCACAAACGCAATAACACCATCGTTTTGGTTTAGCCCACCAGAATTATATAATGTTCTATATCCAGGTATATTCAACATTCCAACATCAGGTATCATATGCGTTTCTGTGCAAATGATGCACTCAAAAGAGACATCAACTTCATCCAGAAGAAGCAGGAATTCATCCAAGTTTTTCGAAATGCTACGAATATTGACATGTATCAGTTTGAAATTTCCCATTTACTTTTAAGACCTCTTTCACCTCCTCAGGTCGACTCAGCAAGAATGTGTCTAACTTGGGTACATCAAAACCACGTATATACGGGTCCATAATATAAAATGTAGAAAAATTTAAATTATATTTTTATTCTGTTATTTTCTATTTTTTTTTTTTTTTTATTATTAGTTAATTAATTCTTAATTCTCACCGGTCGACTGTTGTTCCTCAATGTTCGAACTTCACCTGTGTTGCCGCTCTTTGTCGGTGGATGTTTAGTTCCAGGAGGAGTATTCTTCATTATTGTTGACGCTACCTGATGGACTGGTAAATGCCCGCGTGGCATCTCTGCAGTATGGCCAGAATCCACTTTTACACTGTTCAGCCCAAGAATATCTTCACCCTGTATAGAATTCCCTCTGACAGTGGGGGTCGGAGGAGCACTGTTATTTCTTGGTATATTCAATCTCAGTATCACATTGGGATTCTAACTCATCAGCCGTATAGGAAACCCCATTCACATAGAGTTTCGAGTTTCTTATGTATGCGTTCAGATTTTTTGACTTTGCCTCCTTGAGATGTTTAACAAGAATCCTATTTGATTTCCTATCTTCAGGACTCAGATCGTTTGTAATTGATATTCCAGTTCCCCTTAATTTGTACAGTTGCTTAAAGATGACCTGCTTTCTAAGATATGAGACGAACTTAATAATAATAGTATTCTTTCTTCCAAATGTGTATATGTCGTCTATGTCCCCTTCCACAAATTTATTCCCAAAAATCAAATTTAATTTCTCCAGAGTTGAACTCAATAGATCTTCCCTATCCGCATTAATACCAAATAACACTATATTATTTTTCCTACTAGATCGTTCCAAATTAGCAACTCATTTTCATATGACATATCTGATAATAATCTTTCAGATGATGTGAAGGTATTATCGTTACATTTTTTATTAATTCGAGGAATTTTGAATAAGGTAAATTGATTCATGTAAAAGATGTAATCTCGCAAAACTCACTGCGGTTGCAATTTCATCTAAAATATTCTTGATATCTTTAAGTTCAAATGTCAGGAGATGCATGTGTTGGATCTCTTGTATTGCTGGTATAACTTGAAGCAATTTAAGGTTTTCTGACATTTTCTGAAATTTTTCAATATACTTATTTTTAAGGTCATTTACGACTGTTGCGATCTGTTTTTGATTTCTTATCAAAACTCTTTCATTTTTCTGAATACTATCAAAATAGTTTTTATATAATTCCTCATCATCGGAATCTAACGTTCCGAATAAAATCTTTGAAATCTTTCCTCCTAAGTTAATGAGTCCTCTTTCAACTCTAATTTTTTCATTTAACAATTCTTTCATGGTATTGATATTAATTTCATTAGTATGCTGCAGATACTTAAAATTGGCTGTTTGAGCAAAATTAGATTTTGAATTTTCCAATTTAATTATTTCTTTCTAATAATTCAAAATCAATTCTTCGATTTCATTTAAATCTACGTGATATATCAATTGAAGATTTTTATGTGTGACATACGCTTTTCCTAATGCGATTGGTAATATGTTGCTTTCAATTGGAATGATATCCATGAATTTTATTATCTTGAATGCGTAAATTATCAATTTCACGAGCATTAACCTTTTTGAATGCTGGGTCCAATTTTCTCGTTATTGGATTTTTAATATAAGTAGGATTTTTATTTAAGGGATGACTTTCTTTTGCTGATCGCTTTTCATTCGTTTTTTCCAAACGCGCAATATTTTTCTCTTTATTCTTTTCTAATTTGCAATCTTATTAAGATTGTCTATGTAATTTCCCACATAATCTTGAACTTGTTCGTTATGTGTACGTTCAACTGGTAAAGAGTAATTTAAATCTGCTTTAATAATTTTCATAGGTGTCATTTCTAGACCTGAATGATTCGAATTATTATAACTCAATAAAGCTTGGGAAAGTCTGCTCGGAAAAGTTGAATTCCTACTTTCAATTGTTCGCAATTGTTCTATCAGTGCATTCGAATTGAGATTATAATTCGTCATATAATGAATTTCAATTTTATGGATTTTACAAAAATATTGGACTACGCCATTTTTAAATTCTAGTCCATTGTCACACGTTATTTTATTAGGAATTCCGTAATGGCTAAAATACATCAATAATTTATCTACAATTTCAATTCCTGTGTTTTGTAGAAGTGGGTAACATTGACCCAATCTTGAAAAAGAATATATTATACTTAGACAATACGTTTGATTGAATCTTATTGTATCACAATAAATGTTAGTAAAAGGTTTTGATCCAATTGGGTTTGGTCTGAATTGTAATTCAATGGGAGTTCGTTCATATTTGCTTTTTTGACATATTTCACAAGAATTTATAAAACTTTGAACATCTTTGTTCATGTTCGGCCAATAATATTTTCGTTTTAAACTTATTATATTTTCTCGTAGACCACGATGAATAGACTTTGTCTCGTGATACTGTTGAATTCGAAGAAGTTGTTCTTCCTTATCTTCAACATCTTCTACGTATGTTCTAGAAATTTTCAAATTTAACGTTTTATAATCAGATTTATTTTGTAAAATATTTATTAGAGGTTTCTCTAATTCAGGCGAAGCAAAGTATAAAGTATACGACTTTTTTGGTTGAATATATTCTTTGACAAATTTGAATAAATCAGTATCCATTGAGTTCATCATTACTCGAAATCTGAGCTTTTCTCCGAAAGGTTTAGTTTTCGTAACACTATAATTCGGGGATGATTTTAATATTATCTGCAAAGGAGCTGCATTTAAACTTCTTTCCGCATAGGGAAGTTCTAAAATAGGATTCTCAATGTTACTATGGACAGTAATATCGTCTGTCTCTAAATCAATAAAATCTTCGTTTTTATTATTATCATTATTATCATTATCATTATTATCATCGTCTGGATCCAATAGGGCCAAACATTCATCTAATTCTTCCGTAGTGATTTGATTTGCAATTGATAACAAATCATCTTCGATTCCATTTATTTCGATATTTTCGTAATAATCTACGTCTGTTGCATTTGCCATTGGATCATTATCGATTCTGTTCGTTTTTTCGAACGTATTGATCTCTATCATTGGATCATTTTCAAATTCATTAGTATTTCCTCCGATATTCCGATTCGGTAAGGAATATACAATAACTTTTATATTTGATTCCGCAAAAATATATTTTATCATACTTAAAATAATCTGCCAGTCTAATTCATCTAGACCGCATGCAATTCTGGGTGAAGCTAAGTATATGTCATTATTATATTGACACAATTCTTTAAGATATAATATAGATTGAAAAATGGTTCCATATTCCGGTTTATGAAAATACGAATCTTTCGTTATTAAATAATAAATGTTTCGATCATTTATTTGGATCATTGCTACTTCTCCTAGTAGCTTATTTTGAGATTTTAAATTATCTATTTGACCAAATTTATTTTTAAATTCGAGGGCTATACCTCGGACTATGTGAAGAACTCGGGAAACGCAATGTGCTAACGCATATTTCTTTGGCGCTTTGAATAAATTACCTGTTTTTTCAATTGTCTTAAGGGAATCTTTTACATTTTTTAATTCATAATTTTTTACAAAATCTTTATAAGTCAATTTATTATCTGACTCTATTATAATTCGACTGAGAGCATCAGCATTATTAGTTGAACCTTTTTTGAGCGCTCGTACTACTTACACGAGGGCTATATCATTTCGTCACGATGTCTGTATTTTTCGAATTTTGAGCCGAAAATGGTCTCAATCGACTATGTTCGACTCACTGATGACGAATCCGTCGGAAAATTCGGGTATGTCCGTCCGGCCGTCCGGCCGTAAGCACGATAACTCTCGAATGGAACAACCTAGAGACTTGAAATTATCAGTGTGGGTTCAGTTCCCGAATGGCTCGGTTAAGTTCGTTAATGGGCCAAATTCCACCAGGGGTTCCGTAAATATGGCCGTTCAAAGTTTTGTTTCCCTGATTACTTGAAAACTACAGATTTGATCGAGATGAAATTTTGCACTCGTATGGAAAATGAGGTGTTCAAGCTACATGTGGAATTTTGTCCAGATCGCATGACCAGAACCATAGGAAACATAGAAAATTGTAACTTTGGAACGGAAACGCCTAGGGACTTGAAATTTTCAGCATAGGTGTGGATCTTGAATGTCGTGATCACGTTCATCTATGAGCAACATTTTACAAGGGGTTCCGTAAATACGGTCGTTTGAAATTTTGTTTTTTCGATAAATTCGAAACTACGGATTCGATCGAGATGAAATTTTGTGTTTTAATCGAGAATGATATATTGAAGCAATATTTTGTCCAGATCGCATGACCAGAACCATAGAAACCATAGAAAATTCTAACTTTTGAACGGAGAGGCCTAGGAACTTGAACTTTTCAGGGTGGGTTTGGATCGCAAATTTTACCGTCACGTTCATCAATGAGCAAAATTAGACTAAGGGTTCCGTAAATATGGCAGTTCAAGATATTTTTTTCCTGATAGTTTCGAAACTACTGATCGGATTGGAATGAAATTATGCACCTAGCTCAGGAATAATGTATTCAAACTACGTGCAAAATTTTGTCCAGATCGCATCACTAAGACCATAGATACCGTGGAAAATTCTAGCGAATTATCGGAAAAAAATTGATCAGCTGAAGCACCGACATGAAGTCTGGAGTTTTGCCTAAGTTTCAGGATTTTTTTGACAGCAGTCAAACAGGGCTGCGCCGCCCTCATGGGCAGGATGGGCAAGGCCCAGGGGCGCCGAGCCTTCAGGGGCGCCGCAGGCGCCCTGATCTCATTACATAAAAATGTCTATCATTCATGAATCATATTCCTGGAATACATTTTACACTATTCTATAAAATTAAAGAAAAAAAAATATATATGTTATTATTGATTTAATTGATGTACAAATAAAAAAGAACCACAGTAATCAAGAATGCGTCCACGCCAGGCCAGGTCAATACGATACTTCACTCGTTGTCGTTGAGATTGAAAACGCGTGGATACTGGATACATTGATAAACTCGTGCCTAATTCACTAGTTCCCAAAACATATAAAGAATATACAAATGAATATAGACAAAAATATGCCTCAGTATATTGGTGATAAAATACAAAATGAGCTAATTCACCTTATAGGAGAAGCATATCAGATCTGAAATTATGAACTAGGTAATAGCCGCCGAGAAGAGCAGATATCTGTTTGCTAGATTTGTGCGGTTGAATCAGAACAGCTTCTCCATAACGAGATTTTTTTTAAATTTTATCCAATACCGATATAACAGGGTCAGGTTAGTAAACTTTTCGTTGGTGATATTTGAAGAATACGAGCTTAAATTGGATGATCTTTGTGGATATGGGTTATGACAATCGTGCCAATATGCGAGGAAAACACAACAGTCTGCAAAAAAATTCTTGATTTGAGTTGAAGATCATTTTTTGTGTCATGCGATCTAGACAAAATTTTACATGTTGCTTGAACATGTCATTTTTTAATTTAGTGCAAAATTTCATCTCGATTGAATCCGCAGTTTCGAAGTAATCAGGAGAACAAAATTTCGGACTGTCATATTTACGGAACCCCTGGTTGATTTCTGCCCATTAACGAACTAAACTGCGGCATTCGGAAACTTAACCCATACTGAAAATTTCAAGTCTCTAGGTCGTACCGTTCGAAAGTTATCGTGCTTGAGGCCGGACGGAAAGACTTGAATTTTTCGACGGATCCGTCATCAGTGAATCGAACCTTGTCGATTAAGACTAGTTTTGGCGCAAAATAAGAAAAATACAGATATCGTGACAAAATGGAACGTGGAACGTTCGAGCGCTCGAAAAACGTTGGATTCTGTATAACAATGGATGTAAATTCAATTTCTCAATTCCATTATACAGGGTGTTTCCAAATTCGACGTGAACTTAGGAGGACGTGTTAGTCTCTCTTTGCTGTCGTTTGAGCCATATTTATTGATATCCAAAAATCAACAGTTTACGAGTAATTTGAGTTCTCGTATTTTTTTAAAAATTACTGATCTTACTTCATTTTTCGTCAATTTTTTCTACGTTGAACAAGTTTGATTATAATTTCGGATTATTTTTGCCAGATAAGGGTATGATATGTATAAAAAAGCGAAAATATGCTGTAATATATGTTGAAAAAGAATTCGTCTGAGTTAAAAGTTGGTATATGAAGAAAAGAATAGTCAATTTCTAGTATCAATTCACCTACAAATTTCGAATTTCACAATTCATGTATGACAAAGTTATTTAAAAAACATCCAAAATCCTTCTTTAATTCCTAAAAAAGTTTTCGTTACAAAGCAGGCACTAGTTTCGTTTCAGCAGATTTTTTTATGAACAACCTTTTGAAAGTCCGGCATAAAAAATAGTATTTTGGCGTTAAGCTTTGAATGGGAGCAATAGCTAATCTTTTGATAGGTCCTCTCTATTTACCTGACAACTTAAATGGAGAAAATTATGAAGAATTTTTGAGAACAAATATGGACAGTTTATTGGACGAGGTTGCCTTGATTGACAGGCGTGAAATCATTTTTTAACAGGATGGGTGTCCGCACACTATAGGCTAAACGTCCGTATGTTCTTGAACGAATTGTTTTCTTATCGGTGGATAGGTAGGGGAGGAGCTATTTCGTGGCCAGCGAGAAGTCCGGATCTAACACCGTTAGATTTTCATGTTTGGGGCAGTTTAAGAGAAATAGTATATGAAAGGGAAAAACATACATGTGCACAACTCTTGTGGAGAGAATAGACGGAGCAGTGAGAAGATTGAAAGTAAACTTCATGACTGAAGAAATTAGAAAGAGGGCCCGTGCTTGTATAAGGAATATAATTTATGTTTTTCGAACATAATTTATGAATACATACAATTAAATTTTGAGTTGAAATGCAATAAAAAAATATTTAAATCGTTACTTTTCTTTCTTCGGTTATATCCCCTTTCAGATCAAAATCTGCGAAACTAGTGGCTTCGTTCTAACGAAAAACTTTTTAGGAAATGAAGAAGGAATTCGGCAAGTATTCGAAACAATTTTTCTATACATAAATTGTGGAGTTCGAAAGTTGCAGGCAAGTTGATATTAGAAATCGACTATTCTTTTCTTCATATACCAACTTTCAAATCATACGAATTCTTTTTCAACACCTTTTACAGCATATTTTCACTTTTTTCATACATATCATATCCTTCTCTGATGAAATAATTAAAAAAATTGACGAAAAATGAAGTGAGGTGAGTAATTTTTCGAAAAACACAAAAACTGAAATAACTGTTGAATTTTGGATATCAATAAATATGGCTCAAATCACAACGAATGAGTTATACCACCACGTCCTCCAAGGTTCACTTCGAATTTGGAAACACCCTGTATACGTTTCAATTTGAGTCAACATGAGAAATAACATGAAGGGGCGCAATTATATTATTCGCCCAGGGGCGCATCCTGGGCCAGGCGCGGCCCTGCAGTCAAACATTCCTTCAATTGATTTCTAAAACTGGAAAATGCTACATCTACAAGGTGCATGTACGAGCGCTCAAAAGCTCCTGCCTTCACGGCAGTGCTTTTCGTAATTTTTTTTATATTCGTATTTCGTAATCAAATTCTTTCGGAACTTCACCTTGAGATAAAACATAGCCTATCGCGAAACCTGACGCATCAGTTGTAAGAACGAATGGCTTATCGAAATCGGGGTATCTCAATACAGGGTGATTCAATAAATTTCTTTTACATATTTCGAACGCTTCGATATATTTCGGATCATCAATATTAATTTCAGAATCTTTCATCAAACATGAAGTTAAGGGTTTCGTTATCTTTGCGAAATTAGGGATATATTTTTTATAATATCCTACGAGTCCAAGAAATGATTTTATTTCTTTAGGAGTTTTAGGAATTGGAAATTCAGCAACTGCTTTCAATATATTTGAATTAGGTACGATTCCTTCAGGGGTATTATTATCATATGTTTTAATTTCAGTCTTGAAAGAATGACATTTATCTGATTGAATTTTCAGATTATCTGCTTCAAATGCTTCTAAAATATTCTGAAAATCTTCTAAGTGTTGGTTGATCGTATCAATTTTATGTTTTATTATATTTGAAAACTCAGGGTCAATTGGGATATTTTGGAGTTTCTGACATACTTGCTGATAATAAAAAGGGATTTGACAATATTCGTTAGTTAATAATTGATTTCTAAAATCTAAGTTAAGTCCATATTTATTCAAAAAATCTGCTCCTATAAGACCATCATAATTCTTATGGAACTTGTATACGACAAAAGGATGAAAATCATCTATTTGAAATTCAGGGAATAAAGGTATTAAAACTTTTTCATTAGCAGTTTGCTTTTTGAAACATGCAGTTAGTGTCGTAGATTCATTGAAAATATTTTTAGGAAAATTATTATACGCGAATTTTGGATCAATAAGACAAACAGAACATCCACTATCAATTAAAAGTTTGCATTTAGGATTTTGGAATTGGATATAGGGGAGTTGGTTCGTTTTATCTAATGTTTTATTTAAGTCAATGAGTCGTTCATGGCACGATCTCGAAAATTTCCATTTAAATATTTACTTGAATTATTACGTTCTGGATATGAACGTTCGTTAAGATCACGTTTTTTGAATCTCGAGTCTTTCGAAGTAGACGCAATATTAGTTAATTCCTCAATCATAATATTTGGATTGGGTTGATTATTGAAAAATTGTCTCTGGGGACTTTGTTGATATTGAGTAGAATAATTTGATCTCTTTTGGGGATAATTCCTCGTCTGAATCGACATTTTTTCAGGGGGAGATTGTATCCTTTGATTAGGATGAGGTTTACAAAACATTTTCATTTTTACGTTCATTATAAGAGGTATTTGGATTATTTCCAAAAACTTGACGATTTGTCGGGAAATAATTTTTCACTTGTCTTTGTTGGAAATTAATCGGTTGAGATGGGAATTTCGGTTGGGAATTATTTGGATAAAAATTTTTTTCATTATTTTGACTAGATTGGCATTTTCCCCAATGTTGATTATTTTGAGTAAAACTTCTATAATTATTATTTGGGAAGTTTACTCGATTATTAGCTTTTTGAAAAATTATTTTTATTAGTTTGATTAAAAGTTTTCTGATTTTGTTGAGGAAAATTCCTCTGATTATTCTGATTTTCATAATGCATATACGGTTGTTGGTTAAAGTATTAATCTTGACGAATAAAATCTACTATATCGTCATTGTTCATAATTCCGTGACCTCTAAGGGCTGTTCTTAATTCGGGGTTAATATTATAGAGCAGAACTCTAGTTGCTACTCGTGACGCAATATTCTTTTCTTGATCCTTTTCAAGAATCGGTAAATTCGACAATTCTACTTGCGGATCGTATTTAATTTTTAAATCTACTATTCTTTCGAGAAAATCTAAGTCATTCTCATAACGTATTCTTTGGGCATTCTGGAGATCCCAAAACAAAACTGTGAGGCTAATTTTCTTCTCGAATCTTAGTTTCAAAAATTCTTTCAAGATATTCCAGTTATCTGTAATTCTCTCATTGGAACTTACGATTTCACTGGCATTTCCTACCAATTTACTTTTCATGATATCGATTATCGCTTCATTTATTAACGCGTCGGCAGATCGGAACATATTATGAAATCTTTCGCAATGATTCAAAAATCCTGCGAGATTCGCGGAATTACCATCAAATGGTACTATTGATTTCGAAAATAAATCAATTAATTTCAATTTATCGAACATATTTGGTTCTGGTGCGACTGCCATCTTATTCGTATTCTTCCGGCCTTTAAAATGCTTTACGGAAGTAATTCTGAAAATCATTATTG
Source organism: Aphidecta obliterata (assembly GCA_963966015.1). Classification (NCBI taxonomy): domain Eukaryota; kingdom Metazoa; phylum Arthropoda; class Insecta; order Coleoptera; family Coccinellidae; genus Aphidecta; species Aphidecta obliterata. The sequence continues at coordinate 25,150,289 of OZ014434.1, read as the reverse complement.
TACTTAAAAAATTGATTTCATTCGGTTTTTTATTTTATAAGAAACCTAGGAAAAACTTTGGTAATCGGTTTTTTGTATCAAGAAACCTAGGAAAAACTCTGGTAATCGGTTTTTTATAAGAAACCTAGAGAAAACTCACACAAGTTTCACGCTCAAAACCGTGGGAAAAGATTGAAGACTTTGGACCAGGGTCAGTGACTGGGAATAAAAAAAGTGTTTCTAGATAGGATTCTCACCACGTTGTTTCTCTGGAGTCGTTGCAGACGCTACCCATACAATCGGGGCTCCAACGGCTTTTCTCCTCGTTGTTGCTGGATTTGGCACCTTAACAATTGCAACTGAAAGTTTTGGAAGTTTTTAGCGGGGCGATAACTACGTTTTCACGCACGAAGCTTCGACACACAGTTCCTCTCGAAAACCGGCACAATCCCATCCTCGTCGCCAATTACGTTTTTTGAGCGAAAGCCGACTTTTTTAAAAAAGTATTTATTTACAACGGAAGATATTCTACCTATTCTAACAATTAGCTAGGAAGAAATGCACTTAATTATTATTGACGATGAATTCGTCTTCAAGGTATTTATAACATTTCCTTATCTGCAATGAATAACACGCGACAAACAACACCCACGTCATCCACACAGTGGTATGATCTTAATGCTTAGTAATCAATATTCAACATGTTCATATTCAAATGGAATGCAATACAGATAAGCGATTCATCTAAGGTATACAGGGTTGGCATTATGTAATTATATATAGATATTGTTATGGTTCAATTTTTTGATATTAATAATTATTAAATTTTGTGAAAGAACCACTGACAATGTTCTTATAATTTTGTTGTTCAATTTTTCCCGTGACTCTTTTTAAGGGGGTTCTCAAGGTGCACAAAAAAAAGAATATTTTGTTTACAACAACTTAATCTACGAAAATCCACTCTTGACCAGCTTCCAAATAATTTTTCTTCTTCCAAGCAGCACGACGTTTCAATTTCTCCTTCTCTCCTCTACTTGCCAAATCAATTCCAACAACTCAATCTACGAAAATCCACTCTTGCCCAGCTTCCAAATACCATCCATTATATCTTTCTTCTTACAGAACCAATCTTTCTGCCAACTTTTTGAAAATTATCGAATTGTTTTACTTTCTGACAAAATGCTTCACTCTCTGACGTTTCTTTTCTGCCCAAACCCCGCTTGCTTAATTCTAATCATTTAACAACAATCTCTATGGTAACAATTAAATTATTCAGAACCATCTTAAAAAAAAACTCATTTTACTATAATTTATACGATATTTAAAAAAAAATTCTTGAATTTTGGTGATCTAATTTGAATTTATTTTCACTTTTGGATTTCCATGACAATATATATAAATATATATTGTCATGGGAATCTAAGAATGAAAAATAAATTCAAAATATATCATCGAACAAAATTCGATAAACGATTCAAATATGAATTTTCTTTTTCAAGAGGGTTCAGATTATTTAAAATGTTACCATAGAAATTGTTGTAAAATTGTAAGAATTAAGGAAGTTGTTTTTTGACGGGAGAGAAATGTCATGATAGAAATAGTTTTTTTCAAAAAGGTTTATTGAAATTAAGATTTGAAAACGAAAGATTATCGAAGATTTATGCAGCCTGATATCATGTCGGAATCAAACTGCAGTATACTCATTGCCGACTTCACAGTTTAGAAGAAAACTGTGGGATAAAACTGCCCCAACAGCTCATTCCAGAAATATTAGTGGAACCCGAGGCAATACATCTTATAAAATCAATCACTAAATTCCAAGATATTCTCTACGAAACGGTGGAGAAATTTGAAGCTTGCATTTTGATGAACTATATTTAGAGTAAGCTGTTCACTGTGAGTTTTTAATTTAGATCTTGTTCAAAAGGAATAATAATTTAGAATTTATAAAATTATTAGAATTAGTTTAATGAATTTAAATAATAAGTTGTTGTAAACGAAAATTATTTTAATTGTGCACCTTAAGAACCCTCATTAAAAAGGGTCGCGGGAAAAATGAAAGAGAAATTGAAAAACAGAATTATTTTAATATTGTAAGTGGTTCTTTCATAAAATTTCAAAATGAAAATTTGAAATTATTAATATCAAAAATTGAACCATAACAATTTTGGCCCTCAACGCGTGGCTTGATTAAAGGTGATGGTTCTAAATAGGTGAATAATTTAAATTCAGATTCATTGAAATTTTTTTTATAATTTTTTGATAAATCAGCTTTTTTTTTCCAACATGGAAACAAGGGATAAAATTTTGTTGGGGAAAGAAGTCGAAACAGAATCAAATAAGATGATGAAGGAATTAACAGAAATGTATATGAAATTATATGAAGAAATGAAAGATAGTTCAGAAAGATTGAATCGAAAGATGAAAGAAATGAAAGATGATTCAGAAAGATTGAATCAAAAGATGGGAGGAATGAAAGATGGTTCAGAAAGATTGAATCGAAAGATGGGAGAAATGAAAGATGGTTCAGAAAGATTGAATCGAAAGATGGAAGAAAATGAAGATGGTTCAGAAATTTTGAATCGAAAGATGGAAGAAATGAAAGGTTGTTCAGAAAGAACGCATCATGAATTGAAGGAAATAAAAAAAATACAGAGAGAATAAAACTGGACATGAATATAAAATTTGAAAAAATGGAAGAAATTTCAGATAGATTAGAGATTGAAATAGAAGAGAATTCAAGGGAACTGAAGAAAACCAGAATCGATTTATGGGAAAACAGACTTGAGAATAAAATTGATGAAGAAATGATTGATTTTGAGAAAGACAAAGAACTTACAGTAATAATAGAAAACGCAGAAGAGAATATGAAATTGAATGAAATTAATATGCAGAAATTACAAGACTCGTCATATAAGAAAGAAGAAAAAAATGCTTTTAAATCTAATGATGACAAGAAAGGAACTAAAGAGGATAGTTCTGAAACAGAAATAGGAAAATATTGTTTTGGAAATATTCATAGAATAGAAAATTCTATATACAGATTCAAGAAAGGTGAAATCAAGTTGATATACAAAAAATCAAGAAAATTCAATATTCGAAATTTATTTTTTCAAAAAAAAAAAAAATTATTGAATATTTAATTCGGGGAATTGTCATGGAAATCCAAGAATGGATAATAAATTCAAAATATATCATCAATCAAAATTCGATAAACGATTAAAATATGCATTTTCTTTTTCAAGAGGGTTCAGATTATTTAAAATGTTACCATAGAAATTGTTGTAAAATTATTAGAATTAAGGAAGCTTTTTTTTGACGGGAGAGAAATGTCATGATAGAAATATTTTTTTCAAAAAGGTTTATTGAAATTAAGATTTGAAAACGAAAGATTATCGAAGATTTATGCAGCCTGACATCATGAAGGAGATACTGGAATCAAACTGCAGTATACTCATGCCGACTTCACAGTTTAGAAGAAAACTGTGGGATAAAACTGCCCCAACAGCTCATTCCAGAAATATTAGGCAATACATCTTATAAAATCAATCACTAAATTCCAAGATATTCTCTACGAAACGGTGGAGAAATTTGAAGCTTGCATTTTGATGAACTATATTTAGAGTAAGCTGTTCACTGTGAGTTTTTAATTTAGATCTAGTTCAAAAGGAATAATAATTTAGAATTTATAAAATTATTAGAATTAATTTAATGAATTCAAATAATAAGTTGTTGTGAACAAAAATTATTTTATTTGTGCACCTTAAGAACCCTTATTGAAAAGAGTCACGGGAAAAATAAAAGAAAAATTGAAAAACAATATGATTTTTAATATTGTTAGTGGTTTTTTCTCAAAATTTCAAGATTAAAATTATTAATATCAAAAATTGAACCATAACACAATATATATATAATTACATAATGCCAACCCTGTATACTGCAGATGAACTCCTTATCTATTCTTATTCGAATAATTATATTACCTTGTTACATTTTGATGACACATCATTTTGAACACGCCACGTGTGTGGGTGTATATTTGTCCCATTGTTCGATACTGATTGTCGTAATTGACTTGAGATAAGGAATGTTATAAATACGTCTCAAGACGAATGTCTCCTTAATTAATTGAGTGCATTTCTTCCTAGCTTATTGTTAGAATAGGATAATCTTCCGTTGTAAATAAATCTTATTTTTAAAAGATCGGCTTTCGCTCGAAAAACGTAATTGGCGACGAGGATGGGATTGTGCCGGTTTTCGTGAAGAACTGTGTTTCGAAACTTCGAGCGTGAAATCGTAGTTATCGCCGCGCTAAGAACTTCCAAAAACTTTCAGTTTCAACTGTTAAGGTGCAAAATCCAGCAACAACGAGGAGAAAAGCCGTTTGGAGCCTGATTGTTTGGGTAGCGTCTACAACGACTCCAGAAAAACAACGTGGTGAGAATCCTATCTAGAAACACTTTTTTAATTCCCAGTCACTGACCCTGGTCCAAAGTCTTCAATCTTTTCCCACGGTTTTGAGCGTAAAACTTGTGTGAGTTTTCTCTAGGTTTCTTATAAAAAACCGATTACCAGAGTTTTTCCTAGGTTTCTTAATACAAAAAACCGATTACCAGAGTTTTTCCTAGGTTTCTTATAAAATAAAAAAACCGAATACAATTATTTTCTAAGTACAATATAATTTTTCAAGATTACTTCCGTAAAGCATTTTAAAGGCCGGAAGAATACGAATACGAATAAAATGGCGGTCGCACCAGAACCAAATATGTTTGATAGACTTAAATTAATTGATTTATTTTCAAAGTCAATTGTACCATTTGATGGTAATCCTGCAAATCTCGCACGATTTTTGAATCATTGCGAAAGATTTTATAATAGGTTCCAATCTGCCGACGCGTTATTAAATGAAGCAATTATCGATATAATAAAAAGTAAATTGGTAGGAAATGCCAGTGAAATCGTTAGTTCTAATGAGAGAATCACAGATAATTGGTTTAACTTGAAGGAATTTTTAAAGCTAAGATTTGAGGAAAAAATAAGCCTCACAGTTTTGTTTTGGGATCTCCAGAATGCCCAAAGAATACGTAATGAGAATGATTTAGATTTTCTCGAAAGAATAGTAGATTTAAAAAATAAGTATGATTCGCAAGTCGAATTATCAAATTTGCCGATCCTTGAAAAGGATCAAGAAAAGAATATTGCGTCACGAGTAGCAACTAGAGTTCTGCTCTATAATATTAACCCCGAATTAAGAACAGCCCTTAGAGGACATGGAATTATGAACTATGACGATATAGTAAATTTTATTCGTCAAGACTATTATTTTTATCAACAACCCTATATGCACTATAAAAGTCAGAATAATCAGAGGAATTTTCCTCAACAAAATCAGAAAACTTTTAATCAAACTAATAAAAATAATTCTCCAAATAATAATCGAACAAACTTCCCAAATAATAATTATGGAAGTTTTACTCAAAATAATCAACATTGGAAAAAATTGCAATCTAGTCAAAATAATCAAAGAAATTTTTATCCAAATAATCCCCAACCGAGATTCCCATCTCAACCGATTAATTTCCAACAAAAACAAGTGAAAACTTATTTCCCGACAAATCGTCAAGTTTTTGGAAATAATCCAAATACCTCTAATAATGAACGTAAAAATGAAAATGTTTTTAAACCTCATCCTAATCAAAGGATACAATCTCCCCCTGAAAAAATGTCGATTCAGACAAGGAATTACCCCCAAAAGAGATCTAATTATTCTACTCAATATCATCAAAGTCCCCAGAGACAATTTTTTAATAATCAACCCAATCCAAATATTATGATTGAAGAATTAACTAATATTGCGTCTACTTCGAAAGACCCGAGATTCGAAAAACGTGATTTTAACGAACGTTCATATCCAGAACGTAATAATTCAAGTAAATATTTAAATGAAAATTTTCGAGATCGTGCCATGAACGACTCATTGACTTAAATAATACGTTAGATAACACGAACCAACTCCCCTATATTCAATTCCAAAATCCTAAATGTAAACTTTTAATTGATAGTGGATGTTCAGTTTGTCTTATTGATCCAAAATTCGCGTATAATAATTTTCCTAAAAATATTTTTAATGAATCTACGACACTAACTGCATGTTTCAAAAAACAAACTGCTAATGAAAAAGTTTTAATACCCTTATTCCCAGAATTTCAAATTGATGATTTTCATCCTTTTGTCGTATACAAGTTCCATAAGAATTATGATGGTCTTATAGGAGCAGATTTTTTGAATAAATATGGACTTAATCTAGATTTTAAAAATCAATTATTGACTAATAATTATTGTCAAATCCCTTTTTATTATCAGCAAGTATGTCAGAAACCCCAAAATATTCCAATTGACCTTGGTCATTTAGAACCAGAAATTAGTACCCAACTAATGAAAATCCTTCAAACTAATGAAGATGTTTTACAGTTACCGGGTCAAGCCCTTAATTTTTCAAGCAAAATAAAACATAAAATTCGAACAAGTGACGAAGTTCCTGTTCATTGTAAAATTTATAGATACCCTGAAGTTCATAGAGAAGAAGTTCAGACTCAAATTAAAGACATGTTAGATAAAAAAATTATCAGACCGAGTATATCTCCATGGTCATTTCCAGTTGTAATTGTTCCTAAAAAAGAGGATTTATCCGGAAAAAAGAAATGGCGTATAGCAATTGACTATCGTAAATTAAATGATAAAACTATTGATGATAGGTATCCCCTTCCTCAGATTGAAAGTATCCTAGATAAATTAGGAAATAAAAAATATTTTACTACCCTTGACTTAGCATCCGGATTTCATCAAATCGAATTAGATGAAGAATCAATTGAAAAGACAGCTTTTACTGTAGAAAATGGTCATTATGAATTTTTGAGAATGCCATTTGGACTTAAAAATGCTCCAGCAACTTTCCAAAGATTAATGAATAATGTTTTGAAAGATCACATAGGAAAGATCTGTTACGTTTACATGGATGATATAGTTGTATTTTCCGATACGATCGAACAACACTTAGCAGATATCCATAATATTCTAGAATCATTTAAAGCAGATAATTTGAAAATTCAATTAGATAAATGTCACTTTTTCAAAACTGAAATTGAATTCTTAGGACATATTATTACCCCTGAAGGAATCAAACCGAATCCGAACAAATTAAGAGCAGTCAGCAAATTTCCAATTCCTAAAACTCCTAAAGAAATAAAATCATTTCTTGGACTCGTAGGATATTATAGAAAGTTTATCCCTAATTTCGCAAAGATAACGAAACCATTAACTTCATGTTTGAAGAAAGATTCCAAAATTAATATTGATGATCCGAAATATATCGAAGCGTTCGAAATATGTAAAAGAAATTTATTGAATCACCCTGTATTGAGATACCCCGATTTCGATAAGCCATTCGTTCTCACAACTGATGCGTCAGGTTTCGCGATAGGCTCTGTTTTATCTCAAGGTGAAGTTCCGAACGACCTTCCTATAGCATTTGCAAGTAGAACCCTTAACCCAGCTGAGACTCGTTATTCCACAATAGAGAAGGAGTTACTGGCCGTGATCTGGTCGTGCAAAAATTTCCGCCCCTATCTCTATGGGAAGAGATTTACTATTTATACGGATCACAAACCCTTAATATGGTTATTTTCATTAAAAGAACCGAATTCCCGCCTTATGCGCTGGCGGATAAAACTAGAAGAATTTGATTATGAAATTCGTTATAAAAAAGGTTCAACTAATAATGCTGATGCTCTCAGTCGAATTATAATAGAGTCAGATAATAAATTGACTTATAAAGATTTTGAAAAAAATTATGAATTGAAAAATATTAAAGATTCCCCTAAGATAATTGAAAAAACAGGTGATTTATTTAAAGCCCCAAAGAATTATGCGTTAGCACATTGCGTTTCCCGTGATTTTCACATGGACCGAGGTGTAGCCCTCGAATTTAAAAATAAATTTGGTCAAATAGATAATTTAAAATCTCAAAATAAGCTACTAGGCGAAGTAGCAATGATCCAAATAAATGATCGAAACATTTATTATTTAATCACGAAAGATTCGTATTTTCATAAACCGGAATATGAAACCGTTTTTCAATCAATATTATATCTCAAAGAATTGTGTCAATATAATAATGACAAATACTTAGCTTTACCTAGAATTGCATGCGGTCTAGATAAATTAGACTGGCATATTATTTTAAGTATGATAAAATACATTTTTGCAGAATCTAATATAAAGATAATTGTATATTCCTTACCGAATCGGAATATCGGAGGAAATACTAATGAATTTGAAAATGATCCAATGATAGAGATCAATACGTTCGAAGAAACGAACAGAATCGATAATGATTCAATGGCAAATGCCACAGACATAGATTATTACGAAAATATTGAAATAAACGGAATCGAAGATGATTTGTTATCAATTGCAAATCAAATCACTACGGAAGAATTAGATGAATGTTTGGCCCTATTGGATCCAGACGATGATAATAATGATAATGATAATAATGAAAACGAAGATTTTATTGATTTAGAGACAGACGATATTACTGTCCATAGTAACATTGAGAATCCTATTTTAGAACTTCCCTATACGGAAAGAAGTTTAAATGCAGCCCCTTTGCAGATAATATTAAAATCATCCCCGAATTATAGTGTTACGAAAACTAAACCTTTCGGAGAAAAGCTCAGATTTCGAGTAATGATAAACTCAATAGATACTGATTTATTCAAATTTGTCAAAGAATATATTCAACCAAAAAAGTCGTATACTTTATATTTTGCTTCGCCCGAATTAGAGAAACCTCTAATAAATATTTTACAAAATAAATTTGATTATAAAACGTTAAATTTAAAAATTTCTAGAACATACGTAGAAGATGTTGAAGATAAGGAAGAACAACTTCTTCGAATTCAACAGTATCACGAGACAAAGTCGATTCATCGTGGTTTACGAGAAAATATAATTAGTTTAAAACGAAAATATTATTGGCCGAACATGAACAAAGATGTTCAAAGCTTTATAAATTCTTGTGAAATATGTCAAAAAAGCAAATATGAACGAACTCCCATTGAATTACAATTTAGACCAAACCCAATTGGATCGAAACCTTTCACTCACATTTATTGTGATACAATAAGATTCAATCAAACGTATTGTCTGAGTATAATAGATTCTTTTTCAAGATTAGGTCAATGTTACCCACTTCTACAAAAGACAGGAATTGAAATTGTAGATAAATTATTGATGTATTTTAGCCATTACGGCATTCCTAATAAAATAACGTGTGACAATGGATTAGAATTTAAAAATGGCGTAGTCCAGGATTTTTGTAAAATCCATAAAATTGAAATTCATTATATTACAAATTATAATCCCAATTCGAATGCATTAGTAGAAAGATTTCATTCTACACTGATAGAACAATTGCGAACAATTGAAAGTAGGAATTCAACTTTTCCAAGCAGACTTTCCCAAGCTTTATTAAGTTATAATAATTCGAATCATTCAAGTCTAGAAATGACACCTATGCAAATTATTAAAGCAGATTTAAATTACTCTTTACCAGTTGAACGTACACATAACGAACAAGTTCAAGATTACGTGGAAAATTACATAGACAATCTTAATGAGATTGCAAATCAATTAGAAAAGAATAAAGAGAAAAATATTGCGCGTTTGGAAAAAACGAATGAAAAGCGATCAGCAAAAGAAAGTCACCCCTTAAATAAAAATCCTACTTATATTAAAAATCCAATAACGAGAAAATTGGACCCAGCATTCAAAAAGGTTAATGCTCGTGAAATTGATAATTTACGCATTCAGGATAATAAAAATAAACACATTTATCATAAGAAAATTCTTAAGCAAAGAAAAAACTAGTTCAAAATTTTGTTGCAGATAATGGATCTATACGTCATCCTCGCGATATTATTCGAAATAATTATCGTATCATGTATGGAAATCATTCCAATTGAAAGCAACATATTACCAATCGCATTAGGAAAAGCGTATGTCACACATAAAAGTCTTCAATTGATATATCACGTAGATTTAAATAAAATCGAAGAATTGATTCTTAATTATCAGAAAGAAATAATTAAATTAGAAAAGTCAAAATCTAATTTTGCCCAAACAGCCATTTTTAAGTATCTACAGCATACTAATGAAATTAATATCAATACCATGGAAGAATTGTTGAATGAGAAAATTAGAGTTAAAAGAGGACTCATTAACTTAGGAGGAAAGATTTCAAAGATTTTATTCGGAACGTTAGATTCGATGACGAAGAATTATATAAAAACTATTTTGATAGTATTCAAAGAAATGAAAAAGTTTTGATAAGAAATCAAAAACAGATCGCAACAGTCGTAAATGACCTTAAAAATAAGTATATTGAAAAATTTCAGAAAATGTCAGAAAACCTAAAATTGCTTCAAGTTATACCAGCAATACAAGAGATTCAATACATGCATCTCCTGACATTTGAACTTAAAGATATCAAAAATATTTTAGATGAAATTGCAACCGCAGTGAGTTTTGCAAGATTACATCTTTTACATGAATCCATTTTACCTTATTCAAAATTCCTTGAATTAATAAAAAATGTGACGATAATACCTTTACATCATCTGAAAGATTATTATCAGATATGTCATACGAAAGTAATTTTCAAAAAGAAAGCATTACTATTTTTAATATCAATCCCAACGGTATACGAAGAAAGTTATGATTTATACAAGTTTTACTATCTACCACAAAACAATTTATCCCTTCCATATACCGATCCCTATTTACTCTCACGAGAAGAAACCCTGAAATGGTCAACGAAATGTTGCCATCCAATAGAAGATGATTATCTCTGCGATAAAGACACCTTAGCTGAATCACCAGCATGCCTTCAAAATATTTTGAAAAACCACACCGAAAACTGTCCAAGAACGACAACGGTACTTTCCCCAGATTTAAAATTATTAGAAGATGGAAATATCCTATCCATCGAAAACAAAAATGTTTTAGAAAAATGTCTTCAGCAAACAAGACATTATTTTGTGCCTCCTATGACAATTCTACGAACCAAATGTGCTGTGAGCAACACGAAAAAAGAAATTGTCCCAACGACTACGTTTAATGAAGAAAAATACGTGATTCTACCCAAGATAACTATATTCAACCCAAATTCCACAAATGAAGAATCCCGGAAAGATGAAGACATCCCGGATATCAAGATAGAAGACCTGGACCAATGGAATCTCCAGCCTTCAAGATTTACCCTATTATTTGTTTTTATAATAATCATTTTATTGATAATTACTTATTCTATTTTGAAATATTTAAGAAAAGATATTTTTTGTAAAGCTACACCTACTACAGGTGATACCTTTATTCAAGGTGGGGAGGAATTACATAATGCCAACCCTGTATACTGCAGATGAACTCCTTATCTATTCTTATTCGAATAATTATATTACCTTGTTACATTTTGATGACACATCATTTTGAACACGCCACGTGTGTGGGTGTATATTTGTCCCATTGTTCGATACTGATTGTCGTAATTGACTTGAGATAAGGAATGTTATAAATACGTCTCAAGACGAATGTCTCCTTAATTAATTGAGTGCATTTCTTCCTAGCTTATTGTTAGAATAGGATAATCTTCCGTTGTAAATAAATCTTATTTTTAAAAGATCGGCTTTCGCTCGAAAAACGTAATTATATATATATAAAAAAAATATATATACATACGCAGGGTGGTAGGTTAATATCAAAAATTGAACCATAACACAATATATATATATATAAAAAAAATATATATACATACGCAGGGTGGTAGGTTAATATCATCGGGAAGTGACGATCCCGCGTACCCGAGTCGCCACAGCTTGATTTAGGTCAGCAGCCTTAGCGAGTTTGATTAAATTGCTCACCCAGTTATGACTAGACAACAGGGCGGAAGGGAGTATCAGGCCGGATGATCGGCTTGTAGGGGTCAGGTGTGGAGCGAGCGGCGCCCCTCCCCGAGACGGCACCTCAAGGCCAAATCCTGTCACTCCTCAGGGAGTTATCCGTAATAGCTTGAGTGCGCAACCGCGTCACTCTGCTACAAGGACACCAAGACGGGACAGGCGCACACGCTGGACAAGAGAAGATAACTCTACAGTTATGCGTGCGCATTATAGCGCTACGGAACTCGCTTTGGAATCAACTGGAACATACAGACAACATCTAATGGCAGCATGGGAGGATTAATGCCCCAGCAGACCAGCATACGCCCAACTTCTCTCTAACCGTGTAAGATGGATACTAGAGATCCAAAAATTATCACGCGTGGAGCTTGCGAACATCAAAGCCAACTGCTCTCCACGATTCACTCGTGAGCAAAGGAACCAGTCTGCCGGCAAAGTACACCGAGAAGGTCGTCCATGAGGATAAGCAGAAGCGGTTTGCCACCACCAACCGAGCACCCCGATGCCATCGAGGAGCTATTCCTAACAAACCTCATGAAGTATTCAAGCATTCCGGCAGAAAAAAGACCAAAAATGTGTAGATTGAAATACTCGAAATACGTTGCAGATACATTTTAATCTATGAACACAGTACTGACTAAACAGCTTGAGAATGTCAATAGTCTGGAGGAGGAGGTCGATATGGTGTATGCGGGAGTGTCAACTGTTTGTGAGATCCATGGGGAAAGCCTTGAACGTCGTAAATGTCATCTGCCCTCGGCACCCCCTTGGAGGGTCCGCCTGTAAAAGAAGATAAACGGCATGAGAAAAAAAATAGGAGTAATGCACACTCACCTAGGTACCCCTCAACCATCGAATAAAACCATAAGGATGACCAGAAGGCTTGCTTCAGCCTACCGTGTAAAGCGAAGAGACCCTGCTTTCAGAAAGAGAGTCAACATAATTTGTGATAGCCTAAAACAAAAAATTTAAGGCATTAGGAAATAAAATACGTCGTTACAATCTCAGAACCAAGAGATACAAGAATAGGAATAGGCTGTTCTTTCACAACCAAAAGCAGTTCTTCCGTAATCTCGAACGTAATTACGAGGAAGAAGTCCATCTCCTCGACCCTGACGAGGCGCATAAGTTCTGGAACGATATATGGTCTGATGGGGTTCACGACGGTGCACCTCAATGCAGGCTCAATCACAGATCCCCAGTACTCATATGGAGGATGTGAATATATCTGAATTGGACATAACGGCAACTCTGAGACGTTCAAACAATTGGGCATCGCCGGGAGCGGATGGCCTGCGGAACTTCTGGTGGAAGCATTTTACAAGTGTTCATGGAGGGCTCACAACGCTTTTCCAGAACTCGCTGTCCAACCCCTCAGATATACCTGAATTCTTCACCTTTGGTATTACACATCTGATTCCCAAGAAAGGAGACCTAAAAGACCCAAAAAATTACCGCCCGATCACATGCCTTCCTTCTGTATATAAGATCTTGACTAGAGTGCTGAACGGGTCTATTTTCGGACACCTTAAGGAGACCAACCTGATGGCTGATGAGCAGAATGGATGTCGCATTAAAACTAATGGATGTAAGGAGCTTCTTGTGGTTGACCATATAATAACAAAACAAGCTAAAAGGAAATTAAGAAATATATCCGTAGCCTGGATCGACTACAAGAGGGCCTTCGATTCACGTGGCTAATTAAAGTGCTAAAAATGCATGGCATCGCTCCGCAGGTGATAAATCTACTTAGACACCTCATGAACACCTGGAGGACCACCCTCTCTGTGAGAACTATGGAAGGCATTGTGAATACAGGTAGTATCGATATAAAACGCGGAATCTTCCAGGGTGATACTCTAAGCTGTATATGGTTTCGTTTGGCCTTGAATCCCCTAAGCAAACTCCTCAATAACACCAACTACGGATATGCGAAAAACTCTGGTAATCGGTTTTTTATAAGAAACCTAGAGAAAACTCACACAAGTTTCACGCTCAAAACCGTGGGAAAAGATTGAAGACTTTGGACCAAGGTCAGTGACTGGGAATAATAAAAGTGTTTCTAGATAGGATTCTCACCTCGTTGTTTCTCTGGAGTCGTTGCAGACGCTACCCATACAATCGGGGCTCCAACGGCTTTTCTCCTCGTTGTTGCTGGATTTGGCACCTTAACAATTGAAACTGAAAGTTTTGGAAGTTTTTAGCGGGGCGATAACTACGTTTTCACGCACGAAGCTTCGACACACAGTTCCTCTCGAAAACCGGCACAATCACATCCTCTTCGCCAATTACGTTTTTTCAGCGAAAGCCGACTTTTTTAAAAAAGTATTTATTTACAACGGAAGATATTCTACCTATTCTAACAATTAGCTAGGAAGAAATGCACTTAATTATTATTGACGATGAATTCGTCTTCAAGGTATTTATAACATTTCCTTATCTGCAATGAATAACACGCGACAAACAACACCCACGTCATCCACACAGTGGTATGATCTTAATGCTTAGTAATCAATATTCAACATGTTCATATTCAAATGGAATGCAATACAGATAAGCGATTCATCTAAGGTATACAGGGTTGGCATTATGTAATTATATATAGATATTGTTATGGTTCAATTTTTTGATATTAATAATTATTAAATTTTGTGAAAGAACCACTAACAATGTTCTTATAATTTTGTTGTTCAATTTTTCCCGTGACTCTTTTTAAGGGGGTTCTCAAGGTACACAAAAAAAAGAATATTTTGTTTACAACAACTTAATCTACGAAAATCCACTCTTGACCAGCTTCCAAATAATTTTTCTTCTTCCAAGCAGCACGACGTTTCAATTTCTCCTTCTCTCCTCTACTTGCCAAATCAATTCCAACAACTCAATCTACGAATATCCACTCTTGCCCAGCTTCCAAATACCATCCATTATATCTTTCTTCTTACAGAACCAATCTTTCTGCCAACTTTTTGAAAATTATCGAATTGTTTTACTTTCTGACAAAATGCTTCACTCTCTGACGTTTCTTTTCTGTCCAAACCCCGCTTGCTTAATTCTAATCATTTAACAACAATCTCTATGGTAACAATTAAATTATTCAGAACCATCTTAAAGAAAAACTCATTTTACTATAATTTATACGATATTTAAAAAAAAATTCTTGAATTTTGGTGATCTAATTTGAATTTATTTTCACCCTCGGATTTCCATGACAATATATATAAATATTGTTATGGTTCAATTTTTCGATATTAATAATTTTAAATTTTATTATTGAAATTTTAAAGAGAGAACCACTAACAATATTAAAAATAATTTTGTATTTTAATTTTTCTTTTATTTTTCCCGCGACTCTTTTTCAAGGAGGATTCTCAAGGTGCACATATGAAATAATCTTTGTTTACAAAAAAAACTTATTATTTAAATTCAATAAACTAATTCTAATAATGTTATAAAATTCTAAATTATGACACCTATCGAACAAGATATAAAATAAAAACTCACAGTGAACAGCTTACTCTAAATATTGTTCATCAAAATGCAAGCTTCAAATTTCTCCTCTGTTTCGTAGAGAATATCTTTGAATTCAATAATTGATCCTATAAGATCTATTGCCTCTGGTTCCACTAATATTTCTGGTATGAGCTGTTGGGACAATTTTATCCCACAGTTCTCTTCTAAACAGTGAAATCAGCAATGAATGTACTGTAGCTTGATTCCGGTATCTCCTTGATGATTTCAGGCTGCATAAATCTTCAATAATCTTTCGTTTTTAAATCTCAATTTTAATAATACTATTCAAACAAATTATTTCTATCATGACTTTTTACAATTGTCAAAATCAATTCGCTTGCTTAATTCTAATTATCTTACAACAATTTTCTATGGTAACTATTAAATTATTCTGAATCCTCTCTTAAAAAAAAATTCATTTTACTATAATTTATACGATGTTAAAAGAAAATTCTTGAATTTTGGTGATATAATTTGAATTTATTTTTCACTTTTGGATTTCCATGACAATTCCCCAAATTAAATATTCAATACTTTTTTTTTTTTTTTTTTTAAAAAAAAATTTTAAATATTGAAATTTTATGATTGATTTGTAATTTATAACTCGAATAATGACAAAAATTTTCTTGATAAGCATTGTTTGTTTCTTGATTGGATTTCAATACTAACATCATTTATGTCGAAAAAATTTTTTTTATAATATTTCTCCCCACTTCTCTTTTACTTTCTTACGTCTTTTTTTAATAGAACTCTTCTCTGGCGCAGGTTTATGAACTCTTTTAATAATTTTTTTCTTTTTATTGTTCATCTTATAAGCTCGTTTTTGCTTCTGGGAATCATCATCGATTTCATCATACATTAGGGAACTCTCATCTTCTTCGCTGTCATCAAATTTTGCCTTCTTACGTTTGTCACCTCTTTCTCTTAATTTTGTATAATAAAATCTATCAAATTTCTGAATTTCTGTTTAAATCAGCTCAATTTTGCCTGATTTTTTGTATATCAACTTGATATCCCCTTTCTTGAATCTCTATATAGAATTTTCTATTCTATGAATATTTCCAAAACAATATTTTCCTATTTCTGTTTCAGAACTATCCTCTCTAGTTCCTTTCTTGTCATCATTAGATTTAAAAACATTTTCTTCTTCTTTCTTATATGATGAGTCTTGTAATTTCTGCATATTAATTTCATTCAATTTCATATTTTCTTCTATATTTTCTATTTTTACTGTAAGTTCTTTGTCTTTCTCAAAATCAATTATTTCTTCTTCAATTTTATTCTCAAGTCTGTTTTCCCATAAATAAATTCTTTCTCTGGTTTTCTTCAGTTCCCTTGAATTTTCTTCTATTTTAGTCTCTAATCTCTCTGAAATTTCTTCCATTTTCTCAAATTTTGTATTCATGTCCAGTTTCAATTTTTCTGTATTATCTTTCATTTCTTCCATCTTTTGTTTCAAACTTTCTGAATTATCTTTCATTTCTTGATGCATTCTTTCTGAATTATCTTTCATTTCTTGATGCATTCTTTCTGAATTATCTTCCATCTTTTGTTTCATCTCCATTAATAAATTGATTAATACATTTGATTCTGTTTTGTTTTGTTCTTCTTCACTTCTTTGTATTTTATCTTCTTCATCTCCTTTTTCCCCAATCAAAGTTTTACTTCTAGTTTCCATGTTGAAAAACAAATGTTAATTATAAAAAAATTATCGAAAAAATATTATAATAAATCTGTTGTATAAACTCAAATTATTCACCTTGTTCAAGCCACGCGTTGGGCGCCAAATTTGTTATGGTTCAATTTTTCGATATAATAATTTTAAATTTTATTATTGAAATTTTCAAGAGAGAACCACTAACAATATTAAAAATAATTTTGTATTTTAATTTTTCTTTTATTTTTCCCGCGACATCTTTTTCAAGGAGGATTCTCAAGGTGCACATATGAAATAATCTTTGTTTACAAAAAACTTATTATTTAAATTCAATAAACTAATTCTAAAAATGTTATAAAATTCTAAATTATGACACCTATCGAACAAGATATAAAATAAAAACTCACAGTGAACAGCTTACTCTAAATATAGTTTATCAAAATGCAAGCTTCAAATTTCTCCTCTGTTTCGTAGAGAATATCTTTGAATTCAGTAATTGATCCTATAAGATCTATTGCCTCTGGTTCCACCAATATTTCTGGTATGAGTTGTTGAGACAATTTTATCCCACAGTTCTCTTCTAAACAGTGAAATCAGCAATGAATGTACTGCAACTTGATTCCAGTATCTCCAAATCAACAACTTCCTGATGTCAGGCTGTATAAATCTTTGATAACTTTTCGTTTTCCAATCTTAATTTCAATCATACAATTCAAAGAAATTTTTTTCACACTGACTTTTCACAATTGTCAAAATCAATTCGCTTGCTTAATTCTAATTATCTTACAACAATTTTCTATGGTAACTATTGAATTATTCTGAATCCTCTCTTAAAAAAAAATTCATTTTACTATAATTTATACGATGTCAAAAGAAAATTCTTGAATTTTGGTGATATAATTTGAATTTATTTGTCACTTTTGGATTTCCATGACAATATATATTGTCATGGGAATCTAAGAATGAAAAATAAATTCAAAATATATCATCGAACAAAATTCGATAAACGATTCAAATATGAATTTTCTTTTTCAAGAGGGTTCAGATTATTTAAAATGTTACCATAGAAATTGTTGTAAAATTGTAAGAATTAAGGAAGCTGTTTTTTGACGGGAGAGAAATGTCATGATAGAAATAGTTTTTTTCAAAAAGGTTTATTGAAATTAAGATTTGAAAACGAAAGATTATCGAAGATTTATGCAGCCTGATATCATGTCGGAATCAAACTGCAGTATACTCATTGCCGACTTCACAGTTTAGAAGAAAACTGTGGGATAAAACTGCCCCAACAGCTCATTCCAGAAATATTAGTGGAACCCGAGGCAATACATCTTATAAAATCAATCACTAAATTCCAAGATATTCTCTACGAAACGGTGGAGAAATTTGAAGCTTGCATTTTGATGAACTATATTTAGAGTAAGCTGTTCACTGTGAGTTTTTAATTTAGATCTTGTTCAAAAGGAATAATAATTTAGAATTTATAAAATTATTAGAATTAGTTTAATGAATTTAAATAATAAGTTGTTGTAAACGAAAATTATTTTAATTGTGCACCTTAAGAACCCTCATTAAAAAGAGTCGCGGGAAAAATGAAAGAGAAATTGAAAAACAGAATTATTTTAATATTGTAAGTGGTTCTTTCATAAAATTTCAAAATGAAAATTTGAAATTATTAATATCAAAAATTGAACCATAACAATTTTGGCCCTCAACGCGTGGCTTGATTAAAGGTGATGGTTCTAAATAGGTGAATAATTTAAATTTAGATTCATTGAAATTTTTTTTATAATTTTTTGATAAATCAGCTTTTTTTTTCCAACATGGAAACAAGGGATAAAATTTTGTTGGGGAAAGAAGTCGAAACAGAATCAAATAAGATGATGAAGGAATTAACAGAAATGTATATGAAATTATATGAAGAAACGAAAGATAGTTCAGAAAGATTGAATCGAAAGATGAAAGAAATGAAAGATGGTTCAGAAAGATTGAATCAAAAGATGGGAGAAATGAAAGATGGTTCAGAAAGATTGAATCGAAAGATGGGAGAAATGAAAGATGGTTCAGAAAGATTGAATCGAAAGATGGAAGAAAAGGAAGATGGTTCAGAAAGATTGAATCGAAAGATGGAAGAAATGAAAGGTTGTTCAGAAAGAACGCATCATGAATTGAAGGAAATAAAAAAAATACAGAGAGAATAAAACTGGACATGAATATAAAATTTGAAAAAATGGAAGAAATTTCAGATAGATTAGAGATTAAAATAGAAGAGAATTCAAGGGAACTGAAGAAAACCAGAATCGATTTATGGGAAAACAGACTTGAGAATAAAATTGATGAAGAAATGATTGATTTTGAGAAAGACAAAGAACTTACAGTAATAATAGAAAACGCAGAAGAGAATATGAAATTGAATGAAATTAATATGCAGAAATTACAAGACTCGTCATATAAGAAAGAAGAAAAAAATGCTTTTAAATCTAACGATGACAAGAAAGGAACTAAAGAGGATAGTTCTGAAACAGAAATAGGAAAATATTGTTTTGGAAATATTCATAGAATAGAAAATTCTATATACAGATTCAAGAAAGGGGAAATCAAGTTGATATACAAAAAATCAAGAAAATTCAATATTCGAAATTTATTTTCTCAAAAAAAAAAAAATTATTGAATATTTAATTCGGGGAATTGTCATGGAAATCCAAGAATGGAAAATAAATTCAAAATATATCATCAATCAAAATTCGATAAACGATTAAAATATGCATTTTCTTTTTCAAGAGGGTTCAGATTATTTAAAATGTTACCATAGAAATTGTTGTAAAATTATTAGAATTAAGGAAGCTTTTTTTTGACGGGAGAGAAATGTCATGATAGAAATATTTTTTTCAAAAAGGTTTATTGAAATTAAGATTTGAAAACGAAAGATTATCGAAGATTTATGCAGCCTGACATCATGAAGGAGATACTGGAATCAAACTGCAGTATACTCATGCCGACTTCACAGTTTAGAAGAAAACTGTGGGATAAAACTGCCCCAACAGCTCATTCCAGAAATATTAGGCAATACATCTTATAAAATCAATCACTAAATTCCAAGATATTCTCTACGAAACGGTGGAGAAATTTGAAGCTTGCATTTTGATGAACTATATTTAGAGTAAGCTGTTCACTGTGAGTTTTTAATTTAGATCTAGTTCAAAAGGAATAATAATTTAGAATTTATAAAATTATTAGAATTAATTTAATGAATTCAAATAATAAGTTGTTGTGAACAAAAATTATTTTATTTGTGCACCTTAAGAACCCTTATTGAAAAGAGTCACGGGAAAAATAAAAGAAAAATTGAAAAACAATATGATTTTTAATATTGTTAGTGGTTTTTTCTCAAAATTTCAAGATTAAAATTATTAATATCAAAAATTGAACCATAACACAATATATATATATATAAAAAAAAATATATATACATACGCAGGGTGGTAGGTTAATATCATCGGGAAGTGACGATCCCGCGTACCCGAGTCGCCACAGCTTGATTTAGGTCAGCAGCCTTAGCGAGTTTGATTAAATTGCTCACCCAGTTATGACTAGACAACAGGGCGGAAGGGAGTATCAGGCCGGATGATCGGCTTGTAGGGGTCAGGTGTGGAGCGAGCGGCGCCCCTCCCCGAGACGGCACCTCAAGGCCAAATCCTGTCACTCCTCAGGGAGTTATCCGTAATAGCTTGAGTGCGCAACCGCGTCACTCTGCTACAAGGACACCAAGACGGGACAGGCGCACACGCTGGACAAGAGAAGATAACTCTACAGTTATGCGTGCGCATTATAGCGCTACGGAACTCGCTTTGGAATCAACTGGAACATACAGACAACATCTAATGGCAGCATGGGAGGATTAATGCCCCAGCAGACCAGCATACGCCCAACTTCTCTCTAACCGTGTAAGATGGATACTAGAGATCCAAAAATTATCACGCGTGGAGCTTGCGAACATTAAAGCCAACTGCTCTCCACGATTCACTCGTGAGCAAAGGAACCAGTCTGCCGGCAAAGTACACCGAGAAGGTCAACCATGAGGATAAGCAGAAGCGGTTTGCCACCACCAACCGAGCACCCCGATGCCATCGAGGAGCTATTCCTAACAAACCTCATGAAGTATTCAAGCATTCCGGCAGAAAAAAGACCAAAAATGTGTAGATTGAAATACTCGAAATACGTTGCAGATACATTTTAATCTATGAACACAGTACTGACTAAACAGCTTGAGAATGTCAATAGTCTGGAGGAGGAGGTCGATATGGTGTATGCGGGAGCGTCAACTGTTTGTGAGATCCATGGGGAAAGCCTTGAACGTCGTAAATGTCATCTGCCCTCGGCACCCCCTTGTAGGGTCCGCCTGTAAAAGAAGATAAACGGCATGAGAAAAAAAATAGGAGTAATGCACACTCACCTAGGTACCCCTCAACCATCGAATAAAACCATAAGGATGACCAGAAGGCTTGCTTCAGCCTACCGTGTAAAGCGAAGAGACCCTGCTTTCAGAAAGAGAGTCAACATAATTTGTGATAGCCTAAAACAAAAAATTTAAGGCATTAGGAAATAAAATACGTCGTTACAATCTCAGAACCAAGAGATACAAGAATAGGAATAGGCTGTTCTTTCACAACCAAAAGCAGTTCTTCCGTAATCTCGAACGTAATTACGAGGAAGAAGTCCATCTCCTCGACCCTGACGAGGCGCATAAGTTCTGGAACGATATATGGTCTGATGGTGTTCACGACGGTGCACCTCAATGCAGGCTCAATCACAGATCCCCAGTACTCATATGGAGGATGTGAATATATCTGAATTGGACATAACGGCAACTCTGAGACGTTCAAACAATTGGGCATCGCCGGGAGCGGATGGCCTGCGGAACTTCTGGTGGAAGCATTTTACAAGTGTTCATGGAGGGCTCACAACGCTTTTCCAGAACTCGCTGTCCAACCCCTCAGATATACCTGAATTCTTCACCTTGGGTATTACACATCTGATTCCCAAGAAAGGAGACCTAAAAGACCCAAAAAATTACCGCCCGATCACATGCCTTCCTTCTGTATATAAGATCTTGACTAGAGTGCTGAACGGGTCTATTTGCGGACACCTAAAGGAGACCAACCTGATGGCTGATGAGCAGAATGGATGTCGCATTAAAACTAATGGATGTAAGGAGCTTCTTGTGGTTGACCATATAATAACAAAACAAGCTAAAAGGAAATTAAGAAATATATCCGTAGCCTGGATCGACTACAAGAGGGCCTTCGATTCACGTGGCTAATTAAAGTGCTAAAAATGCATGGCATCGCTCCGCAGGTGATAAATCTACTTAGACACCTCATGAACACCTGGAGGACCACCCTCTCTGTGAGAACTATGGAAGGCATTGTGAATACAGGTAGTATCGATATAAAACGCGGAATCTTCCAGGGTGATACTCTAAGCTGTATATGGTTTCGTTTGGCCTTGAATCCCCTAAGCAAACTCCTCAATAACACCAACTACGGATATGCGATCAACAAACAGCAGGGAGTCAGAATCAATCATCGCCTCTACATAGATGATTTGAAGATATACGCTTCGAGTTGGGAGCAGTTGCGCCTTCAACTTGAGACTGTCACGGCTTGCAGCGATACAATCAGGATGGAAATGGAAATCGGTAGGTGTGCTACGCTCGAAGTAAAAAGAGGAAGGATTCAGAAGCCGCAAACTACTACCCTGATGAACTTCAATACGATTTTAGCCCTGAATGAGTACGAGTCGTACAAATACATTGGAATAAATCAGGCACTCGACATTAAAACATCAGAAATGAAAGTCATCTTCAGGAAGAAGCTTTATAGAAGAGTAAACTGGCTTCTGAAGTTTGGCCCTAACTCTAAATCACTTTTTACCGCAATCAACATCTGGGCTGTACCAAGCATTACCTATTCGTTCGGTGTTCTCACGTGGTCGCAAACGGACCTTCGGGAGATTGACAGAAAGATCAGAACCATGCTTACAAAGAACGGCACACACCATCCTCATTCATTGCCATAGTTAGGAAGGGGGTTACGTTCCACTGCGACCTCAAGGTCTATTGTGCCCATTCATTACCATAGAGCCAATAGAAATAAAAAACAAACCTTTACAGAATTATAAAAAGCCAATATACAAGGTGTTTCATTGGTAACTGTACATACGTTAACCTGAGGTGGAGCTAGCCTAGACGAGTCCAAAAAACCTATATGTGATAGGTCTAATCAACTTCATAGCCGAGATACAGGGTGATTTATGTATTCATCAATATTTTCGATTGCTTATAACTTTTGAACTATCCAGTATAATCGATTGATATGTGGAACGTAAAACACACTTCCATGGTAGACCAGGCAATAGAGATTTTTTCGTGACAAAAATCGTAGAAGAAAACCGCGAGTGGGGAGTTAAGTGGGGTGATCCGTGGATGTTCAGTGATATGTTTTCGCCTCGCAAATATCATTACTTTTCTTCTAATTTCGAAGAAAAACAAAAAAAAACGGTGTTTTTTTAGTTTTTTGCTTGTAAAATCTGAATCAATGGAGCGGTGCTAATACTTTCAACAGACGAATTGTAGAGAATGAAGAGATGAAAAAAAAGAGTGCTAGTGCAACTCGATCGGGTCATCATTACCGAAGGAAAGCCGGAAAAACCGTGAATATCAGCGTTTTTTCAAATCCTCATAACTCGGCCAATTTCGAAGTTGTAGCGCTGGCTTTCCAAATGAAAGTAGTGGTTAATAGATACTTTAAGCGGGCATAACCCAGACGTTGTCCGATAAATAGTTTTTGCGTAATTGCGATTTGAATTATTTAAGGCACTATTTTCCGGAAGAGCTGGATGCATCGGAAGTAGTCCGATTTCAATTTGCAAAACGGATTTTGAAAGAAGAAGTATAGTACTACAAAAAGACAAACTTGATTTTTCGTTAAAATGTTGCAAAATAGGTGAAAAATACGTGGAAACATGACCAAAACCGGCTCAGTGCCCCATCTGGGGCGGATAGTGGGGGTAGCCGGCAGACGCGGGGAACCAAAATCGCGCTGAGGCCAGGCGCGAATATTTACGTATATACCCCCACTACTTGACTGCAATCGAGCATTCGGCTGATTTTGATCATGTTTGCATGCTTTTTTCATTTATTTTGAAGCATTTTAACGAAAAATCAAGATTGCCTTTTTGTAGTACTATACTTTTTCTTTCAAAATACGTTTTGCAAATTGAAATCGGACTCGTTCCGACGCATCCAGCTCTTCCGGAAAATAGTGCCTTAAATAATTCGAATCGCAATTACGCAAAAACTATTTATCGGACAACGTCCGGGTTATGCACACTCAAACAATCTGTTGACCACTACTTTCATTTGGAAAGCCAGCGCTACAACTTCGAAATTGGCCGAGTTATGAGGATTTGAAAAAACGCTGATTTTCACGGTTTTTCCGGCTTTCCTCCGGTAATGATGACCCGATGGAGTTGCACTAGCACTCATTTTTTTAATCCTTTCATTCTCTACAATTCGTCTGTTGAAAGTATTAGCACCGCTCCATTGGTTCAGATTTTACAAGCAAAAAAATAAAAAAACATCGTTTTTTTTGGTGTTTCTTCGCAATTGCAAGAAAAGTAATGATATTTGTGAGTCGAAAACATATCACTGAACATCCACGGACCACCCCACGTAACTCCCCACTCGCGGTTTTCTTCTACGATTTTTGTCACAGAATGACCCTTTTTCTGCTCTATTGCCTGGTCTATGGGTGAATCGATTCATCTTTGAATTGATCAGAAAATCCAGGTCCGTATCAGAAAAATTTGGCCGTTTTCGCAGGCTAAGATTCAACACCCTGTATGAAGGAATATTGGAATTTGATTAGAATATTCGGAAAGAGTAGAAAATTTTCGATGGGGGTCAGTATATTTCAATGTCCCGCACGACGTTTGACCCATCAAACATTTTGGCTGAAGATTCAATTCGATAGTAAAATTTTACTTACTTCAGAATAATGTCGTACATTGAGATTGAATTCGAAAAATTTTGGGTTGGACCGATGAAATATTTGTATTTTTTTTTCATATTCTTATGAATAATTTCAAGAATTTATCAGAAGAATATGGATTTTGATTGAGTCATGCAAAATGATCAAGAGTCAGTTAATAAATAAACAAATGAGTAGACAAGTGAAACATTTGAAAGAAATCATAAAAGTTGCTCAAAAGTGCCACTGCTTTGCTCGATGTACATTCTTGCTCTTTTAAAATTACTTCTTAAAGCCTTTTTGATCATTTCTGGATCACTACGGATCTTATTGCAGGCAACTTCGATTCGTTGTAGGAGAATATCCTCACTTTCAATCTCAGACGCATATACTGAAGATTTCAAATAACCCTGAACGAAATAATCGATAGAATTGAAATCTGGTGATCTAGGAGGCCATGCATGCGGTCCACCTCTGCCTATCCACATATTTGGAAAGTTCTGATCGAGAAAGTTCCTAACAAAAGCTCTAAAATGGAGGGAGCCCCATCATGGAAATACATTTTTGCAATGTTCGTACCGTTGAGTAGTACAGGCAGATGATTTCGAAGGAAATCCAAATAAATATCACCAGTAAGACGTCTTGGCAGAATGTGAGGTCAAATCAATCGATCATTATAACCTCCACACCATACATTAATTGAAAATTTGGGATTTCATGTGTCTGACTGTGTGTGGATTTTCTTCCGCCCATGAAGAGCCATATTTCCGAGGGAAGGAGTCTTCAATTTGAGGAATTTGCATCGATTGGCTAAATAAAATCCACATGCCGTCTTGTTTACTCATTTGTTTAGTTATTTTTTCACCATTGATCATTTTGAATGAATTATTCAAAATCAATATTTTTCTGAAAAATTCTTGAAATTATTCATTAGAATATGAAAAAAATACAAATATTCCATCAGTCTAGCACACAATTTTTCGGATTCAATCTCAATGTACGACATTATTGTGAAGTAAGTGGAATTTTACTATCGAATTAAATCTTTAGACAAAAATTTTGATGGGTCAAACGTCGTGCGGGACACTGAAATCTACTGATGCCCATCGGAAATTTTCTGCTCTTTCCGAATATTTTAATAAAATTCCAATATTCCTCCATACAGGGTGTTGAATCTCAGCCTGCGAAAAGGGCCAAATTTTTCTGATACGGACCTGGATTTTCTGATCAATTCAAAGATGAATCGATTCAACCATGGAAGTGTGTTTTACGTTCCAAATATCAATCGATTATACGGAGGATAAGTTCAGAAGTTATAAGCAATTGAAAATATTGATGAATACATAAATCTCGGTTATGAAGTTAATTAGACCTATCACATATAGGTTTTTTGGACTCGTCTTGGGTAGCTCTACCCCAAGTTAACGTATGTACATTTACCAATGAAACACCCTGTAGATGAGATCAACAAAGAAATTGCGTTTTATATTGAAATGAAAGAGAATAAGTCTGTCAATGAGCCATATAAGAGTCATTCAATAACGTAGTGTCAGAAAGCATTAAAAATCATACACCCATGATTACAAGTCATCCATACATTCATGAACTTCCTCCATACATTATAAGGCTCATAAAATATTGGAACAAATTATATAGGGAAAACTAGCAAACCCGGCGAACTCCGTTTTGCCACCAGATGGCTTCGTTTTATGTAACATTTCGTTTGGTGATTTAAAGATGAAGAAAAATTTTGTTTTGTTTATATTTGAAAAGGAAAAATTTTATTTCATTTCACAACAGTAATGAATTCATTTCGATTACAAAAATGAAGTGTTATTTAGTTGAACTTCTCTAAGTAAATGAAAGTGAATCCAAAGTAAATACTGAATCGAAGCGTTATACGTGTCCGCAAATTATCCGTTTCATTGAAGTGCTCCTTGGTAAACCACATTTTTTGTTTTTTGGTCTGACGTTAACACAAACAAAGCGGATGGTTTCCCAACTCGTGAACACGCAACGTATAACTGCCCATGTGAAAAACAATGATTTTCTAAATTTATTCCGCAAACACTAAGCGATTGGCCTTGCGACTTGTCAATTGTCATTGCGAACGCTAGGCGAACTGGAAATTGCAATCGTTTGAGGTCAAACGGAAGATCAGTCGGAATCATTGGTATTCGAGGAATACATATATTTTCACCTGCGTACTTTCCGTTAATATTGGTTGCCTCAATCAAATTCGGCATAAGTCTTTTTTACCGAAAGTCGGGTACCGTTGCAAAGTCGCGGTGGATTCAAATTACGCAATATCATAATAACTGTTCCAACTTTGAGTTGCAAGTTATGTGGTGGAAATCCTGGTTTCTCCAGAGAGTTCGAAAACTCCGTTGGATAATTTACTACATCATCGGGATTTGTTATGGAATCAACGGATTTGTATGTCACCAAATCGCCAGAAATTTTTGATTGAATGGTGAAATTCAGTGCGTGTACATCATAATTCTTTGCAGCAAGAATTGCTCGTTGACTTAACCAAGCATAATTCTGATAATTCTCACTAATGTTGGGGAAAACATTTTCAATAAGAGCTAATTGAGAGTCTACAAATAGGCAAAGGTCGTTGGTAAGAGTAATTAATCCAGATGTCGCATCAACTGGGACTTTTCCATTTCCAACAGCTAAAAATTGTTTGGAAAATTCTGCAGCACTGGTCATTTTGAAGTTGAACTCTCATATTAGTGGTTAGCGATAATGTTTTTACGTTATTCCGTAAAGGTGATGCCTTCAGGCAAGCATTCAATTCATCTGCAGGCGTTCCACGGGGAAGTACTGGCAACGCCTGCCTGAAATCGCCTGCCAACAATATCATCAAGCCGCCAAAGATGTTGTTATTTCGCCGAAGATCCTTCAGTGTGAAGTTTAGTGCTTCAAGTGATTTCTTATGTGCCATTGTGCACTCA
The DNA here is from genome assembly GCA_963966015.1 of Aphidecta obliterata. NCBI lineage: Eukaryota > Metazoa > Arthropoda > Insecta > Coleoptera > Coccinellidae > Aphidecta > Aphidecta obliterata. Next base: position 25,122,136 of record OZ014434.1, on the reverse strand, counting down.
TCCCAAACAATGAGCTTGCATTGCATCAACAATTTTCCCATTGCACTGGATCGGGAAATATTGCATGTTGGAGTATCAATTGTGTTTGAATTGAGTGGCAACTTGAGCGCAGAATGTGCAGTACGACCGCCATCTAGAAGAGTCGCCGCAATTCCAGATGATGCTAACGCCAAAGCTATGTCACATCTGGATCGAATAGTGGCCAAAATCAATGAAATGACAAATGTTTTCCCTGTTCCTCCAGGCGCGTCCAGGAAGAATAGACCACCAGTATTATTGCCCACCGCTTGCATTAATGTTTCGTATACTTGTTTTTGCTGTTCATTCAGCAACGGTACATTATTTCGAACGAATTCCTGCAATGTATCAACATTGTATTGCAGCTCTCGATTTAATTCTTGGTTGAATGGATCGTGAATCGATCGATTTGGCGCAATCATTCCTACTTCAATCAGTAGCTTGTTTGCAATAGTCAAGCATTGATCCTCAATCAGAATCAATCCTTCATTGTAGATTTCATCGGTTATTTGGATGTCAGGATTACTCGTTTGAATGCGCAAGCAATGCAAGATATCTTCACATATGTCGTCTTTGTATTTGTTCCATAACTGAATTGGTTGTGAAGGAAAACATGTGGTGATGATAATTGCGAACAGAGTTCGTATTTGGTACGCATTTGATGAAACAACTGAGTCCGCAAGTGTTAAATCCCAATGAGAATCGTTCTCCAGCAAACCCAATAGTTGACATGCTTCTCGATATGTTTGGCATTGGTGGCCATTCACAGTTTTCAAATGCGCAAATGATTTTGGTCCACGTACATTTACCAACAGCAGTCGCAAATAAAAGCATTCATCATTTCTAGGATGAACAGTATACATGCGACCTAGTGCATCAGTGGAAAACACCTGTGGCCAATCTGGAACTGGGGTTCCTTGTTTGCGACGTTGGAATTTCTTTGATGATTGATTCCAAGTATAAAACTTGGGCATTTCAAGGTACATCAGCGTCGCTGCGAATGGATCTGCTTCACACATTGCAAAGAAGCTAGTCAATGTTGTCGATGGTGGTCTCTCAGCTCGTTGTGCCGCATTTGCCTCAGTGAAGTAAACTCTTTGGCAATTTTCCAAATGCACTGCTAAATGTACAACTGTGGGATATCTTTCATGAATTTGAAATGCCAATAATCGCCACAGTGCTTCATTAGTACTGACGTATCTGCCCATTTGGAAGTTGCCGATTTCGTCATTCGCATTTTCCGACGCAATACCAAACACAGCCATGTCGCTGCCTTTTGTGACGTACTTGCACAAATATTTGATTGATTTGGCCGAATGACAACTCTCAACGTTTGCATGTGTTTCGAAAATTCGTGATAGCAGCGGGCAATATGGTACAATGAATTCATTTCCGATCTCAATCTCTTGATTTCGAACTTTAACTTTGATAGTTCGACCATTATCTTCTTTTGAACGCCGACGATAAACTGGATATCCATCGTTCCCTGTGACTGTTTCAGCAACTAACCTTCGCGGATATCGTTTTGTGCACTTTCCATCTGCCATGCAAGGCGATAATGGATTTAATGCACCGCACGGTCCATGCACCATCTGTGTTGTCACAGTGTCGTTTAGATGGGGATCAGTGACTGGATCAGGAATTTCAGCTGATATGATGTCGTCCACTTCATTTGAATGTAATTTGTTCAGCAACCAAATTAGGATATGAGCATGCGGTAGTCCAAGCTTCTGCCATTCCACCGAGTACATATAACAACGTGTGTCACCAAAAACTCGATATTTAGTAAGCACATCCATCATAACCTTGATTTTTTGCTGAAATACTCTGGCGATTATGTCATGGCGATCTTGCGGTTTTTGGCCCGGTTCCAACTCACGTTCAATTTCCGTCCACTTCAGATTGCATGTGAACGTAATAAATGAATTCCATAATTTCGCACGTACGTCATAGCGTCTTGAGCGTATTCGTGCATGTGGCGTGGGCTTCCGATATAATACCCGATCCACACTCATGCCGAGAATAACGGCAAGAATTCTTGCCGCGAATCTTGGCGTGAACTTCACGTGTAAATAAGCCAGGAATATTCGCAGTTTGGTTCGCGCGATCCCATCCACACTCGCGTTTCGCGGGTTCGCGGACGTTCACGGCATGAGTGTGGATCGGGCTTAAGATGATGGGAGAATCGTCAGACGTCCAATATTCTGTACATCACCATCTGAATGAATAGCATCACGCAAGTGTATAAAGTCCTCAGATCGTAGCTTTGCCTGATTGAATCGGATGAACGGTTAACGTTCGGTCTCGACTTTGACATACATGTCGACAGCGAATTGCTGGGATAGCCGACGGCACTTCAGAATGACATTCTCCTTATGTGTACGAATCATCATACGATACGCAAAGTAATTCATTGCGCTTAGATTTTTATTCGTTGATACGCCTGAAAATGGAAAATTAAATGAATTGTTGATGGAAACCAATAATAGCAATAATTAGTGTGTGAATATTGTATCTGTAATTGGATCGACCATCTTCAACGTGATGTCGTATCCGTCTTGCCCTTGCCAATAAATGATTGGATATTGTAACGCATCGTACAAACGATGTGTCTCGTTTACACGATGCATGATATTGCTTCTTCGCTGAACGACAATGTCTCGCGATTTAGTTGGATCGCCAACAATAATGGCAGCAACATCATTAACGGTGGGTGCATTGAATCTTCGCACATGTTCACCTGTTGGGGTACAATCCGCTCTTATGACAAATTTGTGCGTATCCGATGGCATTCGTTCCAATGCTGTTTTGAACATATTAACCACAGCATTATCAGCGTGAAAGAATGCTTGCAACTGTTCAATATGTCGTCTCTTTGACTGTTGTGTTCCCTGTATATTGCACCGCACATTCAGCTGATTCATCATCGACGAAATGAAATATATTTGCAGAAATTGATGCGGTTCATCTGGTGTTGGCACCATTGAACCATGCAAATGATATATTTGTCCTTGTATCTGTAATTGCAAAATATCATTTGTTGAAGAATACGGTGTAACTTCTGATCTTGTGATGGTGTAGTGTGTGGTGTATATGTAGTTGTTATGTATTGCAATTCATTGTGTTGGTGTGAGTGATTAGTTATGTGTGTTGTATCTTTTACCTTGCAAGTCGGCATGAAGCCGCCTTCTCGAATGATATTAGCTCCAAAGGAAGTCATGCGAAAGCAGTTATTGTATTCAAGGATGTGTTGAAGAAAATGGCTGGAATCGGGATCACTTCCATCGAACAATGGTTTCAGTGGCTGTGGTGGTGTAAGTAATGGATCCAGTTTGACTTTTCCACTTGCGCAGCACAATCCAGCCGTTTCTCTTTTGAACTTTAACACATTGCAATATCGGCATATAGTCGTCATTGGTCCAATATCTAAATTTTCATCATCACTGTAGTTCGCAGTGGGATCATATTGGAATGCCAAGCGATTGTATGATGCCAATGATCTTCGTGTGCTCACGCGTTGTCTCAATCGAGCATTTTCTCTTATTATATTTTGTCTTTCTTCGCTTAAGTTCTGTGAATACACCTGTTGCTGGCTTGCATGTCTTGTGCGGCGACCGATGTTCGCACGTCGTCCCCTAGGCATTTTGGACAGAGTGGTGAATTTAACCTCAAATGCACGATCCACATAATTTACACAGTTCAACTTACGACCTTAAAGACAAATGCCTGCTGTTGAAATTGAATAAAAATTTGCACAATATACGTTATATGTTTTTTTTACTTTTTTTTCACAATTTCACAGTGAACACAATACCGGTTTGTCACATGAAATTAACTGATCAGAGAACAATGAGTAGCTGTCAAACAATAGTAGTGTTCTTTCGTACTGATTCAACTGATGGAACTTATGTGCTTTAAGTGAAAGTGATTTTGCAATCAGAACATATTCATTCACTTGAAGCCCGAAAGAATGCGCTCACTTCTATGTATATAAAATTCTTTAACATCAAACTTCAAATTTTGACTTTTCCAATGTGATCTATTTGAAATAAGAAATTTCGCGATCAGAATAATCAGTTGCAATCACTTTGGAGTTATGGAAGGGGGAACTGATTGAAAACGAAAGAACGATCGCTTAAACTGATCTATGTGATTTAACTTACATAAATCACTTCGCTCAGTACGAAAGAACATTACTAATGTATCACGCAACGGCGCCATCTTTGAATAAAAATTTGCACAATATACGTGATTGATTTGATGGTTTCCAATTGAAATGTTAGGAAACGAATAACTTATTTTTCTTACTTTTTTTTCACAATTTCACAGTGAACACAATACCGGTTTGTCACATGAAATTAATTGAGCAGAGAACAATAAGTAGCTGTCAAACAATGTATCACGCACCGGCGCCATCTACTTAAAATGTTGGTTTGTCCTGAATTTTTCCTGAATTTTCTTTGCTATAAACCTCACGGAGCCCGAGACCTTTCCAACGAATGCAAAACCGTGGAAATCGGTTCGTGCGTTCTGGAGTTATAGCGTCAGGAAGGAAAACCCGACTTATTTTTATATAGTAGAGAAGATTGCAGAACCAGAAATCCAGAATTCAAGAGAACAGTGAATGAGTATAATAGGAGTATACATATTATGATTCAACAATATAAGGAACATACTTGGACAGGAGCATGTAGCAGAATAAACGAATCCTAGGGTAAAAAGTTTTATCAAGAAGTAGGTAAACCAACTAACAAAATACAAACAATTCTCCCAGATTCCTTCAATAGCTGATAATAACAAGGAATATGTAATAGATCAAGAAAAGGCTGATTGGTTTTCTAAGTACTACAAGAACATATTCACATTTGACAAAGAAGACAAATTCGACAAAAATACTTATGAAGAGGTGAACGCTTGGTATGAAGATTATTTCAGAAGCAGTGAGAACATGGAAGTTGGAAAAATAGAAATAGAAGAATACTATCAAATACTACAGAAAACCGAAAATAGTACACCTGGCCAAGACAACATCCCATGGTCCATAGTGAAAGCACTAGATTCTAAAATACATGAACACTTGAAAGGTATATATGAATTTTGTTTGAATAACAGTATACTTCCAGGAATTTGGAAGTCAGGTCATAAAATAAATATACCTAAGCAGAATTTAGATTCCAGCAAAATTACAAATTATAGGCCAATAACTTTGTTACCAGTGTTGGGGAAGTTAATTAAAAACATGCTTGAGAAATATATAAGCAGTCATATACCGATTTGGCTCCAAGGAAAGGAATTCGACAAACCACCCACTCACAATCTTGGTATCAAGTGTGCAGAATGCAACACTCAGGAAACTTAAGACAGCAGCTTTGTGTTTGTACATACAGAAAGCTTTTGACAGCATGTGGCACAAGGGACTACTATTCAAATTGAACAAGGTAGAATGCCCCTTTTTGAGCGCTCGTACTACTTACACGAGGGCTATATCATTTCGTCACGATGTCTGTATTAATGGCATTTTGAACTGAAAATGTGCCGGATACACGATAACTCTCGAACGGAACGTCCTAGAGTTTCCTTTCGGTGCGGGTTCAGTTCCCAAATGCCGAGGTTAAGTTCGTTAATGGGCAGAATTCCACCAAGGGTTCCGTAAATATGGCCGTTCGAAGTTTTTTTTTCTGATTACTCTGAAACTACACATTCGACCTGAAATTTTGCACACAGATGGAAAATGTCGTGTTCAAGATACTCACAAAACTTTGTTTAGATCGCATACCCAGAACCATAGAAAATTATAACTTTGTAATGGAAAGTTGAAAGTTTCAGGGTAGGTGTGGATCTCCGATGTCGCGGTCACGTTCATCAATGAGCAAAATTAGACTAGGAGTTCCGTAAATATGGTCGTTTAAAATTTAGTTTTCTTGATAATTTCGAAACTACGGATTCGATCTTGACGAAATTTTTTGTTTTGATGGAGAATGATATACTCAGGCTACATTTTGTCCAGATCGCATGACTTGAACCATAAAAACCATAGAAAATTATAACTTTCGAACGGAAAGGCCTAGGGACTTGAAATTTTCAGGGTGGGTTTGGATCGCGAATTTCGCGGTCACGTTCAACAATGATCGAAATTAGATCAGGGGTTCCGTGAATATGGCCGTTCGAAATTTTGTTCTCCTGATTCCTTCGAAACTGCTGATTCGATTAAGGTGAAATTTCACACTCAGATGGAAAATGACGTGTTCAAGTTACATGCAAAATATTGTCCAGATCGCAATGCCAGAATTATAGAAAATTATAACTTTGTAATGGAAAGGCTTAGGGACTTGAAATTTTCAAAATAGGGGTGGATCTCAAATGTCGCGGTCACGTTCATCAATGAGCAAAATTAGACTAGGAGTTTCGTAAATATGGTTGTTTGAAATTTAGTTTTCTTGATCATTTCGAAACTACGGATTCGATCGACATAAAATTTTGTATTTCAAACGAGAATGATATATTAAAGCAACAATTTGTTTAGATCGCATGACCAGAACCATAGAAACCATAAAAAATTATAACTTCCGAAGGGAAAGGCCTAGGAACTTGAAATTTTCAGGGTGGGTTTGGATCGCGAATTTCACGGTCACGTTCATCAATGAGCAAAATTAGATTAGGGGTTCCGTAAATATGGCCGTTCAAAATATTTTTTTCCTGATAATTTCGAAACTAAGGATTTGATTTGAATGAAATTTTGCACCTAGCTGAGGAATAATGTATTCAAACTACGTGCGAAATTTTGTCCAGATCGCATCACCAAGACCATAGATACCGTAGAAAATTCAAGCGAATTATCGAAAAAAAATTGGTTGACAGCTGTCAAAAGTTTCCTCAATTGGTTTCCAAAACTGGAAAATGCGAATCTTCCTACAAGGTGCATGAACGAGCGCTCAAAAGCTCCTGCCATCACGGCAGTGCTTTTCGTAATTTTATAATCATTAACGGAATATCTGTAAATCCAACACCATCAATAAAATATTTGGGAGTTCAAATTGATAACAGGTACAATTTCAACAATCACACAAGATTAATGAAAAAGAAGACCATAACAAGAGCGAAATATTTTACAAAGCTGACATATAAGAAACAGGGAATTAACATCAATAGTGCAACTGAAATATACACAACTATATGCCGGAAATTACTGGAGTATGCACATCCAGTGCATGCTAATTGTAAATCAACAGCAATTAAAAATCTGGAGGTAGCAGAGACGACTGCATTGAAGATCATAACGAGAATGAGACATCCAAACAATGTTCTCCACAATCCACCAAACCATCTACTTCTCTCCACAACAGGAATTGAGCCAATCAAAGATAGAAGAAATAGGCTAAATAAATCATTCTATAATAAATTATTAGAATTAGAGGAAGTGATGTTTCAGTACCATGAGGATGGAAACAACATCTCAACAAGAAGACATCCAACGCAGACTCTAATTCAAAAATTACGCCATAATTAATATATAATTTAATTTATAATTGATATGATATTTCAATGAAAATATAAAGAATTTATATTGTAAATCAATAGGCTGAAGGACCTAAGGTCGATGACCATTCGCCTGTATATGGCATGTGTATATGTGGCAGTAAAAGACGTTTACTACTTCTACTACCATTAAAATTCTAATAGAATCAGCCGATACTTGATGGAAATCCATAATCAAACTTACAAAAGAATTACTAGTATGATTTCCAAAGTTATACCTTAACCACCTGAAGATGATGCTTCGCATCGAAACACGTGTCGTGGAATTTAACCCAATGTAGTGGAAATCATACTAGTTATTCCATTTTGAGTTTATAACTTATTAGCTATCTTTATACTTCGGTACACTCTACATAACATGCGAAACAGGACTGTCTGTGCAGAGGCAGACTCTTTTACCTGAACACCTCGCGTGTTTGCGCCGGCACCTGCGCCTGGTGAGCGCGGTGAAGTCAAAACATTTGAATATATAATTACATAATGCCAACCCTGTATATTGCAGATGAACCCCTTATCTATTCTTATTCGAATATTCATATTACCTTATTACATTTTGATGACACATCATTTTGAACACGCCACGTGTGTGGGTGTATATTTGTCCCATTGTTCGATACTGTTTGTCGCAATTAATTTGAGATAAGAAATGTTATAATTACCTCTCAAGACGAATTCATCGTCAATAATTTAGTGCATTTCTTCCTAGCTAATTGTTAGAATAGGTAGAATAACTTCCGTTTTAAATAAACCTTTTTTTTGAAAATTCGGATTTTGCTCCAAAAACGTAATTGGCGACGAGGATGGGATTGTGCCGGTTTTCGTGAAGAACCTTGTTTCGAAACTTCGTGCGTGAAAACGTAGTTATCGCCGCGCTAAGAACTTCCAAAACTTTCAGTTTCAACTGTTAAGGTGCCAAATCCAGCAACAACGAGGAGAAAAGCCGTTGGAGCCCTGATTGTATGGGTAGCGTCTGCAACGACTCCAAAGAAACAACGTGGTGAGAATCCTATCTAGAAACACTTTTTTATTCCCAGTCACTGACCCTGGTCCAAAGTCTTCAATCTTTTCCCACGGTTTTGAGCGTAAAACTTGTGTGAGTTTTTTCTAGGTTTCTTATAAAAAACCGATTACCAGATTTTTTCCTAGGTTTCTTAATACAAGAAACCGATTACCAGAGTTTTTCCTAGGTTTCTTATAAAATGAAAAACCGAATAAAATTAGTTTTTTTTTTAAGTATAATAATAATTATTTCAAGATTACTTCCGTAAAGCATTTTAAAGGCCGGAAGAATACAAATAAGATGGCAGTCGCACCAGAACCAAATATGTTCGATAAATTAAAATTAATTGATTTATTTTCAAAGTCAATTGTACCATTTGATGGTAATCCTGCAAATCTCGCACGATTTTTGAATCACTGCGAAAGATTCTATAATAGGTTCAGATCTGCCGACGCGTTAATAAATGAAGCGATAATCGATATCATAAAAAGTAAATTGGTAGGAAATGCCAGTGAAATCGTAAGTTCCAATGAGAGAATTACAGATAACTGGATTAACTTGAAGGAATTTTTAAAATTAAGATTCGAGGAAAAAATTAGCCTCACAGTTTTGTTTTGGGATCTCCAAAATGCCCAAAGATGTCGTAACGAAAACGATTCAGATTTTCTAGGAAGAATAGTAGATTTAAAAAACAAATATGATTCGCAAGTAGAATTGTCTAATTTACCGATTCTTGAAAAGGATCAAGAAAAAAATACTAATATTAACCCCGAATTAAGAACAGCCCTTAGAGGTCATGGAATTATGAACTATGACGATATAATAAATTTTATTCGTCAAGATTACTACTTTTACCAACAACCGTATATGCATTATAAAAATCAGAATAATCAGAGGAATTTTCCTCAGCAAAATCAAAGAAACGTCACTCAAAATAATAAAAATAATTTTCCAAATAATAATCGAGCAAACTTCCCAACTAATAATTATAGAAGTTTTCCTCATAATAATCAATCAAATTTTCCCCAATCTAGTCAAAATAATGAAAGAAATTTTTATCCAAATAATTCCCACCCGAGATTCCCATCTCAACCGATTAATTTCCAACAAAGACAAGTAAAAACTTATTTCCCGACAAATCGTCAAGTTTTTGGAAATAATCCAAATACTTCTTTCAATGAACGTAAAAATGAAAATTATTTTAAACCTCATCCTAATCAAAGAATACAATCTCCCCCTGAAAAAATGGCGATTCAGACAAGGAATTATCCCCAAAAGAGATCAAATTATTCTACTCAATATCAACAAAGTCCCCAGAGACAATTTTTTAATCATCAACCCAATCCAAATATAATGATTGAAGAATTAACCAATATAGCGTCTACTTCGAAAGACCCGAGATTCAAAAAGCGTGATTTCAACGAAGGTTCATATCCAGAACGTAATAATTCCAGTAAATATTTAAATGAAAATTTTCGAGATCGTGCCATGAACGACTCATTGACCTAAATAATACATTAGATAACACGAACCAACTCCCCTATATTCAATTCCAAAATCCTAAATGTAAACTTTTAATTGATAGTGGATGTTCAGTGTGTCTTATTGATCCAAAATTCGCGTATAATAATTTCCCTAAAAATATTTTTATTGAGTCTACGACATTAACTGCATGTTTCAAAAAACGAACTGCAAATGAAAAAGTTTTAATATCTTTATTCCCTGAATTTCAAATTGATGATTTTCATCCCTTTGTCGTATACAAGTTCCATAAGAATTATGATGGTCTTATAGGAGCCGATTTTTTGAATAAATACGGACTTAACTTAGATTTTAGAAATCAATTATTAGCTAACGAATATTCTCAAATCCCCTTTTATTATCAACAAGTGTGTCAGAAACCCCAAAACATCCCAATTGACCTTAGTCATTTAGAACCAGAAATTAGTAGCCAACTAATGAAAATCCTTCAAACTAATGAAGATGTTTTACAATTACCGGGTCAAGCCCTTAATTTTTCAAGTAAAATAAAACATAAAATTCGAACAAGTGACGAAGTTCCTGTTCATTGTTAAATTTATAGATACCCTGAAGTTCATAGAGAAGAAGTTCAGACTCAAATCAAAGAAATGTTAGACAAAAAAATTATCAGACCGAGTATATCTCCATGGTCGTTTCCAGTTGTAATTGTTCCTAAAAAAGAAGATTTATCCGGAAAAAAGAAATGGCGTATAGCGATTGATTATCGTAAATTAAATGATAAAACTATTGATGATAGGTATCCCCTTACTCAGATCGAAAGTATCCTAGATAAATTAGGAAATAAAAAATATTTTACTACCCTTGACTTAGCATCCGGATTTCATCAAATCGAATTAGATGAAGATTCAATTGAAAAAACAGCTTTTACAGTAGAAAATGGTCATTATGAATTTTTGAGAATGCCATTTGGACTTGAAAATGCTCCGGCAACTTTCCAAAGATTAATGAATAATGTTCTGAAAGATCACATAGGAAAGATCTGTTACGTTTACATGGAAGATATAGTTGTATTTTCCGATACGATCGAACAACACTTAGCAGATATCCATAATATTCTAAAAGCATTTAAAGCAGATAATTTGAAAATCCAATTAGATAAATGTCACGTTTTCAAAACTGGAATTGAATTCTTAGGACATATTATTACCCCTGAAGGAATCAAACCGAATCCGAACAAATTAAGAGCAGTCAGCAAATTTCCAATTCCTAAAACTCCTAAAGAAATAAAATCATTTCTTGGACTCGTAGGATATTATAGAAAGTTTATCTCTAATTTCGCAAAGATAACGAAACCATTAACTTCATGTTTGAGGAAAGATTCCAAAATTAATATTGATGATCCGAAATATATCGAAGCGTTCGAAATATGTAAAAGAAATTTATTGAACCATCCTGTATTGAGATACCCCGATTTCGATAAGCCATTCGTTCTTACAACTGATGCGTCAGGTTTCGCGATAGGCTCTGTTTTATCTCAAGGTGAAGTTCCGAACGACCTTCCTATAGCATTTGCGAGTAGAACCCTTAACCCAGCTGAGACTCGTTATTCGACAATAGAGAAGGAGTTATTGGCTGTGGTCTGGTCATGCAAAAATTTCCGCCCCAATCTCTATGGAAAGAAATTTACTATTTATATGGATCACAAACCCTTAATATGGTTATTTTCATTAAAAGAACCGAATTCCCGCCTTATGCGCTGGTGGATAGAACTAGAAGAATTTGATTATGAAATTCGTTATAAAAAAAGTTCAACTAATAATGCTGATGCTCTCAGTCGAATTATAATAGAGTCAGATAATAAATTGACTTGTAAAGATTTTGTAAAAAATTATGAATTAAAAAATATTAAAGATTCCCCTAAGATAATTGAAAAAACAGGTAATTTATTTAAAGCGCCAAAGAATTATGCGTTAGCACTTTGCGTTTCCCGAGATTTTCACATGGACCGAGGTATAGCCCTCGAATTTAAAAATAAATTTGGTCAAATAGATAATTTAAAATCTCAAAATAAGCTACTAGGAGAAGTAGCAACGATCCAAATAGATGATCGAAATATTTATTATTTAATTACTAAAGATTTATGCTATGATAAACCGGAATATGAAACCGTTTTTCAATCTATATAAAATCTCAAAGAATTGTGTCAATATAATAATGACAAATACTTGGCTATACCAAGAATTGCATGCGGTCTAGATAAATTGGACTGGCATATTATTTTAAATATGATAAAATATATTTTTGCGGAATCTGATATAAAGATAATTGTATATTCCTTACCGAATCGGAATATCGGAGGAAATACTAACGAATTTAAAAATGATCCAATGATAGAGATCAATACGTTCGAAAAAACGAACAGAATCGATAATGATTCGATGGCAAATGCCACAGACGTAGATTATTACGAAAATATTGAAATGAACGGAATCGAAGATGATTTGTTATCAATTGCAAATCAAATCACTACGGAAGAATTAGATGAATGTTTGGCCCTATTGAATCCAGACGATGATAATAATGATGATGATAATAATGAAGATGAAGATTTTATTGATTCAGAGACAGACGATATTACTGTCCATAGTAACATTGAGAATCCTATTTTAGAACTTCCCTATGCGGAAAGAAGTTTAAATGCAGCTCCTTTGCAGATAATATTAAAATCATCCCCGAATTATAGTGTTACGAAAACCAAACCTTTCGGAGAAAAGCTCAGATGTCGAGTAATGATAAACTCAATAGATATTGATTTATTCAAATTTGTCAAAGAATATATTCAACCAAAACAGTCGTATACTTTGTATTTTGCTTCGCCTGAATTAGAGAAACCTCTAATAAATATTTTACAAAATAAATTTGATTATAAAACGTTAAATTTGAAAATTTCTAGAACATACGTAGAAGATGTTGAAGATAAGGAAGAACAACTTCTTCGAATTCAACAGTATCACGAGACAAAGTCTATTCATCGTGGTTTACGAGAAAATATAATTAGTTTAAAACGAAAATATTATTGGCCGAACATGAACAAAGATGTTCAAAGCTTTATAAATTCTTGTGAAATATGTCAAAAAAGCAAATATGAACGAACTCCCATTGAATTACAATTTAGACCAAACCCAATTGGATCAAAACCTTTCACTCACATTTATTGTGATACAATAAGATTCAATCAAACGTATTGTCTAAGTAGGTATAATAGATTCTTTTTCAAGATTAGGTCAATGTTACCCACTTCTACAAAAGACAGGAATTGAAATTGTAGATGAACTATTGATGTATTTTAGCCATTACGGCATTCCTAATAAAATAACGTGTGACAATGGATTAGAATTTAAAAATGGCGTAGTCCAAGATTTTTGTAAAATCCATAAAATTGAATTCTACACTGATAGAACAATTGCGAACAATTGAAAGTAGGAATTCAACTTTTCCGAGCAGACTTTCCCAAGCTTTATTTAGATATAATAATTCGAATCATTCAAGTCTAGAAATGACGCCTATGCAAATTATTAAGGCAGATTTAAATTACTCTTTACCAGTTGAACGTACACATAACGAACAAGTTCAAGATTATGTGGAAAATTACATAGACAATCTTAATGAGACTGCAAATCAATTAGAAAAGAATAAAGAGAAAAATATTGCGCGTTTGAAAAAAACGAATGAAAAACGATCAGCAAAAGAAAGTCACCCCTTAAATGAAAATCCTATTTATATTAAAAATCCAATAACGAGAGAATTGGACCCAGCATTCAAAAAGGTTAATGCTCGTGAAATTGATAATTTACGCATTCAGGATAATAAAAATAAACACATTTATCATAAGAAAATTCTTAAGCGAAGAAAAAACTAGTTCAAAATTTTGTTGCAGATTTTGTCGGATTAGGAAAAGCGTATGTCACACATAAAAATCTTCAATTGATATATCACGTAGATTTAAATAAAATCGAAGAATTGATTTTAAATTATCAGAAAGAAATAATTAAACTAGAAAAGTCAAAATCTGATTTTGCTCAAACAGCCAATTTTAAGTATCTACAGCATACTAATGAAATTAATATTAATACCATGGAAGAATTGTTAAATGGAAAGATTAGAGTTAAGAGAGGACTCATTAACTTAGGAGGAAAGATTTCAAAGATTTTATTCGGAACGTTAGATTCCGATGATGAGGAATTATATAAAAACTATTCTGATAGTATTCAGAAAAATGAAAGAGTTTTGATAAGAAATCAAAAACAGATCGCAACAGCCGTAAATGATTTAAAAAATAAGTATATTGAAAAATTTCAGAAAATGTCAGAAAACCTTAAATTGCTTCAGGTTATACCAGCAATACAAGAAATTCAATACATGCATCTCCTGACATTTGAACTCAAAGATATCAAAAATATTCTAGATGAAATTGCAACCGCAGTGAGTTTTGCAAGATTACATCTTTTACACGAATCAATATTACCTTATTCAAAATTCCTTGAATTGATAAAAAATGTAACGATAATACCTTTACATCATCTGAAAGATTATTATCAGATATGTCATACGAAAGTAATTTTCAAAAAGAAAGCATTACTATTTTTAATATCAATCCCAACGGTATACGAAGAAAGTTATGATTCATACAAGTTTTACTATCCACCACAAAACAATTTATCCCTTCCATATAACAATCCTTATTTACTCTCACAAGAAGAAACCCTGAAATGGTCAACGAAATTTTGCCATCCAGTGGAAGATTATTATCTGTGCGATCAAGACACCTTAGCTGAATCACCAGCATGCCTTCGAAATATTTTGAAAAACCACACCGAAAACTGTCCAAGAACGACAACGGTACTTTCCCAAGATTTAAAATTATTAGAAGATGGAAATATCTTATCCATCGAAAATAAAAACGTTTTAGAAAAATGTCTTCAGCAAACAAGACATTATTTTGTGCCTCCTATGACAATTCTACGAACCAAATGTGCTGTGAGCAACACAAGAAAAGAAATCGTCCCAACTACTACGATTAATGAAAAAAAATACGTGATTTTACCCAAAATGACTTTGTTCAACCGAAATTCTACAAATGAAGAATCCCGGAAAGATGAAGACATCCCGGATATCAAAATAGAAGACCTGGACCAATGGAATCTCCAGCCTTCAAGCTTTACATTTTTGCTTATTGTTATAATAATCATGTTATTGATAATTACTTATTTTATTTTGAAATACTTAAGAAAATATATTTTTTGTAAAGCTACACCTACTACAGGTGGTACCTTTATTCAAGGTGGAGAGGAATTACATAATGCCAACCCTGTATATTGCAAATGAACTCCTTATCTATTCTTATTCGAATATTCATATTACCTTGTTACATTTTGATGACACATCATTTTGAACACGCCACGTGTGTGGGTGTATATTTGTCCCATTGTTCGATACTGTTTGTCGCAATTAATTTGAGATAAGAAATGTTGTAAATACCTCTCAAGACGAATTCATCGTCAATAATTAAGTGCATTTCTTCCTAGCTAATTGTTAGAATAGGTAGAATATCTTCCGTTGTAAATAAACCTTTTTGAGCGCTCGTACTAGTTACACGAGGGCTATATCATTTCGTCACGATATTTTTCGAATTTTGAGCCAAAAATGGTCTCAAACGACTATGTTCGACTCACTGATGACGAATCCGTCGGAAAATTCGAGTCTATCCGTCCGTCCGTCCGTATACACGATAACTCTCGAACGGAATGTCCTAGAAACTTGAAATTTTCAGGGAAGGTTCGAATCTCAAATGCCGCGGTTAAGTAATTGATTAATTAATATTGAATAACAATGAAATAAACAATCTTCTTATCTGGAGGTTATGATAATATAAAACAATTCACATAATCTAATAATATGACTAAAGTCACACTGTTCGCGAGATGAAAAAACTGTGCGAATAGAATAGAGAAGAATTTTGAAGGATAAAAGTCCAATGAACTGTAAAATTAATAATCATGTTTATGAAAATAGTGCTCGGTTATTCTCTCAACAGACCTAACCATTTTTTCATAAATGGATTCTCTGGAGCGCCAAAATACCTTTCAACATACACCCCCCTGACTAACGCACAACAGCGCGAAATAATATACAGATTGCGCCAAACGAGGTGATTCTCACGGGAAGGGGAGACACGACCGGAAATTCACAATCACTGATATTAGCAGGAACCGGAGAAGTAACGACTCGGGATGACAAACTTGACAAATCATCCTATCCGGCGGCGTGCCAGGACCCCAGGCTCTCTTGTTTCGCGTCAGTTATACGTCAAACTGGGAAGGAACGATCCTGGTCTATTGTGACTTCTCCTGATAAAGTTTAGTTAGACGGCGACCAGAAAATATTTTCCTGAGGTCGATAGTTTTGTCTTTTGTGATTTTAAATGGAAGGGTTATTGTGTCTTCATTCTTAATAGAAACAAGCGCGCAAAAATTGAAATTTTGAATAACTAAGTATTAGAATCAAGATTTCTGCTTTCTGATCATCACAATTTATTCTTGTTGGTTGAAAGGTGAAGTTGGGTGGTTTTTCGAACGAAGCAGGAAGCAGGCTTAGTGTTCAATGTCGAGGATTACTGGCAAAGATATTGTCTTTTTTGTGATGGTGCCAGAAGAAGATACACTCAGTCTAAAATTTGCAGCGTTTTTGAGCGCTCGTACTACTTACACGAGGGCTATATTATTTCGCACGATGTCTGTATTTTTCGAATTTTGAGCCAAAAATGGTCTCAATCGACTATGTTCGACTCACTGATGACAAATCCGTCGGAAAATTCGAGTCTGTCCGTCCGTCCGGCCGTAAGCACGATAACTCTCGAACGGAACAACCAAGAAACTTGAAATTTTCAGTGTGGGTTCAGTTCTCGAACCAGGGGTTCGGTAAATATGGCCGTTCAAAGTTTTGTTCCCCTGATTACTTGAAAACTACAGATTTGATCGAGATGAAATTTTGCACTCAAATGGAAAATGAGGTGTTCAAGCTACATGTGAAATTTTGAGAGAAATCATAGAAAATAATAACTTATGAACGGAAAGGCCTAGGGACTTGAAATTTTCAGGATAGGTGTGGATCTGAAATGTCGCGTTCACGTTTAACAATGAGCAGAATTATACTAGGGGTTCCGTGAAAACGGTCGTTTGAAATTTTGTTTTCTCGATAATTTCGAAACTACGGATTCGATCGAGATGAAATTTTGTATTTTAATCGAGAATTGATATATTAAAGCAATATTCTGTCCAAAATGCATGACCAGAACCATAGAAACCATAGAAAATTGTAACTTTTGAACGGAAAGGCCTAGGATTTTGAAATTTTCAGGGTGGGTTTGGATCGCAAATATCGCGGTCACGTTCATCAATGAGCAAAATTAGACTAGGGGTTCCGTAAATATGGCCGTTCAAACTATTTTTTTCCTGATAGTTTCGAAACTACTGATCGGATTGGAATGAAATTATGCACCTAGCTGAGGAATAATGTATTCAAACTACGTGCAAAATTTTGTCCAGATCGCATCACCAAGACCATAGATACCGTAGAAGAAGTCTGGAGTTTCGCCTAAGTTTCAGAATTTTTTTGACAGCTGTCGAAAATTCCTTCAGTTGAAACTGGAACTGGAACTGGAAAATGCGAATCCACCTACAATGTGCATGTACG
The DNA here is from genome assembly GCA_963966015.1 of Aphidecta obliterata. Taxonomy (NCBI): domain Eukaryota; kingdom Metazoa; phylum Arthropoda; class Insecta; order Coleoptera; family Coccinellidae; genus Aphidecta; species Aphidecta obliterata. Next base: position 25,104,348 of record OZ014434.1, on the reverse strand, counting down.
AGCGCTCAAAAGCTCCTGCCTTCACGGCAGTGCTTTTCGTATTTCTAAAAGTCGGCTTTCGCTCCAAAAACGTAATTATATATTATTACATATTACAATATCATCGTATTAAACGACTTACTTTGGAGGAACGACCGATCTACTTCAAATTGAACGACTTACCCTGGAGCCCTATGTTCTTCAGTAGATCTTTGTTAGATAAGTCAAATTGATATTTTTGGTTGTCATTTTTTCCTACTCGAGTAGACAATTGTCTAAATATCTAGATATAGTTCATAAGCTTTTTAAGAGTTCTCATTCAAGAACTATTCGAGCTCTATAAATCCCTCTGACCCTGAGAGGTTGCATGTTCATATTATTGGTTACAAAAAATTGGCACCCAACGTAATGGAGCACGATTCTGCGATGTTTCTTGAGTGAAGTACATAATTTTAGCCCATTTGTCTTCTCGAGTGAATTTGATATTTTTTTTCCCCTTCTTGAGCGCTCGTACCACTTACACGAGGGCTATATCATTTCGTCACGATGTCTGTATTTTTCGAATTTTGAGCCGAAAATGGCCTCAATCGACTATGTTCGACTCACTGATGACGAACCCGTCGGAAAATTCTAGTCTGTCCGTCCGTTTCATCTTGTTTCTGTAACTGGAAAATGCGAATCTACCTACAAGGTGGATGAACGAGCGCTCAAAAGCTCCTGACTCCACGACAGTGCTTTTCGTAATTTTTCATTCTTACCTTGTCGATGTGAATAATTTTCCACTATTCTTGATTATGGCGAGTCCAGAATTGTCATACGAAATTAGTATGAGGTGTTTAGAACCCCTCTTCCGTTGAAGAAAAACGGAAGATATAACGAGGACTCATGGACCCTTTTCCATTGAAGAAAAACGGAAGATATCACGAGGACTCTTGGTACAAGAGTCGAATGAAAGAAGCTTTATCGAGAAAAAAAAAATGTGCCAACTGTTCAAAAAACGGGTAATCAGGCCGCAATCAGGCAGCGGTTACCGGCCTCACCGACGAGATCTGCCGAAGTCCAGGGAAGTCGCCCCTCAATGCAGAATCAGTAAGGAGCTCTCATTTTGATCTCGACGATTGGAAAAAATGGCTCGAGACTCTTGAAGTTTTGTAACACACCAAAGTTTGCTCTCGTCCAAGCGTTATTGGGACAGAAATTGAATCACACGAGATTAAACCGGCCACTTCGTTATATCTCCAGATGTCATATCATATCATCTCCTCAGTTTTAAGATTGATGATAACCGCCCCTTTACCGAAATAACTGTTTTTTTTTGAAAATTTCACTGCTCTGGTTGATTGCGGTAGCAATTTGACAATTTTTGGAAATTCCTATCTGTATCTTTCAGAAAAGTTCATTTTTCCCTTGATTGCTTCTTTGCAAGTTACCACTGCATATGGACAACTTCAGGAGACCCAGGTTTGCACCACCGTTCCAATTTCAGGGGGTGACACGAGACGTAAAGGTGTTGACTATACACCTTTCATAACTCAGGGTGTGATCCTGGGAATGGACTATTCGTACCTTCAACCTTTCCATTAACTTCAAGGATTTTACCTTTGACACTAAGTGTGTGTCCACAGCAGCACTCCGAACTATAAAAATTTCAGAATTCTTGTGTAGCAAGCAAAGGTTCGAATTGAACCAGGTAATAAATCTGTTCGAGAAAATAGGCCCCACCTCCCAATACGTTCACCATATAGTTACATACACACTACACAGGATGCCCAACCTATCCAGCAGAGGCAATACCCACTATCTCCTACACTACAAAAGTCCTTTATAAAGAGATCGTTGAAATTTTGCGACTCGATTTATTTAGACCAGTTACAGAATGTAGCCCTTGGACTTTTGGGGCTCGTGCCTGAGGCTGACAATTCCTATCACGTGTGTTTTGATGGTAGGAAGCTGAATTCCGTAATCGTTCCCGACTCTTATCCGATGCCACTAATAGATTCGGTGGTGAGCAAGGTGAGTGATGCCTCATTCATTTCCTCACTCGAATTGAAAATGGCTCTTTTCCAAATTCCTTCCGACGAGCAATCACAGCTCAAAACTACCTTTTCTGTATCAGGTAGAGGCCTCTTTCGTTTCAGAATGCTTCCGTTCGGCTTGAATAATAGTGTCCAGGCAATGTGTCGCTTGATGGATAGGGTGATTGGACCCGAACTTGAGCATTACTGTTTTTGAGCGCTCGTACTACTTACACGAGGGCTATATCATTCCGTCACGATGTCTGTATTTTTCGAATTTTGAGTCGCAAATGGTCTCAAACGACTATGTTCGACTCACTGATGACGAATCCGTCAAAAAATTCGAGTCTGTCCGTCCGTCTGTCCGTATACACGATAACTCTTGAACGGAATGTCCTAGGAACTTGAAATTTTCAGGGTAGGTTCGAATCTCAAATGCCGCGGTTGAGTTCGTTCGTCTGGATTTTCACCTTAATTTGAAATGTTCTCTGACAGCTGTCAAAATCTTTCCAATTGGTTTCTAAAACTGGAGAATGCGAATCTACCTACAAGGAGTATGAACGAGCGCTCGAAAGCACCTAACTTCACGGCAGTGCTTTCCTAAATTTTTATTATATCGATGATATAATTGTTGTAACTCCAGATTTTGCGACTCATGTTTCCGTCCTGCGAAAGGTGTTTCAGCGCTTGAAAGAGCCGAGATTAACTGTTTATCTTGAGAAATGCAAATTTTGTAACTGAATTTCTTGGGTTTCGTCGTGGGCCTCGGGAGTGGGTACAGGCCATACCACGATCATCGACAGGATGTCCTAGTAATGCATCATCAGGAACCGACGTCTGCACATTTCGGTGTGTTCAAGCAGTTAGCTAGAGTATCGAGCCTCTATTATTGGCCAATTATGAGGAAATCAGTTATTCGCTATGTACGAAACTGTTACATTTGTGCAGCATGTAAATCGGTAAATCTTCCTCAATCCGGTCTTATAAGTAAATACCGCGATATTGGGCCGCATCCCAGGATCGAACATGGTAACCAGTACGTGCTGGTATCAACAGATTGGTTCACAAAATTTGTATTGGCAACTGGCCAGTCCATAGTAAAATTTCTTGAGAATAATGTTTTCTTGATTTTTGGAGTGTCACGGGTATTCATTGTGGGTAATGGTCCTCTTTATAATAATAATAATAAAATAATATTTTTTATATCCCGACTCTCCTAGATCTCTGTGAGACCCCTCAGAAGCTCAGAGATTCAGAAGCTCAGAGCTTGTGCGAGTTAGGAGACCCGGTTGTGTTCTGTGTAGGCTTTGTTACTGTGTCCTTACGCCACCTGAGGCACAGCACTGTTAATTGTTTACCCAACAGATATCCTCTTTATATCGAAGGAATTTAAATCCCTGGCTAATAAAGGAAAGGTAGAAAGGATTCTTTTGTTGATATTTTCCCCAGAATAATCAGACAAAAAAGGTTAACAGATCAATTGTAACTGCTGATTCGTTCATACATTTCTGATGATCATGAAGGTTGGGATGTTCACATACACCAGATTGCTCAAGCCAAAAGATTTTCACCCTCATACCTTTTTGAGCGCTCGTTCTACCTACACGAGGACTATATCATTTCGTCACGATGTCTGTGTTTTTTAGAATTTTGAGCCGAAAATGGTCTCAATCGACAAGGTTTGACTCACTGATGACAAATTCGTTGAGAAATTCGAGTCTGTCCGTTCGTATTCACGATAACTCTCGAACGGAAAGGCCTAGGGTACAGACTACTGTTCTTCTTGTGTTCGTCTAGTACTTGCATCTTACCCAAACGGCTTGCTATCTAAGAGTACCTAACAACATATTTCTTAACTCGATTCTGTTCTCGTCCATGATCATAAGAAGTAGAGGTATCGCAGGAATTTGGACTGATACTAAGCTCTTTTATATCTTCGTCGACGTTTCGGAGCCGTCGGCTCTTTTTTCAAGACTGAAATATTTATTGATTTACTAGCAGACCCGGTCACGCGTTGCTGTGGCTAAGGTATACTTTAATTAAATTGTAGCGGCCCATATTTCCAAACAAAGCGTTCCTTTCCTCCATCCATCTGAGAGTAACAGACCATGTGCTTTGGGTCATCTACAACGTGGCATGCAAGACACAGATCTTCCCGTGTCCATCCTATCCTCTTAGTGAAAGTACCATAAGATCCATGCCCTGTCAAAAATTGAGTAAAATAGTCGTTTTATGCTCACATTGGATCCACTGCTCTGAATTCCTGATCAGCCTGCGCGTCCAAGCGGCATTTTCTCCTCCATCATATCATCTCTCCTGTATTTTCTCAATGTCATCCTTCCTGCCATACGTCGATTGCTCGGTAGATCTCCTCCTTTGGTATAACGAAAGCATCTTTCCGCCACCATTAGGTCAATTGGTGGGAAGCCAGCAATTACTTGGACAGTCTCTGCCGACACAGTTCTGTATGCCGAAGCTACCCTCAAGAGTCCCAGTCTCTGTGCTGAATTCATCCGAGAGACATTACATTGCACTTCCAGCGCTTTCCTCCATACTGGCGCCGCATATTAGATCTTCTTGGCCGCGGCATTATTAATGATACTCACACTTCACACATCATTTTTGAGCGCTCGTATTACTTACACGAGGGCTATATCATTTCGTCATGATGTCTGTATTTTTCGAATTTTGAGCCGATAATGGTCTCAAACGACTATGTTCGACTCACTGATGACAAATCCGTCGGAAAATTCGAGTCTGTCCGTCCGTCCGTCCGGCCGGCCGGCCGGCCGTAAACACGATAACTCTCGAACGGAATGTCCTAGAAACTTGAAATTTTTAGGGTAGGTTCGAATCTCGAATGCCGAGATTAAGTTCGTTATTGGGCAAAATCCGCCTAAAGGTTCCGTAAATATGGCCGTTCAAAGTTTTGTTCTCCTGATTACTTGAAAACTACAGGTTTTATCGAGATGAAATTGTGCAATCAAATGGAGTTCCGTGAATATGGCCGCTCGAAATTTTGTTCTCCTGATCAATTCGAAACTACTGATTTGATCAGAGTGAACTTTTGCACTCAGATGAAGAATGACGTGTTCAAGCTACATGCGAAATTTTGTCCAGGTCGCATGACCAGAACCCTAGAAAATTGTAACTTTTGAACGGAAACGCCTAGGGATAGGTGTGGATCTCGAATGTCGTGATCACGTTTATCTATGAGCAAAATTATACTAAGGGTTCCGAAAATATGGTCGTTTGAAATTTAGTTTTCTTGATAATTTCAAAACTACAGATTCGATCGTGACGAAATTTTGTATACTAATGGAAAACGATATATTTAAGCTACATTACTCCAGATCGCATGACCAGAACCATAGAAACCATAGAAAATTATAACTTCCGAAGGAAAAGGCTGAAATTTTCAGGGTAGGTTTGTATCGCGGCCACGTTTATCAATGAACAAATTTAGACTAGGGGTTCCGTAAATATGGCCGTTCAAAATATTTTGTTCCTGATAATTCAGAAACTACTGGTTGGATTGGAATGAAATTCCACACCTAGCTGAAGAATAATGTATTCAAACTACGTGCGAAATTTTGTCCAAATCGCATCACCAAGACCATAGATACCGTAAAAAATTCTGGCGAATTATCGAAAAAAAATTGATCAGCTGAAGCACTGACATGAAGTCTGGAGTTTCGCCTAAGTTTGAGAATTTTTTTGACAGCTGTCGAAAATCCCTTCAATTGATTTCTAGCGAATTATCGAAAAAAAAATTGGTCACCTAAAGCACTGACTTGAAGTCTGGATTATCGCCCTAGTTTGAAAATTTGTTTGACAGCTGTCAAAAATTTCCTCAATTGGTTTCCAAAACGGAAAATGCGAATCTACCTACAAGGTGGATGTACGAGCGCTCAAAAGCTCCTGACTTCACGGCAGTGCTTTTCGTAATTTTTTATCTTGCATTCGACGGCAAGACCTATGAACAGTTGGACGGAACAGCCATGGGGTCTCCTGTCAGCCCAGCAGATTCGGATTTAGTAATGCTAGAGTTGTTTGAGTGGGTTAGTGTGGGGCTGAATTTTGCTGTACCATTAATGAAAGTATATGTGGATGACACTTCACTACTCCTACCCAGAAATGAAATTGAATCAACTCTCAATGCTTTCAACTCATTCCATGAAAAATTAAATTTCACCATAGAAAGAAAGGATAATGGAAGTATCCCCAGTCTAGATGTCTTGGTGTCAAGAAGGAGAGAGAAGATAATAACGGATTGGTACACCAAACCATCAAGCTCAGGACGATGTTTGAGTTTCCTATCGAACCACAGTGCTCAACAAATGAAGAATGTTGGGACTAACTTGTTTCATAGAACCTTAACACTTGGTCACGAAGAGTTCAACAGAAAGAACATAAATAAAGTAACTAACATACTCCTAGATAACAACTACCCCAAATATTATATCAAGAAAATGATAGATAACTACCTAACTAAATACAACTGGACAGGTAGCACAGGTGCAGCACTCGGCAGCTTACAACCTGAGTTGCCTGCTGAAGACAGGAGAAAATATTGCCGACTAGTGTTTTACCCAAAATTATTAAATAGGCTGTGTGAAGTTTCAGACAGTTTGGATACACTGCAGCTTTTTACAATGTCCTCGACAGCGGTGGAAGATTCTTCAGTAGAGTAAAAGACACGGTTTCTCCAGGTAAAGAATCAAATGTGGTGTATGAGATCGACTGCTCGAATTGTGGAAGATTGTACGTTGGACAAACTAAACAATACCTGAGAGAAAGAATAAAACAACAGAAAAGAGACGCAGCGCACATACATAGTGATAGTGACAGCAAGACGGCCTTAACCCAACACATGAAGAGGAAGGGAGACAAGTTTGATTTCGAAAGTGTGAAAATTCTCGACAAAGAACTGAATTACTCTAAAAGACTCATTAGTGAAATGATACACATAAGAAAAGAAAACTCGGTTGATTTCAGAGAGGACCCTGATAACTTAAGTAGATATTATGATTGCGTTATCTCTAGAATGGTATGCTAGGGATAACGGTAAAGTAGTTGTGACGAACCAGCTGAATGGCCTAATGCCATCTAGCTGGAAATAAATGTAGGTTGTTAGGTTTGTTTCTCTTGTTGCTTGTTTTCGTTTAGTTGGTCGCCTAACTCACTGGTTGGGTAACAAACGTGTGGGACCATTGGTCTCATGCTCCTGTTCTATTCTGTTCTGTTCTCTCTACCTATTATGTATATCTATGGTCGTGACGTACGCCAGACAGTTGACTGATAAATAACATATAATGAAAATTTGGTTACTTAATTCTAATTCTAGCTACGAATTTGCGAAAATAGCCTGTATTATCAAAATTTAGCCCTTGATAATTCAATATTTTAGCTTGTCATCATCACATATCGAGGTAATAACTGTGTGATTATTTTATGTACCTATAATAAATCAATAAATATTCCAGTCTTGAAAAAGGAGACAACGGCTCCGAAACGTCGACGAAGTTATAAAAGAACTTAGTATCAGTCCAAATTCCTGCGATACCTCTACTTCATGGATGTCATTGTTTCAACTTGCGAAAGTTGGAATGCACAAAACGTGAGTTCTGAATTCTTCGGATTTGTTGCAGGTCAGGTATTACTCCTAGTAGCAGGGGTCATTATCGTCCGTGATTCCTTCCATGGATTTGAAGAGACTCACCTGGTTTAGAAACTCAGCTTCCTTAGATGCATCCTTTTCCCCATTGAACCGGACCGTACATGAGGAAAAGTTTTTGGTGCCCGCGATATGACGTACTTTGTACCGAACGTATTAGTTGTTCGAACTGTTCGCGTATGAGCTGAACTGTTTCTGCCATTCTCAGTCTTTCACTTCTGCAGACCAGAATCATTCACCGATTTATTGTTTCTTTCGCAGATCCTATATGTTCGCGATTTCACTTTTTGTTCAGACAAACTCCCGGCCTTCTACGTTGGGCGCCACTTGTAAGGGGTGGTTTTATTTAGACGAATTGTCACTTCTGATCTTTTATTTACAATTATACAAGTCATACAATTTACATGAGGTCTTCGAGTTTATTCACGCACCGGTGGAGTATTCACGACACATCGGCACTTTTTCAGTCTTTTCACGCACTAGCGGACGGGTACGTCCGTTCGGGAACTGGAAATCTACCAGGTTGCGCCGCAATGGAGGCGATCGGTTTGGACCCGTGGATAGTGGAGTTCTTTTGAGTCTTCTCAGTCTACCAGGCTTGTTTCGCAGCGGAAGCGAGTTGGTGTCGAGCTGAGAGCTTGTGGAACTCTGATCTTTTTTTTTTTTTTTAGTCAGGGGGAATCCTCATGGACGAACTATCTCCGATAGATAGAACAGTGTGAGACTTCGTGTGAAGCACGACCTACTCTAACTAAACCTAACCTGCTGTTTTAGATTCCGGGCATTTATCACCTATCAACCTTTTGACTCTTCTTGTTCGTATCTCTATCACGATCTTTGTCGTGCGATAATTGTGTTACCTATGAATTTGAATTTCATATGAGTCTCTTCTTCTGGATAATTTAAATTGAGATTACTCAATTTCTGTTTCTACGTAGTTGATCTCTGGGTCTTTTGTGATAGGTGGGTATCCTAACCACATCTTCTGCGGGGTTGTAGTCAACAAGTCTTCTTAGCTCATCATTTGGGTAATGTTGGTTTCTTACGAACCACGGCATATTCATTGCTGCTCTGAGCAGTTTATTCTCTGTTGCTTGTATCTTCTTTATATGGCTATTGGTTGCATGGCCCCATGCCACCGAGCCATATGTTAGTTGGGGTCTTGCAATTGACTTGATCATTCGTAGCTTCGTGCTTTGGTTCATTTGGCTTCTTCTTCCTGGCAGTGGGTAAAGTCTACTCCTTGCTGAGTTTGTTTTATCCACTGCATATTTTATATGGTTTTTCCATTGAAGCTCTTTATCTACTTCTACTCCTAGATATTTGACTTCATTTTCCCATTTTATCTCTTCTCCATCTATCTGTAGGTTGGAATTTATTTCAAGTCTCCGCTTCTGAAATAGAATAGCTTGGTTCTTTTTGCTGTTTATTTGAATTTTCCATTCAATGAACCATTCTTCTAAGTCTTCTAGTGCTTCTTGCTGTCTTCTGTGTATGACAACTGATCGTCGATGTCTGAAGGCTATTCCCGTGTCGTCCGCATAAAGGGCTAGCAGATTCCTTGGGTTCTTAGGAATATCGTAGATATATATGTTGAAGAGCAGAGGTCCTGGAACTGATTCTTGGAGCACTCCTGCTTCTACTTGTCTGGTGGTAGATAATGTGTCGTCTATTTTGACATAAAAATTCCGGTTCCTCAGGTAGTTTCTTATAATCTTGCAGGTTTTGGTGGTCTAGCCTGCCATCATCATCTTGTAGGCAAGTCCTTCGTGCCAAACTCGGTCGAAGGCTCAACATCTAATAGCACTAATCCTGTGGCTTGTTTATTCTGAAATCCTTCGGTGACATATTCAGTGATCCTTGACAGTTGAAGTTCTGTGGAATGTTTTCTTCTGAATCCAAATTGTTCCGGTGGTATCAGATTCAGCGCTTCTGTTTCTTCATTGAGTCTTTTTGCAATGATTTTTTCGACACTTTTTCCAAGGGCTGACAATAGACTTATCGGACTGTAGTTTTGTGGGAATTTTCTATCTTTTCCTGGCTTATTGAACACAATTACTTCTACTGTTTTCCATCTTTCCGGATAGTATTCGGTTCTCATCACTGCGTTTGCTATATTGGTTAGCGCTGTTATTCCTTTTCTGGGCAATTTCCCTAACATAAAGTTTGTTACTTTGTCTTTTCCTGGAGCTTTTCTGTTTTTCAATTTCTTGATGATTTCTTTAATTTCCGTGTTGTTGGGTTTGGGATGGTATCGCCTTCCGGCGGTTCCAACATCAATTCTTCATTTCCTTCGACTTCTTCTTCTAAGTCTTCATTGTCATCGTCTTCCCTGTTGTTGATTCTGGCTTCTCGTTCTATTGCGTCGACCAGCGCTTCGGCTTTTTCAAGCTTTGAGTAGGCCATCCCATTAGCTCCGTGTAGAGAGGGAATTTCGGTTTTCTCGCGTCGTAAGCACTTTCGCATCTTCCATGCTGAGTGGTCTATGGTGTTCAGCTCCCTACCTCTTTGGTTTCATCTGTCTGTTCTCAGTTCTCCCAGTGCATTTTTCAGCACTTGACTGTGTTTATTCAGCTCTTTCTTGTCTTCTCGATGTGAAGTTCTGTAGTTCTTCCTAAGTTTTCTATTCCTCTTTATAAGCTCTATTATTGCTTTTGGGGTTTCACTATGTGAATGTTTCGGGGCTGACCTTTCGATTCTTTTTGGTCTTCTTGGTACTTTCCTCGTAGGCTTCTTTCATTCGGGTTTCAAATTTTTCAACTTCATCTTCTGGATCAGGGGTTCTTATCTGTGGAATTTCACTAATTTTTTCCTGGAGTATTTCACTGTACTTTTTCTCCAGTCTGTGAAGTCTTTCGTTTGAAGTTCTTCTGTTATAGGTCTTTGTCCCAATCTGAGTTCTATTGGGTTGTGGTCTGATGTGCCCTCTTCTATAGTATCAAGTGTGAAATCTTGGGTAATATCTTTCATTATGACGATATCTAATACGTCCAGTAGGCCATTACTTCTGGGCAGGTAGGTCGGAATTTCAGGTCCTAATACTATGGCATTTAGTGTTTCGGCGTACTTCTTAAGCCTCTTCCCATTTTGGTTATCAGTTCTCCTATTTCATTATCTTGATTTGCAGTTCATATCGCCAATAATGATGTTCGGGTAGTTTCCTTCAACATCTTCTTCAGATCTTCCTCTATTAAGTCATTTTGGGGTGGTTTGTAGGCTGACGTAATTTTCATTTGTCCTCGATTCGTATTAACTATAATCGAGACGGCTTCTATTTGCCCATTATTCAGTACATCGTCAAAATAGTGGTCGATGTTCCTCTTGACTACTAGGGCTACACCCCCTCCTATACAATTTCTGTCATTTCTGTATATTTCATGGTCGGGAAATGGAATTATATTTCTTGTAGATAGTCTCGTCTCTTGAATGGCTATAATATCCGGTTGTTTCTCGGATATTATTTCTTCAATTTCAGATTTACGGGCTCGTAGACCGTTTGTGTTCCATGAGACTATCTTTAGGTTGTTGAGCGCTCGTACTACTTACACGAGGGCTATATCATTTCGTCATGATGTCTGTATTTTTCGAATTTTGAGCCGAAATAGGTCTCAAACGACTATGTTTGACTCACTGATGACGAATCCGTCGGAAAATTCGAGTCTGTCCGTCCGGCCGGCCGGCTGTCCGTCCGTCCGTAAACACGATAACTCTCGAACGGAATGTCCTAGAAACTTGAAATTTTCAGGGTAGGTTCGAATCTCGAATGCCGAGGTTAAGTTCGTTATTGGGCAAAATCCGCCTAAGGGTTCCGTAAATATGGCTGCTCGAAATTTTGTTTTTCTGATTACTTTGAAACTACAGATTCGATCGAGATGAAATTTTGCACTCTAATGGAAAATGAGGTGTTCAAGCTACATGCTGAATTTTGTTCAGCTCGCATCACCAGAACCATAGAAAATTGTAACTTTCGAACGGACACGCCTAGGCACTTGAAATTTTCAGGATAGGTGTGGATCTCGATTGTCGTGATCACTTTCATCTATAAGCAAAATTATTCTAGGGGTTCCGTAAATATGGTTGTTTGACATTTAGTTTTCTTGATAATTTCCAAACTACAGATTCGATCGTGACGAAATTTCATACTTATGTACAATGATATATTCAAGCTACATTTCTCTAGATCACATGACCAGAACCATATGAACCATAGAAAATCATAACTTTCGAACGGAAAGGCCTAGGGACTTGAAGTTTTCAGGATAGGTGTAAATCTGAAATGTGGCGTTCACGTTTATCAATGATGACTGATAAAATTCAACTAGTTACAAATTCACTAGTTTTCAACTAATGAGACACCTGGGGTTGCGTTTCTTTCACAAGAGCATCATCATTAGGTTATCGTGTTGCTACACGAATATTATTTGTTGTTGCTTTATAGAGCAAATTTGGGGGTGCGTCATGTGTGAAGAAAAATTCATTGGCGGGCCAAGAAAATTCTATTCGCGGGCCGTAGGTTGCCCATATCTGTTCTACACCCTAGTACGAGTCTTCGCTCAAGTACATTCTCGTGTCGGTCGTCTCGATGCGTTGTAAAATCTCTTGATTAATATCGTCGACAACTGCATTCGTCGGACATAACAGAGCACGATATCCATTCTCTGAAGAGGTATAATCTCCTTCATACACAACATCTATCAATTCGTCTATCGTGGACACTTGAAAACGGGTTGGTATTTCGATGAGTTCTTCTGGGGCGGTAGGTGCACTTTTCACGTTCAACTTTACGAACGGTAATGATCCTTTTCCCAGTAGGTATCAATAACTATTTATCGAAGGTGCAATCACCCAAATCAGCGTATATCTGTGCCATTTCCGGATTAGTTGCCACTCTCATATTTATTGTCTGTCTCAATTTGACGAAATATTGCCACACAGTTTTTTTTGGGACTACAGGTAAAATTTGTCGAAAGTCGTCACCGAACGGGACGCATTTTCCTCCCATCGGTTCAAATCTTCTCATTATATCCTTCAAATATCTGTCGACCGTCTCTACCGCTGGGCGTCATTGGCACTTCGTCCCATATTATAAGAGCCCCTTTTTCACGTTTTCTGCTCGCTCCGATTGGGAAAGAAAGGGTTAATAGCAACTTGAAGGCTTTATGCACAGTCGAGCCACCTATCAATATGTTCGCAGCGATTCCTGTCCAAGCGACAGCAATGACTTTTTGAGCGCTCGTACTACTTACACGAGGGCTATATCATTTCGTCACGATGTCTGTATTTTTCGAATTTTGAGCCGAAAATGGTCTCAAACGACTAAGTTCGACTCACTGATGACGAATCCGTCGAAAAATTCGAGTCTGTCCGTCCGTCCGTCCGTATCTCAAATGCCGCGGTTAAGTTCGTTATTGGGCAAAATTCGCCCAGGGGTTCCGTAAATATGGCCGCTTGAAATTTTGTTTTTCTGATTACTTCGAAACTACTGCTTCGATCGAGATGAAATTTTGCACTCAGATGGATAATTACGTAAAAGGTCTAAGGACTTGAATTTTCAGGATATGTGTGGATCGTGAATGTAGCGTTCACGAGTATCAATGAGCAAAATTAGACTAGGGGTTCCGTAAATATGGCTGTTCGAAATTCATTTTTCTTGATAATTTCAAAATTATGGATTTGATCGTGACGAAATTTTGTATTTAAATTGAGAATGATATATTCGAGCTACATTTTTTCCAGATCGCATGATCAGGACCATATAAACCATAGAAAATTATAACTTTCGAACAGAAAGGCCTAGGGACTCGAAATTTTCAGGATAGGTTCGAATCGCGAATTTCGCGCTCACGTTCATAAATGAGCAAAATTAGACTAGGGGTTCCGTGAATATGGCCGTTTGAAATTCGATTTTCTTGATAATTTCAAAACTATGGATTCGATCCTGACGGAATTTTGTATTTAAATTGAGAATAATATATTCGATCTACATTTTTTCCAGATCGTATGATCAGAACCATAGAAACCATAGAAAATCATAACTTTCAAACGAAAAGGCCAAGGGACTTGAAATTTTCAGGCTAGGTTCGGATCGCGAATTTCGCGATCACTTTCATCAATGAGCCAAATTAGAGTAGGGGTTCCGTAAATATTGCCGTTCAAACTATATTTTTTCTGATAATTTCGAAAATACTTATTGGATTGAAATGAAATTTCGCGCATATATGAAGAATAATGTATAATTTTGTCCAGATCGCATTACCAAGACCATAGATACCGTAGAAAATTCTAGCGAATTATCGAAAAAGAAAATGGTCACCAAAGCACTGACGTGAAGTCTGGATTTCCGCGTTGTTTTGAAATTTTCTTTGACAGCTGTCAAAATCTTTCCAATTGGTTTCTAAAACTGGAGAATGCGAATCTACCTACAAGGTGCATGTACGGGCGTTCAAAAGCTCCTGCCTTCACGGCAGTGCTTTCCGTAATTTTTTTTGAGCATTATTTTTTCTAGAACGGTTATAAGGGTATTGTAAAAATGGGTCTTTTCCGTCCCACCGGGACCGTCCATGTAAAAGATATTCTCCCTCGTTCTATCTGATATCTGCTCATGTGTGACTTCGTCATTTTTCATCAGATCATCGTATATATCAATAGGAATGTCGAACTTCATTCGTCTTGCCCAAGGATTCAACACCCGCAGGAAAATGATAGTAGTCCCATATCGATTTCATCCTCGTCTTCACTATTCGTCTAATCATCTTAATCAATATGAATTCCCAGGTTATGCAGTGAAATTTCTTGTCGATATCGGGAAATAATTCCACTGATTATGTCCAGACATTTCACAGTGGCGTCTTGTCGACTCATGCTTGCATATCTGAAATCGGCTATCAGTGATTTCTTAAACGAGTGCCACAATCCATTAATTTGTGCGACATCTTCCTCTAATGCAATGGTGCAAATAAGAGCAAACAATTTTCACAATTTGCTGGGATGGAATCTTGACTCCGCCTCACGCAAACAATTCCTGAACTCTTCCCCTTCTTCCACGAGACAATTTCTCCGTTGACACGATTCTCGGAATGTCTGGCATTCATACCTATCGTCAAGGGTCAATAAATCTTCGAATTATGTCGCTCCTGCAATATTTTTCAGTAATATTTGCAGGAAAAATTTCTCTAATTGTCCATCGTTAGGACTGACATGTTCCAAGCGATCGAATTGCTTGCTTATTTGCAATCGTTTATTCCATTTGGCATTTTTGTCATCCCCGAGGAAATGTTCAGTTATTTGGATATATCTATACCTTTTGGCGTCGGTATCTCGCCGATTCAAAGAGAACCACGCCTCAAGTTTCGAAGGTTTCGACAATATTCGTTAAATTCTCTCCGATTCATCCTCTTCGTTATATTGAACTTCCCTTTTGCCACCTGGCAACCATCGACGAAGATCGACGAAATCCAAGATTATATTGATGGACGATATGTGAGCGGAATCGAGGCCACTTGGAAAATATTCCAATTCAAGATGCACAACCGCTCGCACTCCATCATATTCTTACCGCTGCATCTAGGTAGATGCATTGGAAGTGGCCTCGATTCCGCTCACATATCGTCCATCAATATAATCTTGGATTTCGTCGATCTTCGTCGATGGTTGCCGTTGTTGTTGTTCTTCTTCTTCTTGTTGTTCCGTATGATCTACGTACAAAGTAATCGAATCGGGGCCTTTATTGATATATTTATGTAGGTATTTGATGGTGTTCAGAGATTCAACCGCCTCGAAGTTAACATGGCAATTGTATTTCGCTAGTGCATAAGCATTATATGGCCCGACTCTACGATTCGTGATATGACGATTCCATTTTTCGACGAAAACTTTCCTTCCATCGTCGGGCCGTTTATACTCTGGCCTCTTGTTACGCCCAACAGTAAGTATCGTTTCCTGTCCAAACGGCTTTGGAAAATATTTGGAACATTTTCTCTCTTATAAACATGATGCACTCGGATTCAATCTACCGCACGGTGCATGCAGCATGAAATAAATCCCTTACATGTTCATACATGAGTGGGTTCATCTGTTCATCAGGTAAACGTGCACTTATTATAGTGTCGATAGCTTCGGCATCTCCCAATTTGTCGTCATCGTGTAATGTCATGACGATATGAGTACCTATGCGGTAGACCTCTCTTTTGAAACTCGATTACATACTGATAATTATTGACCACATCATAAATTTGTTTCTTCAGTATATCATCCATAAAAGCCATCTGGAAAACTCTGCATACCAAATCAGGACGATTGTCCCAAGTCTGATGAATCATGAGGTTATTCCTTATTTCCGGCCAATTCGGATTACATGTGAAAGTTATGAATAGATCGGGTTTTCCAAATCGAGCCACAATTGCCATAGCGTCCATATACTCCTTGTATCGGTATCTTCCCCCTCCTAGAAAGCCCGACGGTAAAATAACGGCACAACCCTCATGCCCATCTGGTCTGTATCTATTGAACCGTCTTGGGGTATGGTATCTTCGACTGTGCGCCTAAATTGATTCTGGTGTTTCCGTAACCACCATAATCTGCTCATCTCGTTATTGATCCATCCGTCTACGATATATTGTTGGAATAGTTTTCCTCCTTGATGTATTGTGGAAAATGAATCTCTCACGTACAATGTATATCAGTAGTATTGTATTATATTGACGAATTTTTCTGCTCGTGCTCCTCTTCTGACATTATACGGCATACCAGTTTTATAACCATCTTCACCGCTGGGAAATAATAAAGGATACACCATCGGGTCAGCCATCGGATTCAGTAGTTTCAACTAGTGGTGAGTATTATGAGGTTCCGGGTCATTTTCTCTATGTGAATATAACACGAGATCGACATCGATAGGCGGTTCGGAACCCTCGAAAATGGCAGCTATATCGCTGCGACCTGTTCGCCAGTTTGAATAAGGGGAGAGCGGGGCTGAAAGTGCCAATTTTGACAAATGCTCATATGATTCAGATAAAACAAGGACTATATCTGGAAGTAGTGGTCCATCCTAAGCCAAATTTAGTCTATAATTCGAATTTACCTACAGATTTTGCACATTTTTAATAGTTTTCAAGAAGAAGTGATTTTTTCATACAGCGGCGACAAGGCACAACCAACCCCATTTTGGGGCAAGTTGTGCCGTAGCTGGGGTCGGCTGTGCCGTTGATAATGCTAGGTATTTAAAATAAATGAAAATCAATTAAGAATATTAAATACATCAATTTTATAATAACTTTCATAAACTTACGCAATAAATCAACAGTTTTCAATATTTAGTGGTTCGTAATACTAAGAATTATAATAAAAAAAAAACAAGTTATCAATCTACGGTCGGTTTTTTGTTTGTTTGTCTTTTCCCTTCCCTCTGCCCTTAATCTTCTTTGTAGTTTGACCTTCTTTCTTCTTCTTTTTATTAGCCTGTTCTTCAGCCAAAGCATTTTTCTCTGGAGTGTCTGTAAGAACAGCTTTTTTTCTTTTACGTCCTTTATTTTTTCCATTTAATCGGGGAGGTGCTTTAGGCAGTGGTCTTATTAGCTCTGGTGAGAAAGTTTCTGTATTCTTATCTCTTACGTTGTTGTCAGCTAACTGCGGGAGCTGGAAGCTGCAGCAAGGGATAGGCTCCTGAGAGCACTGACGTGTCTCTTGTTCTTCATTACCTGTTGGTTCACCTGTATTGTCAACGCTGCAGTCATTTTTCCCAGGAACATGTCCTATTGACGGACTAGTCTCAATCTCTCCATTGCTGCCTACATTAATCGACTCATCAAGATATTCAGAAGTCCTTTCTCGATTATTTGGAGGGCCTGGCAAGTTGTCTGTACCTTGTGAGGGTTGATCGGGCGATCGGTGACAAAAGACGGTGCATAATCTTCGTCTGTGAATACCTTCGAATCATAGGGCCAAATGCCAACCTTCTTGAATGCGTTGCATATATTGATAGGTGTTGCTGCCAACAAAAAAGCGTATTTTACTATGCCTGGTATTTCATAAATGCTCATAATTTTCCCGGGATTAGTTTTCAGCCAATTATTTTGAGCTTTAGTGCAGAATGACACCAACATCCAGAGGTTGCAGTCGGTGAGTGCAGTGTGGTGGGAACGATAATAATACAACAGAATTTATCTTGGCCTCTTCAATCACCTCAATATCTATGTGAGATGAATGATTGTCCAGAAGTAACAGCACTGGCTCTTCAGGACTAGGCTTAGTGTGTTTAATGAAATGATCCATAAACACTAAGAACTCTGTGCTTGTCATCCAACCGGTTTAATTCCAGCCCCAATACACTCAGGAGGACCGTCGCGGATAAACAGGTCTTTATATTTCAGACGTGGAAATATAAACATCGGTGGAATCGAGTTTCCCAGAGCACTTACCGCTAGCTCAACTGTGACTAAAGTTCCACGCTGTGATGAAACAATTGCTCCTACTTGCTTTGTTCCTTTTTCAGCTAAAATTTTCTTCGGTTTTAGCACAGTTTGGACACCAGTCTCGTCCAAATTCCAGATACGTGAAGGAGTAAGATTATGCTTTGTAATCAATTCGCCAAGTTTCTCGAAGAATTGACTGACATTATATCGGTTGAATGAGCTTGCGCGTCCTGCACTTGTAGCTTCGGGTGTTCTTATAGAAAGTGGAGAGTTCCACTTCAGAAAGTTTGTCAACCAATCCTTGCCAGCCTCACCATTTGTATGCCAAGATATAGGGATATTTTGTATATTGAACTTCAAGGCACACTGGAACGCAAGTTGTCGTACTTCTTGCGGTAGAAGACCGAAGTAAATAGAAGCGCTTTTTTTAATGTATATCGACAGTAGTGCCTCTTGTTCCTCATTGAACACTAATCTCGGTTTGTATCCGACCACAGGAATAATTCCACTTTTTACTTTTTTAACAAAGCGTTGCAGTGTTGAATGGCAAATTTCCAATTCACGTGCAACAGTTTTTAATTTAAGTCTTTCCTTGATGACTGCATCAGCAGCCCTGTGTGAAAGCTCCCGACTTGTAGTTCCCCTTCGAGTTTTTCGCTTGTACGTCCTCATTCTGTCAAAAAAAAAATAATGAAACAATATGGGATGCTTATGGCGATCTTTTGGGTGTTACTCGATAATAATTGTTTTAATCGGGACATTTTATGGAAATTTTCCACTCTCAAGAACTAGCCGAAAATTTTCAGAGGAATAGTATTCTTGCCAAAAACATCGTCGAACAAAAAAGTATGGATTATTTCTCAAAATTGAATGAATATTTTATATCTTTATATCATTAATTATTCGCACGCCTATTTATCGAAATGTTTACGTTTTTTTGTTTCTAGAAAAAACTACTTGCACTATACTACTCCTGCATATGCGAGGCGCATGGACCGTAATTGAAACATACATCGTTATAAAACTATCGAGAAAAAAATCGAAAAAGTTTCAATACGAAAAGTCTTTACCAGTGACTGTTACATTCAAACGATATCAACTATTGAGTTGAGAAATTTTCTAATATATTTGATTTTTATAGGGCCAGATATAAGCAGAATTACTTCCAGGGGTCGTTTCTAACATCGAAGCTAAACAGAAAAATCGAATCGAAGGAAAATATTTCAGCGTAGAAGACAGGTTCTTCTGGGAGTCGAAGAGGTTCCCGGATCCAGGGAAGAACAGTAGTACAAGGTATGCACAATTCTTTCTATTTTCAGCCAACTTCCAACCATTTCAAATAACTGGAAAAATTAATATTTGATAGCATTTTGATGTCATTGAATTTTTTTAACCTCTATGATCCGCATCAGCTATTGGTGAAGAGGTAGCCCATTAACTTTGGTATTATTGAAGCACATTCTCAGATAGCCGGTTATAAGCAGAAATAATTTCAGTTTCAGGTCCAAACATCGAAGCCATTTGCAAAGCATCGAATCGGAGAGGATTCTTTCAGCGTATAAGCATCTTCAGGGAGTCGAAGCGGCCCCCAGGTTCAAGGGAGCAGAGTTAAATACAAGGGTAGGCACTAATGTTTTCTTTTATCCTTTTTTAAACTTTTTTCAACTCATTTCCATTATTTTCAAGCTTCTGTTTTCAAAATGTCATTATTAACAATGAAACCCTTATTGAGCGCCCGTACTACTTACACGAGGGCTATATCATTTCGTCACGATATCTGTATTTTTCGAATTTTGAGCCGAAAATGGTCTCAATCGTCAAGGTTCGACTCACTGATGACGAATCCGTCAAGAAATTCGAGTCTGTCCGTCCGTCCGTATACACGATACCCCTGGAACGGAACGACCTAGAAACTTGAAATTTTCAGGGTATGTTCGAATCTCGAATGCCGCGGTTGAGTTCGTTATTGGGCAAAATTCGACCAGGGGTTCTGTGAATATGGCCATTCAAAATTTTGTTCTCCTGATCACTTCGAAACATCAGTTTGGATCGAGTTGAATTTTTGCACTCGAATGGAGAATGACGTGTTCAAGCTACATTCAGTATTTTGTCGAGATCGCATGACCAGAACCATAGAAACCATAGAAAATAAGAACTTTCAAACGGAAAGGCCTAGGGGCATGAAATTTTCAGGATAGGTGTGGATCTCGAATTTCCGGTCACGTTCATCAATGAGCAAAATTAGACTAGGGGTTGCGTTAATATGGTCGTTTGAAATTTAGTTTTATCGATAATTCCAAAAGTACGGATTCGATCGTGACGAAATTTTGTATTTCAAAGGAGAATGATATATTCAAGCTACATTTTGTCAAGATCGCATGACCAGAACCATAGAAAACATAGAAAATTTTAACTTTCGAACGGAAAGGCCTAGGGACTTTAAACCTTCAGGATAGGTTTGGATCACAAATTTCGTGGTCACGTTCATCAATGAGCAAAATTAGACTAGGGGTTCCGTAAATATGGCCGTTTGTCTACTGATTGGATTGGAATGAAATTTAGCACATAGATGGAGAGTAATGTATTCAAACTACTTGCGAAATTTTGTCCTGATTACATCAACAAGATGTAACCAAAGAAAATTCTTGCGAATAATCGAAAAAAAAATTGGCCACCTAAAGCACTGACGTGAAATCTGGAGTTTTGCCTCAGCTTGATATATTTTTCGACAGCTGTCAAAAATCTCTTCAATTGGTTTCTAAAACTGAAAAATGCGAATCTACCTACCAGATACATACGAGCGCTCAAAAGCTCCTGCCTTCACGGCAGTGCTTTCTATAATTTTTAGAAATGAATTGAAAAAGACGTGGTATAATAAGAATACAGTCAACTAGGTTGAAAATATTCTCAGACATTTCAGATTGACATGAAAAATGTGAATCTTCATTAGGTTTTTTTGATATGAAATATTCTGAATTGAGAAAAATGTATGATCATATTCCGTACGTTTGTTCCGAACGAAAAATGTTATGAAAATGATCCATTTGGTATGACGAGATCTTTCGAAATTTTATACAGAGGGAGCCAAAAAAAAAACGACTTTTGGAAAACTCTCCCTTTAGAGTGCCGTTGACGCTGTATTCATTCTCATCTCGATATAGCACAGAAAATTTCAGCTTATAACGAACGACAGCAGTTCTATTGAACACGCAGATGAGGAATACGACAAGGCCAAATTTTGTGAATAGAGCAAAACAGTTGCAGTTAATACTCAAAAACAATTTTTGTGATGCTCCAAAAAAATATCTCAAGTCACTGAATGACTCGAATAGAAAATCTGAAAATGTTTCTTTATCGAAATCAACGTCATCACATGAAGTCAGAGAATTGACGATCCGACTAGTAAGAAGTCAAATGATTAGTGACATGGTAACGTTCTCAAATATCAAACGAACAATACTAAGGAATGCTAGTAAAAGACGAACAGATTTGACAATTTTTCTACTGAAGATATACTTGGGGCGGTTACTCCGGGTATGTCGCCAGACGTATGGCCGCAAACGCCACCAACAACCATAGCAACGACAGCAATTCTGCAACAACCAACTATTCCAAATGTATCAGCGATGTGATCGGAAGATATAAATGTACCAGAGTAGGGAGAGCGGGGCTGAAAGTGCCGGGGGTAAATTGTGCCGATGCGAATATCTCGAACACAGAAAGAGATTAACTGCTTTCCAGCCAGGTGCGTGTTACGCTTGAGGCCCCGAATATTCGGGTTATGCACCAATGGGAAGGGCGAGGGCTTGACACTCCGGCACTGGATTGGTCAAACTTATGTCAAACTTTGGTTTGGAGCACTCTTGGGGCGCCCCAGACGGTGACTGGACAGCCACTATAGATATAAGATAGTATGGTACCGCGTATTGCCTAACAATCGGGCACACGCGGCTGTCATTTCAGTTATTTCAGTAATGTCAGAAAAGCGGACCGAGAAGAAGTACATGTGAGGCTTCTCCAGCACCACATAAGTAAATATTTTTGTTTCGATACTTTTTGGTCGCAAGCTAACATTCTTCGTTATTTCGAAATGAAAGTTTTAGTAAAATGTTTGTTATTTATCGTAGTTTGTTATGCAGTATAATTTCAATGCTTTGAGCAGAGTGATTTTTGAGCGCTCGTACTACTTACACGAGGGCTATATCATTTCGTCACGATGTCTGTATTTTTCGAATTTTGAGCCGAAAATGGTCTCAATCGACTATGTTCGACTCACTGATAACGAATCCGTCGGAAAATTCGAGTCTGTCCGTCCGTCCGTTCGTCCGGCCGTAAGCACAATAACTCTCGAACGGATCAACCTAGAGACTTGAAATTTCCAGTGTAGGTTCAGATCCCAAATGCCTCGGTTAAGTTCGTTAATGGGCAGAATTCCACCAGGGGTTACGTAAATATGGCCTTTCAAAATTTTGTTCTCCTGATTACTTCGAAACTACAGATTCGATCGAGATGAAACTTTGCACTTAAATGGAGAATGAGGTGTTCAAACAACATGTGAAATTTTGTCCAGATCGCATGACCAGAACCATAGGAACCATAGAAAATTGTAACTTTTGAGCGGAAACACCTAGGGACTTGAAATTTTCAGGATAGGTGAGGTTCTTGAATGTCGTAATGACGTTCATCCATGAGCAAAATTATACTAGGGGTTCCGTAAATAGGGTCGTTTGAAATTTAGTTTTCTTGATAATTTCAAAACTACAGATTCGATCGTGACGAAATTTTGTATACTAATGGAGAATGATATATTCAAGCTACATTTCTCCAGATCACATGACCAGAACCATAGAAACCATAGAAAATCATAACTTTTGAACGAAAAGGCCTAGGGACTTGAAATTTTCAGGATAGATGTGGATCTGAAATGTGGCGTTCACGTTCATCAATGAGCAGAATTATACTAGGGGTTTCGTCAATACGGTCGTTTGAAAGTTTGTTTTCTCGATAATTTCGAAACTACGGATTCGATCGAGGTGAAATTTTGTATTTTAATCGAGAATGATATATTAAAGCGATATTTTGTTCAGATCGCATGACCAGAACCATAGAGACCATAGAAAATTGTAACTTTTGAACGGATAGGCCTAGGAACTTGAAATTTTCAGAGTGGGTTTCGCGAATGTCGCAGTCACGTTCATCAATGAGCAAAACTAGACTAGGGGTTCCGTAAAAATGGCCCTTCAAAATATTTTTTTCCTGATAATTTCGAAACTACTGATTGGACTGGAATGAAATTTTGCACCTAGCTGAGGAATAATGTATTCAAACTACTTGCAGAATTTTGTCCAGATCGCATCACCAAGACCATAGATACCGTAAAAAATTCTAGCGAATTATCGAAAAAAAATTGGTCAGCCGAAGATATGAAGTCTGGAGTTTCGCCTAAGTTCGCCGCGGCACAACCAACCCCACATGAACGGCACATTTCACCCCGCTCATAAGAATCTGATATTTTGTCTCATATATAAAAATTACGAAAAGCACTGTCGTGAAGGCAGGAGCTTTTGAGCGCTCGTACATCCACCTTGAAGATAGATTCGCCTTTTCCAGTTTTAGAAATCAATTGAAGGAATTTTTGACAGCTGTCAAAAAAATTCTGAAACTTAGGCGAAACTCCAGACTTCATGTCTTCGGCTGACCAATTTTTTTTCGATAATTCGCTAGAATTTTCTACGGTATCTATGGTCTTGGTGATGCGATCTGGACAAAATTTTGCAAGTAGTTTGAATACATTTTTCCTCAGCTAGGTGCCGAATTTCATTCCAATCCAATCAGTAGTTTCGAAATTATCAGGAAAAAAATATTTTGAAGGGCCATTTTTACGGAACCCCTAGTCTAGTTTTGCTCATTGATGAACGCGACTGCGATATTCGCGAAACCCACCCTGAAAATTTCAAGTTCCTAGGCCTATCCGTTCAAAAGTTACAATTTTCTATGGTCTCTATGATTCTGGTCATGCGATCTGAACAAAATATCGCTTTAATATATCATTCTCGATTAAAATACAAAATTTCACCTCGATCGAATCCGTAGTTTCGAAATTATCGAGAAAACAAACTTTCAAACGACCGTATTTACGAAACCCCTAGTATAATTCTGCTCATTGATGAACGTGAACGCCACATTTCAGATCCACATCTATCCTGAAAATTTCAAGTCCCTAGGCCTTTCCTTTCAAAAGTTATGATTTTCTATGGTTTCTATGGTTCTGGTCATGTGATCTGGAGAAATGTAGCTCGAATATATCATTCTCCATTAGTATACAAAATTTCGTCACGATCGAATCTGTAGTTTTGAAATTATCAAGAAAACTAAATTTCAAACGACCATATTTAAGGAACCCCTAGTATAATTTTGCTCATAGATGAACGTCATCACGACATTCCAGAACCTCACCTATCCTGAAAATTTCAAGTCCCTAGGTGTTTCCGCTCAAAAGTTACAATTTTCTATGGTTTCCATGGTTCTGGTCATACGATCTGGAAAAAATTTTACATGTAGCTTGAACACCTCATTTTCCATTTGAGTGCAAAATTTCATCTCGATCGAATGTGTAGTTTCGAAGTAATCAGGAGAACAAACATTTTGAAAGGCCATATTTACGGAACCCCTGGTGGAATTCTGCCCATTAACGAACTTAATCGAGGCATTTGGGATCTGAACCTACACTGGAAATTTCAAGTCTCTAGGTTGATCCGTTCGAGAGTTATCGTGCTTACGGCCGGACGGACGGACAGACGGACAAACTCGAATTTTCCGACGGATTCGTCATCAGTGAGTCGAACATAGTCGATTGAGACCATTTACGGCTCAAAGTTCGAAAAATACAGACATCGTGACGAAATGATATAGCCCTCGTGTAAGTAGTACGAGCGCTCAAAAATCACTCTGCTCAAAGCATTGAAATTATACTGCATAACAAACAACGATAAATATCCAACATTTTACTAAAACTTTCATTTCGAAATAACGAAGAATGTTAGCTTGCGACCAAAAAGTATCGAAACAAAAATATTTACTTACGTGGTGCTGGAGAAGCCTCACATGTACTTCTTCTCGGTCCGCTTTTCTGACATTACTGAAATAACTGAAATGACAGCCGCGTGTGCCCGATTGTTAGGCAATACGCGGTACCATACTATCTTATATCTATAGTGGCTTTCCAGTCACCGTCTGGGGCGCCCCAGGAGTGCTCCAAATTAAAGTTTGACATAAGTTTGACCAATCCAGTGCCGGAGTGTCAAGCCCTCGCCCTTCCCATTGGTGCATAACCCGAATTTTCGGGGCCTCAAGCGTAACACGCACCTGGCTGGAAAGCAGTTAATCTCTTTCTGTGTTCGAGATATTCGCATCGGCACAATTTACCCCCGGCACTTTCAGCCCCGCTCTCCCCTACTCATAGATAAAAGAATGTATAGATGGGACACTTCCCTTCCCCCATCTAAGGACACATTTCGAGTTCTGGATAAAGACACAAGCTCCGCCACCGTCGCTATTTTCAGCTGACATTTACGTTTACCGTCCGGCGTCCATTTTAATCATTTACTTTTTCAGTTGTTGAATAGTGCTTCAAAATGAAAAAGTGTCGTGTAAAAGGTTGTGACAATAAAAGTAAAACGATATATTCCTTTCCCAAAGATGTACAGTCTACTGAAGTGTGGATGAAAATCAACTTTCCGGATGATTGGCAAGAAATGATGGATACAAAAATTTACTCTTTAAGTAGAGTTTGCCATGCACATTTTTCAGTAGAGGTTCATTTACCCGGAAGCAGAAGAGGTCTCACAGTTCCCACTATTGGTATTCCAAGTAGGTTATGCTTTTATTTATGTATGTACGAATAATAATATAGGATTGATATAGGAACCGTGTTGAAAAACCATAATTAATGATTATTAATAACCTTTTTTTTTTCAGATACTGGAAATTCTAGTACTGAGATGTTGGGAGCAGTTGTCAAGTTGTCATGGGAGGAAGTGTTTCAGTAGCAAGGCAAAATGTTATACCAGGCCAGAGGTAGGATTTGTTCTTACCAAGAACGGTTAGCTGAGGCAGAACACATGATGTCAACGGATAATTTTCATCAATACTGCAATTAGCCAACGTATCAGTTTATTAAAAGCCAGATATCTGATTGTTAAGAGGATTTAACAACAGGTTGCTAAACAACTTGAAATCTTTTTTGACAATGGCCCAAGAGAATGTGCTTTTTATACCAAGTATAGTTTTCCTGAAAAGATTGCATGGAATAGGAAATCAAACCTCACCAGGTGCACCCTTGTTTACATGAGTGGTGCAATATGCAAAATAATTTTGAAAAATGAGTCATTCAAAACATGCAAACTTTGTAGGAATAACTTACTAGCTCATAATAGTGAATCAAAAGATCTGATAAAAAAATTTCGAAATTTTCATCAACAAATCCAGAAAACGACTTCATAGATCAGATTAAACTTCATACGAAACAGAAATTTGATTCAAAAAGAAGAAGGTTAAGTGGGGTTTAATATGAAAAATCGTGCTTTTTTTGTTGAATGTTATTGTATTGTCCTTGTGGTCAATAGTGCATTCAATTATCGTTTCATCATAGTATAAATTTTTTTCAATGTTATGTACAGTCCCTGTGACTAGTAGTGGTTTTTCTGTGAGATTCTGATAATTTTATTTTTTTTCGATTTATTCATTTTATGTCATGTTTAGTTTTTGTCAATGCATTTGCACTTTTTTGGGGTCATTAATGAATACTACTATTGTCTCATATATTCAATTGATTTAAATTTATAGGTTCTATTTTCATTTGCACCCTTTTTTGTTATTAATCTTTCTTAAATACTCCTTCATTTGGCATTGTAATAACTAAAGAATTATATTATAATTTCAATTTCAATACAGAATTATATTGAACTATATCAAACTATTGTATTATTTCTTTGTACAAGGGCATAATTTATATCACTCATGAGCTGAAATATTTAGATATACCTTAGAATGTTTTTCCTTTGGTAATTTGTATGAATTCATCAAGTTACTTTCAGAGGTTAACATATTCGAAGGATTATCTAGATATTTCACAGAATGGGTGATATTATTATGCTGTACAGAATACCCCACTGAAAAATTCAAATTTCGCGCCAACCAAGGCACTCGGTAAAGCAGGAAACTGCATTACCGAGACAAGTTATTAGTACTGGATATAAACACCAGGATTCAAATCAAAATCGTACCCGCCGTTTACGAGGCTAGTGTCCCATCTAGAGATTCCTTTATCTATGCCCCTACTCTGGTACATTTGTATCTTCCGATCACATCGCTGATACATTTGGAATAGTTGGTTGTTGCAGAATTGCTGTCGTTGCTATGGTTGTTGGTGGCGTTTGCGGCCATACGTCTGGCGACATACCCGGAGTAACCGTCCCAAGTATATCTTCAGTAGAGAAATTGTCAAATCTGTAAGTCTTTTACTAGCATTCCTTAGTACTGTTCGTTTGATATTTGAGAACGTTACCATGTCACTAATCATTTGACTTCTTACTAGTCGGATCGTCAATTGTCTGACTTCATGTGATGACGTCAATTTCGATAAAGAAACATTTTCAGATTTTCTATTCGAGTCATTCAGTGACTTGAGATATTTTTTTGGAGCATCACCAAAATTGTTTTTGAGTATTAACTGTAACTGATTCGCTCTATTCACAAAATTTGGCCTTGTCGTATTCCTCATCTGCGTGTTCAATAGAACTGCTGTCGTTCGTTATAAGCTGAAATTTTTTGTGCTATATCGAGATGAGAATGAATACAGCGTCAACGGCACTCTAAAGGGAGAGTTTTCCAAAAGTAGTTTTTTTTTTGGCTCCCTCTGTATAAAATTTCGAAAGATCTCGTCATACCAAATGGATCATTTTCATAACATTTTTCGTTCGGAACAAACGTACGGAATATGATCATACATTTTTCTCAATTCAGAATATTTCATATCAAAAAAACCTAATGAAGATTCACATTTTTCATGTCAATCTGAAATGTCTGAAAATATTTTCAACCTAGTTGACTGTATTCTTATTATACCACGTCTTTTTCAATTAATTTCTAAAAATTATAGAAAGCACTGCCGTGAAGGCAGGAGCTTTTGAGCGCTCGTATGTATATGGTAGGTAGATTCGCATTTTTCAGTTTTAGAAACCAATTGAAGAGATTTTTGACAGCTGTCGAAAAATATATCAAGCTGAGGCAAAACTCCAGACTTCACGTCAGTGCTTTAGGTGGCCAATTTTTTTTCGATTATTCGCAAGAATTTCTTTTGGTATCTATGATCTTGGTGATGTAATCAGGACAAAATTTCGCAAGTAGTTTGAATACATTACTCTCCATCTATGTGCTAAATTTCATTCCAATCCAACCACGAAATTTGTGATCCAAACCTATCCTGAAGGTTTAAAGTCCCTAGGCCTTTCCGTTCGAAAGTTAAAATTTTCTATGGTTTTTATGGTTCTGGTCATGCGATCTTGACAACATGTAGCTTGAATATATCATTCTCCTTTGAAATACAAAATTTCGTCACGATCGAATCCGTACTTTTGGAATTATCGATAAAACTAAATTCCAAACGACCATATTAACGCAACCCCTAGTCTAATTTTGCTCATTGATGAACGTGACCGGACATTCGAGATCCACACCTATCCTGAAAATTTCATGCCCCTAGGCCTTTTCGTTTGAAAGTTCTAATTTTCTATGGTTTCTATGGTTCTGGTCATGCGATCTCGACAAAATACTGAATGGAAATGAGTTGAAAAACGTTTGAAGAAGGATAAAAGAAAACATTAGTACCTACCCTTGTATTTAACTCTGCTCCCTTGAACCTGGGGGCCGCTTCGACTCCCTGAAGATGCTTATACGCTGAAAGAATCCTTCCCGATCCGATGCTTTGCAAATGGCTTCGATGTTTGGACCTGAAACTGAAATTATTTCTGCTTATAACCGGCTATCTGAGAATGTGCTTTAATAATACCAAAGTTAATGGGCTACCTCTTCACCAATAGTTGATGCGGATCATAGAGGTTTAAAAAATTCAATGACATAAAAATGCTATCAAATATTAATTTTTCCAGTTATTTGAAATTGTTGGAAGTTGGCTGAAAATAGAAAGAATTGTGCATACCTTGTATTACTGTTCTTTCCTGGATCCGGGAACCTCTTCGACTCCCAGAAGAACCTGTCTTCTACGCTGAAATATTTTCCTTCGATTCGATTTTTCTGTTTAGCTTCGATGTTAGAAACGACCACTGGAAGTAATTCTGCTTATATCTGGCCCTATAAAAATCAAATATATTAGGAAATTTCTCAACTCAATAGTTGATATCGTTTGAATGTAACAGTCACTGGTAAAGACTTTTCGTATTGAAACTTTTTCGATTTTTTTCTCGATAGTTTTATAACGATGTATGTTTCAATTACGGTCCCTGCGCCTCGCATATACAGGAGTAGTATAGTGCAGGTAGTTTTTTCTAGAAACAAAAAAACGTAAACATTTCGATAAATAGGCGTGCGAATAATTAATGATATAAAGATATAAAATATTCATTTAATTTTGAGAAATAATCCATACTTTTTTGTTCGACGATGTTTTTGGCAAGAATAATATTCCTCTGAAAATTTTCGGCTAGTTCTTGAGAGTGGAAAATTCCCATAAAATTTCCCGATTAAAACAATATTTATCGAGTAACACCCAAAAGATCGTAATTATTTCAATTTATAGAGTTGGGATGTTGGGGTTGTCTAATGTTTTTCCTGCATATTTATATAATTCTCGTATTTTTTCGCAATGTTCTTCTGAATCTAAGGATTCTCATGTGGCTCAAAAACCTTGAATATCGCGCCATTCAAAGGAACGTATATTTAAAAAAAATTTTTTCCTCGAAAATTTTTGTGCGGGAACAATGTTCTATAGAAAAATTCCGCCGGTCATTGGGATCAAAAAAGTCCTATGAAAATTTTCAATTAAACTGATATTTATCATGTTACACCGATAATTTCGTAATTATTCCAATTCATAGAGTTTGCATTTACGATGTGTATACTGTTTTTCCTGTACATGGAACAAACTCTCTTTTTTCCATTTGTGCATCGAAAAATCCCTAGATTCGGGATACATCCCTAGACCTGGCAACCCAGTCGTATACTGAATTGAATTACAATACGTACTGTAGATTGCCACCTCTACCGATTTTTCGGTAGACCTACCGATTTTCTTCTCAATCTACCGATCTACCGAAAGAGCACATAAATCTACCGAAATTTGATGGAGTGAATGTATGTTCTGATATTGTAGGAAATCATGACTCTTACGATATTATTTTAAAGGTTTCCTTACCATAACATAATTTGATACATAATTCAAGTTATACGTTGACACTAGTTAATTTTATACAAAATCTTTTATGTTTATCCCATTCTTCAGCGAATTGCGAGAGAGTATTTTCAACATACAATTTGTTGAAAACAAAACAGAAAAATCGTTTGGAAACGAAAACCATATCTGGCTTGTTGTATACGAAGAAATTTTTAGCAAAAAACGTATGCCATAATTTTCCCATAGAAAATGGTCTTATTTCAAAACTGACTGATACCAATCTGAAAGGAAAATGTTCCTTTGAACATTAGAGAGTGACATTTGTCAAAATTTATATTTAATAGTAATAGTATTAATGATATTACACATGTGATTCATTATTTTGGTTTCAAATGGTTATTTCCTTTAAGAATTCATTTTTTTGAATATATATTTTTCTTATTATATTCATTTTTCGTTCAAATAGCCATTTTTTATATATATTGTTTCAAATTTTTTTTTCTGCATATTTGTTGCTTACAATAGGTGTTAATTTTTTGAATACCTATTCATTTTGTTAGAATATTTATTTTTGTTAAAAGTTCAGTTTATCAAATATAAATTTTTTAAATAAATAAAATCTATTTTCAGTTTTGCTTCATTCGTAATAACCTACATGCCCAATATTTCGGATAAATGGTATTTAAACTTGAATAACCCATAAAATAGGTGAAAAGTTATGTATTTCAAAAATCTACCGAAATCTACCGATTTTTCCGAACTTTCTACCGAAACTGTAGGTACGGAATGTGGCAACACTGCTGTAGAGTCTGTAGACCGTAGACGCGTAGACCACACGCTTGCAATTACGGTCCCCACGCCCCGCATATGCTGGAGTGGGATATTGCAGGTAGTTTTTTCTAAGACAAAAAACGTAAACATCTCGATCCATAGGCCTGCGAATAACTAATGATATTATGATATGAAATATTCATTCAATTCTAAGAAATAATCCTTTTTTTTTTGACGAATTTTTTGGCAAGAACAATATTCCTCAGAAAATTTACGGCTAGTTCTTGAGAGCCGTGAAGGCAGGAGCTTTTGAGCGCTCGTACATGCACCCTGTAGGTACATTCGCATTTTCCAGTTTTGGAAACCAATTGAGGAAATTTTTGACAGCTGTCAAACAAATTTTCAAACTAAGGCGATAATCCAGACTTCAAGTCAGTGCTTTCGGTGACCAATTTTTTTTTCGATAATTCGCTAAAATTTTCTACGGTATCTATGGTCTTGGTGATGCGACCTGGACAAAATTCTCCATGTAGTTTGAATACATTATTCCTCAGCTAGATGCATCATTTCAATCAAATCGGTAGTTTCGAAATTATCAGGAACAGAATATTTTGAAGGGCCATATTCACGGAATCCCTAGTCTAATTTTGCTCATCGATGAACGTGACCGTGAAATTCGCGATCCAAACCCACCCTGAAAATTTAAAGTTCCTAGGCCTTTTCCTTCGGAAGTTATAATTTTCTATGGTTCTGGACAAAATGTTGCTTTAATATGTCATTCTCGTTTAAAATACAAAATTTTATCTCGATCGAATCCGTAGTTTCGAAATGATCGAAAAAACAAAATTTCAAACCACCGTATTTACGGAACCCCTGGTATAATTCTGCTCATTGATCAACGTGAACTCCACATTTCAGATCTAAACCTATCCTGAAAATTTCAAGGCCCTAGGCCTTTCCGTTCGAAAGTTTTGATTTTCTATGGTTTCTATGGTTCTGGTCATGCGATCTAGAGAAATCTATCTTGAATATATCATTCTCCATAAGTATACAAAATTTCGTTACGATCGAATCGGTAGTTTGGAAATTATCAAGAAAACTAAATTTCAAACGACCATATTTACGGAACTCCTAGTATAATTCTGCTCATAGATAGAAGTGATCACGACAATCGAGATCCACACCTATCCTGAAAATTTCAAGTCCCTAGGCGTTTCCGTTCAAAAGTTAGAATTTTCTATGGTTTCTATAGTTCTGGTGATGCGAGCTGAACAAAATTTTGCATGTAGCCTGAACACCTCATTTTCCATTAGAGTGCAAAATTTCATCTCGATCGAATCTGTAGTTTCAAAGTAATCAGGAAAAAAAAATTTCGAGCGGTCATATTTACGGAACCCCTCGGCGGATTTTGCCCAATAACGAAATCAACCGCGGCATTTGAGATTCGAACCTACCCTGAAAATTTCAAGTTTCTAGGACATTCCGTTCGAGAGTTATCGTGTATACGGACGGACGGCCGGCCGGACGGACAGACTCGAATTTTTCGACGGATTCGTCATCAGTGAGTCGATTGAGATCATTTTCGGCTCAAAATTCGAAAAATACAGACATCGTGATGAAATGATACAGCCCTCATGTAAGTAGTACGAGCGCTCAAAAATTGCCGCGGTTCATTTGGATTGAACAAGTCCCATGAAAATTTTCGATTAAACTGATATTTTCCGAGTTACACCGAAAATTTCGTAAAATTCCAATTCATAGAGTTTGAATTTACGAGGTGTATACTGTTTTTCCTGTACATTCGTTCTCGTATTTTTTTCTATGTTCTGCAGAAGCTAAGGATCCTCATGTGGCTCAATCGTCTTAACATCTCGAGCTATTCAAAGCAGCGTATATTATATGGAATAATAACGATGAACTATTGAAGTGTCAGAAGGAGTCACCTGGCTATTCGTTTTTTTGTTGTTTTCTTCCCCATGCTATTTTGGAATAATTTTGTTGGAGGTTATAACTCCTCCCCAATAAAGTTTCGGTAAAGCAAAGGGAGTAAAAAAGTGTCATAAATCAATCGGATCAAAAATGTATTTTTGAGCGCTCGTACTACTTACACGAGGGCTATATCATTTTGTCACGATGTCTGTATTTTTCGAATTTTGAGCCGAAAATGGTCTCAATCGACTATGTTCGACTCACTGATGATGAATCCGTCGGAAAATTTGAGTCTGTCCGTCCGTCCGTCCGTAAGCACGATAACTCTCGAACGGAACAACCTAGAGACTTGAAATTTTCAGTGTGGGTTCAGTTCCCGAATGCCTCGGTTGAGTTCGTTAATGGGCCAAATTCCACCAGGGGTTCCGTAAATATGGCCGTTCAAAGTTTTGTTTCCCTGATCACTTGAAAACTACAGATTCGATCGCGATGAAATTTTGCACTCGAATGGAGAATGAGGTGTTCAAGTTATATGTGAAATATTGTCCAGATCACATGACTAGAACCATAGAAACCATAGAAAATTGTAACTTTTGAACGGAAACGCCTAGGGACTTGAAATTTTCAGGATAGGTGTGGATTTCGAATGTCGTGATTACGTTCATCTATGAGCAAAATTATACAAGGGGTTCCGTAAATATGGTCGTTTGAAATCTAGTTTTCTTGATAATTTCAAAACTACAGAATCGATCGTGACGAAATTTTGTATACTGATAGACAATGATATATTCAAGCTATATTTCTCCAGATTACCTGACCAGAACAATAGAAACCATAAAAAATCATAACTTTCGAACGGAAAGGCCTAGGGACTTGAAATTTTCAGGATAGGTGTGGATCTGAAATGTCGCGTTCACGCTTATCAATGAGCAGAATACTAGGGGTTCCGTAAGTACCGTCGTTTGAAATTTTGATTTCTTGTTAATTTCGAAACTACGGATTCGATCGAGATGAAATTTTGTATTTCAATCGAGAATGATATATTAAAGCAATATTTTGTCCAGATCGCATGACCAGAACCATAGAAACCATAACAAATTGTAGCGAATTATCGAAAAAAAAATGGTCATTTTTTTTTTCAGTTTTCTTGATGATTTCAAAACTATGGATTTGATCGTGAAGAAATTTTGTATTTGAATAATGATATATTCGAGCTACATTTTTCTCATATCGCATGATCAGAACCATAGAAACCATAGAAAATCATAACTTTCGGAAGGAAAGGCCTAGAGACTTGAAATTTTCAGGATAGGTTCAAATCACGAATTTCGCGGTTACGTTCATCAATGAGCGAAATGAGACTAAGGGTTTCGTAAATATAGCCGTTCAAACTTTTTTTTTCCTGATTATTTCGAAACTACCCATTGGATTCGAATGAATCTCCGCACGTAGATGGAGAATACTTTATTCAAACTACGTGGAAAATTTAGTCCAGATCGCATCACTAAGACCATAGATACCGTAGAAAATTCTAGCAAATTATCGAAAAAAAAAATTGGTCACCTAAAGCACTGACGTGAATTCTGGATTTTCGCCTTAGTTTGAAATTTTCTTTGACAGCTGTCGAAATCTTTCCAATTGGTTTCTCAAACTGGACAATGCGAATCTACCTACAAGGTGGATGAACGAGCGCTCAAAAGCTCCTGACTTCACGGCAGTGCTTTTCTAAATTTTTTTCGCTTATAACGTCTAGATTATTTGGCAATCTGTGAATTAAATCATCAAAATGCACCCTGGGTTAATTAAATTTAAACCGCATACGACCGAAATCAAATATGCATTTCAAATTTCAACCGTTATTCACGCACTGGGCACAGAGACAAAATAGAAATTCTCTTTCTCTATGGTGACTCACTCACGAACCTGAATTAACGCATTCACGATTCACGTTGTGGCAAAATTGCAAACGGTACAGTTTAGTAGGCTTATTGAGTTCTCAATTTTTGAGCGCCCGTACTACTTATACGAGAGCTATATCATTTCGTCACGATGTCTGTATTTATCAAATTTTGAGCTGAAAATGTGCCGTATACACCATAACTCTCGAACGAAACGTGCTAGAGACTTGAAATTTTCAGTGCTGGTTCAGTTCCCAAATGCCGAGGTTGAGTTCGTTAATGGGCAGAATTCCACCAGGGGTTCCGTAAATATGGCCGTTCGAAGTTCTGTTTTTCTGATTACCCCGAAACTACATATTCGACCGAGATGAAATTTTGCAGGATGGAAAATGTCGTGTTCAAGATACACACAAAATTTTGTCTAGATCGCATAACCATAGATCCATAAAAAATTATAATTTTGTAATGGAAAGGCCTAGGGACTTGAAATTTCCAGGATAGGTGTGGATCTCGAATGTCGCGGTCACGTTCAACAATGAGCAAACTTAGACTAGGGGTTCCGTAAATATCTTCGTTTGAAATTTAGTTTCCTTGATAATTTCAATACTACGGATTCGGTCTTGACGAATTTTTATTTTGATGGAGAATGATTCAATGATTCAAGCGGCATTTTTTTCAGATCGCATGACCAGAACCATAGAAAATTATAACTTCCGAAGGGAAAGGCCTAGGACCTTGAAATTTTCAGGGTAGGTTTTGATCGCGAATGTCGCGGTCACTTTCATAAATGAGCTAAATTAGACTAGGGGTTCTGTGAATATGGCCGTTCGAAATATTTTTTTCCTGATAATTTCGAAACTACTGATTGGATTTGAATGAAATTTCGCACATAGAAGAATAATGTTTTCAAACTACGTGGAAAATTTTGTCCAGATCGCATTACCCAGACCATAGGAACCGTAGAAAATTCTAGCGAATTATCGAAAAAAAAATTGATAATTTTTTTTTTTTTCAAAGAGGTGAAAATCCTATTTACGCACCTTCACCATAGCTGTTTGGTGGTGTGTGCAGACTCTTACCCCGACTCCACGGGAAAAGTACTCCCTAAAAACTCCCCTGTTTCCACTCCTAATACAAGAAGTGAGCACGGTTTGATTTCCTGCAACCGAATTTAGCTCTTATGGGCGCAGGTTGCCCAGGGGTAATTTGCCCTCGTGAACACCCTACCCGACACCGACTCTGAGACTAGGAACCCTTGATGTTATTTGGTTCCACCGGGTCCAGTTCGTGGACGACCCTTGCAACACCCTAGTGGTTATTCCACTGAGTAGCCCAATTGGTACTCCCAAGTCGTCAGTCAATATATCTGCTGACTGTTGAGACCATACACCTCGCCAGGAGAGAGTGCATGATGTGACCCTCACAGATGAGGCCGGCCTACAAGTCAGCCTGGCGACTTCGTCGGATCGATATTATACTTGCCGACCTTCAAACAGTGGGCCACACATCGTGCTCTCTCACGACAACCAGGTCAGGTTTACGAACGCCCTCTGATGTTCGTAGGCGCGGTTCGTTATGCACCTCGAGCCCCTTATTTTTGAAGAAGCCAGAGAGTGTCTTGCACACGGCATCGTGTCTCATGGTCCTTCCGCCATGAGTACGGAAGCAACACTGGATTACGTGTGCCGCTGTCTCGGTGCTAGTACACCTAGCCCTACAATTTATGTTCGTGTGGGCTGTTCTCCGACCCCTCGTCGTGCGTACTCGGGTTGGCAGACTGTTAACATGCTCGTGATGAAATTGGCGATATTCCCTTCCGGGTATGCCCGTGCTGCCAGCATCAATCCACCGAGTGGAAGTGGTCGACTTCTCACTCTCCCTTAGCTCATACCCATCATTAGAGGTATATAACCTCATAGCCCAGTACGGTCTGCGATGTTCTGCAGAGTATATCCACCATCTATGGACAGGACTTTCTCGGCCCAACCGATCTTATGTTGGGCCCAATCCGTATCCGGGACCGATCTTGCCGCCTTCGAGGATGTTTACTTTAGGCATGCCAGTCTCTCCCTGTTGATACCGGGTATAATGATGGCGAATGCGGGAATCCCGAGTCCACCATTTTCCACAGAGGCGTGAAAATACCCAAGCAGTGTATCCTTAGGCAATCCCACCCATCGTCTTACTGCCGCTCTAATCTGGAGGTCCAGCTGCTTCAGGATCTTCATGGTGCACCCAGAATATACCAACGAGTGATAATATCTGGGTACCAGAAAACAACGCAAGATCTTAACCGAGCTTGAGTGGAGCTCGTGAAACCCTTAAGAGTTCCACCTCCATTGTGGGGCTGCTCTTTCTCAGTCCCTGAGGGCTTATATTAACTCCCAAGTACCGCCACTCTTCCGTAGGGCCGAGTTGGCGGATGAGGTCGCCATGTTGTAACAGGAACTGTGCCCGGGTGAGAACTTTGATTTTCTGCACTCTCCCTGATGGTACTAATGAAGTCGCTACACACTTATTAGGGTTGAAACTGAACCCTTGTTGTGAGGCGTCTCGCTCGGCAGCTTCGAGCGCCGTGGTCATGCCCACCTTTGATGATGTTAAAAGGCAAATGTCGTCTGCGTAGGCGATCTCGTGTATCGGATCGCCTCCGACACTGTATCCCACTTAAGGAGGAACCGCCCTCAAGACCCTGTTCACCACCAATGCGAACAAAATGCCCGACATTGGATCGCCCTGGCGAACTCCCCTGCTTACCGGGATCTCGTGAGATCTTTTACCGTCACACTCCAAGACAGTTGTACTTCTTGAGTATGTGGCGGCCACGTACTTGACCAGCACTTCAGGTATTCCAGCCTCTGTCATGGCGGATGTTATTGCCTGAAGGCTGACAGAGTCATACGCCTTGGCCACATCTAGAGACACTAGATGCAGCTCTTTCAGATGTTGTCTGGCGTGATGTAGGACGGCTGCCAACACCGAAATGTTTTCGGCACAACCGTCTTCTAGGCATCGTTGCCTCTCATCAATGACCCCTGCCGCCCCCATACGTCTCGCCAATATCTTATGTAATTGGCGGACTATGACAGACGCTATGCAGATTGGCCTAAAATCAGCAGGTGTTACGCCACCTGTTTTCTTAGGGACGAATATCGTCCTGCTCGCTAAGAGCTGGTCTGGAAATGATCCCAGATGCAACACGAGGTTGTACAGGAGAGCCCTATGGGCTGGTGGAACTTTACTCCACATGGCGAATGTTACGCCATCAATGCCAGGAGCTGATTTGTATGGAATTTTCACCGTACTGATCTCGCTTTCACTAATTGGTGAAGCGGTAACAGATTTTTGCTGATGTTCTGGCAGGGATTCGTGTTGCTGAACTGGAGCCGAGGGAACGGTTAACACTGGTTCCCTGTGCTTCACCATTTCCTCGAGGGATGGATTAGATGTTTCGTCCCCTCCGTTCAGAATCTGCTTTGCGGCCCTGGACATGTTCTTCTTAAAGAAATTTTGCATGTCCGCATATTCCTAACGCCTTTTAGTATCCCTATTACTAGGCGGCATAACCCTTCTTCTTCTCGTATACCTCCGTTTTGGTTTGCCATATGATGTTATCATGGCTTTGAGGCAGCCCTCTATCATACCTGACGTGTCTAGGCCTGCCTCGACCTGTTCTGCTAACGCGACCAGCGCTTGAGAGCCCGGATAGTCGGACTCTCTGACCCTTGGCAATAGACTCTTGTACCGCTTCAAGGTACTGGTCCGCATTAGGTTTAGAGGCACCGAGTGACTCCTGATCACCAATAGTGGAGCCCGGGCTAGGGGACCCCGAGGAGGACTACTCCGTGATGGCCTGCTCCAACAAAGCCCTATAGGCTGGAGTTCTTCTCATGCCTCTCAATGAGTCAATTGTTCTTCCTGGGAAGAACTGACTCAGAAAGACATTAATAAACCGGACCTCTTGGCCCAGTCTGCTTCATCCGTACTCAATCACGTGTGCCTCCTCGACCGCGTCGGCATCGGACCGGGTGCTCCCGAGGTCCGTCACAAGCAGGGCCGTGCTCCGAGTACACGGCCTTTGGCCCTCAGGCCGACATATATTCACTCTGTCGTAAGCTACTTGTGTTTTTGCGGGTGAGGGCTGCTAACCCACACCCACACACGGGGTATTACCCCTATGCCCCTTCCGTTAGGCTGAATGCCGGACACCAACTTTGGTGGGAGTGGGCCATTTGAAGGGTCTGCCTTCTTTGCCAACATTCGACCTTATGCCCACAGCGTCACCTGTCCCACGACATTGACATTATTAATGCCGTGGTGCCATTGCCTGCTATTGGCCGCCTCCGAAGAGACGTTGCCCGACTCCCACGACGTGGACGCTACAGGTTGGACTTGGGGAGTCAACTGACGTGAAGTCTGGATTTTCGCCTAAGTTTGAATTTTTTTCGGCAGCTGTCAAAATTTTTTCGATTGGTTTCTAAAACTGGAGCATGTGAATCTACCTACAAGGTGAATGAACGAGCGCTCAAAAGCTCCTGACTTCACAGTTTTTCATTATTTTATTTAATCAGTTTACAAAACTGATCTAAATGAATAAGCAGAGGGGTTTACCTAAGCAGGTAAGTGAAAATCAAGGATTTAGCATAACCTTTTGCTTGGTCGTTCCATAATACAAAGAAGTTATTCGTATTGTTGTATTCTTTGTATCTTGTGGTCGTTCATTGTTTTGTTTCATTGTTCATCGTTTCATAGGCGTTAGGACGTGAGAGACATGTTTGTTTTTGTATCTTGCTTGAAGACGCTTTTTTTCTAACCTAAAATTCTAGATACCTCAAAAATACTCTAGATAAGTTTATTTCAACAAGTAGGGAAGAAGGTATTGTACCATATTGAGCTTTGAAATATTCTGATAGCTACTTGTTGAAATGAACTCATCTAGAGTATTTTTGGGTTTTCTAGAATTTTAGGTAGTTTTCATTCTACAAAGTATTTTCAAGATATAGTAGGTGGTTCTATACTTTTCGATAACTTGTATAAAAGCTTTATTGACATTATAGACAATTAATGAACTATTTACAAGTTGTGTGATTTTTTTAGAAAGTTGATTTTTATACTTGATGAACTAATATTTTAATGTTAATCATTGTATGAATTATGAATTCTATTTTTATTGTCTGACAGCAGGCCATGGAATTTTATTGATGGCATATTATTTGGACATATTTTCTGAATTTCTTCTGTATCAAGATATGTATGTGCAAATAAATTCTTATTGTTAATTGATGATTTGTCCTAGTAGAAGCAGTGAAGAAGAGATACACAGCAACAGACAGAGAGTTCAAATTGGCAATCGGTGAATGGCTAAGGAATTCCGTACAAAGAAAGGAAGGTAGAAGTGCAT
Source organism: Aphidecta obliterata (assembly GCA_963966015.1). Classification (NCBI taxonomy): domain Eukaryota; kingdom Metazoa; phylum Arthropoda; class Insecta; order Coleoptera; family Coccinellidae; genus Aphidecta; species Aphidecta obliterata. The sequence goes on along the minus strand of OZ014434.1, from coordinate 25,063,860 downwards.
ATATTATTGATCGTGGAAATATTAAATACTTTATTCCGTGTACATATTCAGTTTGTTTGTATCCCGACTCTCCATGAATGGATAATTTTGTTACACCCCAGGTTAATTCTCAGAATGTATTGTTCATTGAACATAAATGATTGTAGTAGAAAGAAAATAAATATTATTCTATCTATTCAGTTTTTCATATAACCCTTTGGTGCCGGTCTCCTTGATTGGTCCCAGGTTCGAATCCTCCGGTCGGGAAAGAAATTTTCTGATATGGAGCACGGTTCCACCATTCACTGTTGGGTAAACAATTAACAGTGCTGTGCCTCAGGTGGCGTAAGGACACAGTTACAAAGCCTACACAGAACAAAACCGGGTCTCCTAACTCGCACAAGCTCTGAGCTGCTGAAGCTCTGAGCTTCTGAGGGGTCTCACAGAGACCTAGGAGAGTCGGGATAGATAGATAGATAGATAGATAGGTTTATTCATCTCATAGTATACATCATGTTAAACATAGAAATAATGTCAGACACAATCATTTAAACTATAGCTATTAATAATTACATTTACAGTAGTCGAAGTATTCCTGCACATTATATGGTTCACAACTCATGATAAAGGAACATACATTTTTAATAAAAATCTTTTCATTGGTTATGGAATGAAATTTTTTTGGTAAAGCATTAAATAATTTTATGCACATATACATTGCATCATCAAGGGCGGTCCTAGGCTGAATTTCTGGGGGGGGGTAATTGAATGAACAATTCGAAAAATTTTTTCCGGGGTAGTGCACAATCACCCCCCCCCCCCCCACTTTGGCGGTCTAAACTTCTTTATACTTATTATATATTTTGCGGTTCTTTTTATTGTTATTATTTTTTGAGTGCTTGTTCTACTTATACGAGGGCTATATCATTTCGTCATGGTCGTTTGAAATTCTTGATAATTTCAAAAATATGGATTCGATCGCGACAAAATTGTGTATTCCAATGGAGAATTATATATTCAAGCTACAATTTTCCAGATCGCATGACCAGAAATATAGAAACCATAGAAAACTATAACTCTCGAACGGAAAGACCTAGGGACTTGAAATTTTCAGGATAAGTCTGGATCTCGAATTTATGCGGTCACGTTCATCAATGAGCCGAATTAGACTAGGGGTTCCTTAAATATGGTCGTTTTAAATTTAGTTTTCTTGATAATTTCAAAACTACGGATTCGATTGCGACGAAATTTTGTATTTTAATGGAGAATGATATATTTAAGCTATATTTTGTCCAGATCGCATTACCAGAACTATAGAAAATTATAACTTCCGAACGGAAAGACCAAGGGACTTGAAATTTTCAGGTTTGGATCGCCAATGTCGGGGTCATGTTCATCGATGAGCAAAATTAAACTAGGGGTTCCGTAAATATGGCCATTCAGAAAATTTGTTTTCTGATACTGAATGGATTGGAATGAAATTCTGCACATAGACAATAATGTACTCAAACTACGTGCGAAATTTGTCCAGATTGCATTGCCAAAACCATAGATACCGTATAAAATTCTAGCGCATAATCGGAAAAAAAATTGGAAACCTAAAGCACTGAAGTGAAGTCTGGAGTTCTGCTCAGTTTTAAATTTTTTTGACAGCTGTTAAAAGAATTTTCAATCGGTTTCTAAAACTTGAAAATTCGATTCTATCTAAAAGGTGGATGAAAGAGCGCTCAAAAGCTCCTGACTTCACGGCAGTACTTTTTATTTTTATACATTTTTTTACAAACTTTCCAATTCTAATTGTCACGTTCTTACGAATCCAACACCTTCTTGATCAGAAAATCGTTCGGAAAACAAATGTTCTCTTCTTCAGGCTGAACAACACAAGGGCGTAGATATGTAGGGGTACTGGGGTAATTAATTACCCCCCTAAGACTTCTAAAATATAAAGTTTCAGATTTATCGCCAAGGCTTGATGTACCTATACCTGACGAGATTTTTTATCGATTACCCCCTCAAGAAACAACATGAGCAGTTAGGTATCAATCTTATCAAACAACAGACTCACCACTTATACATTTTATGCAATATGATCTTCAAAAATAAAACATACGACTGAAAGTGAAACTTCAGAATTTTTCATTTATTTTATTGATTTTTCTGTTTTGATTTTTTTTTTCTGTTAATTTTATTGCATTATAATATTATTTTCTTGTTGGTCATTTTTTCCTAGATAAAATTTTCCAGTGCTCTGGGGGGGGTAATTACCCCCGTTACCCCCCCCCCGTAGGACCGCCCTTGCATTAGATAGATATAAACAATATACAATACAATACAATGTACTCTAAATTAATACTCTCATCAATATTATATTTTGAGTCAACTATTATTTATAAGCTTTGTTTCAGCCAGTTGCAAAGCTGTACAGTATTTGATCACGCTTGTTGTAGTGAATAAAACCTTGTTTTTGAGCGCTCGTACAACTTTCACGAGGGCTATATCATTTCGTCACGATGTCTGTATTTATCTGATTTTGAAGTGAAAATGTGCCGTAAGCACGATAACTCCCGAACAGAACAACCTAGAGACTTGAAATTTTCCGTGTGTGTTCAGTTCCCGAATGCCTCGGTTAAGTTCGTTAATGAGCCAAATTCCACCAGGGGTTCCGTTAATATGGTTGTTCAAAGTTTTGTTCTCCTGATTACTTGGAAACTACAGATTCGATCGTGATGAAATTTTGCACTCGAATGAAGAATGAAGTGTTCAAGCTACATGTGAAATTTTGTCCAGATCGCATGACCAGAACCATAGAAAATTGTAACTTTTGAACGGAAACGCCTAGGGACTTAAAATTTTCAGGATAGGTGTGGATCTCGAATGTCGTGATCACGTTTATCTATGAGCAAAATTATACAAGGGGTTCCGTAAATATGGTCGTTTGAAATTTAGTTATCTCGATAGTTTCAAAATTACAGATTCGATCGTGAAGAAATTTTGTATACTAATGAAGAATGATATATTCAAGCTACATTTCTCCAGATCACATGACGAAAACCATAGAAACCATAGAAAATCATAACTTTCCAACGGAAAGGCCTAGGGACTTCAAATTTTCAGGGTAGGTTTGGATCGCGAATGTCGCGGTCACGTTCATCAATGAGCAAAATTAGACTAGAGGTTCCGTAAATACGATCGTTCGAAATTTTGTTTTCTAGATAATTTCGAAACTACGGATTCGATCGAGATAAAATTTTATATTTTAATCGAGAATGACATAGTAAAGCAACATTTTGTCCAGATCGCATGACCAGAACCATAGAAAATTATAACTACCGAAGGGAAAGGCCTAGGAACCTGAAATTTTCAGGGTAGGTTTGGATCGCGAATGTCGCGCTCACGTTCATCAATGAGCAAAATTAGACTAGGGGTTCCGTAAATATAGCCGGTCCAAATATTTTTTGCTTGATAATTTCGAAACTACTGATTGGATTGGAATGAAATTTCACACCTAGCTGAAGAATAATGGATACAAACTACGTGCGAAATTTTGTCCAGATCGCATCACCAAGACCATAGATACCGTAGAAAATTCTAGCGAATTATCGAAAAAAAATTGGTCACCTAAAGCACCGACATGGAGTCTGGAGTTTCGCCTAAGTTTCAGAATTTTTGTGACAGCTGTCGAGAATTCCTTCAATTGATTCCTAAAACTGGAAAATGCGAAAATGTCGATGAACTTCTCAAGTGTCAGAAGGAGTACATCGGTTATTTACATTTTGTTTTTAAATTCCCTCCACATAGTTCCCCCTCCCAATTTTTGAGGGGTTGGGAAAGACGGACCATCAGAAGATAGGAGAGGGTAATGTCAACAAAAAAGCTAGATGAACTTTTTTGGAAAAACGCAAAATTTTTGTGTTTCCCTACGAGATACATTTGGCTGGGGGGAGAGTGAAAAGAAAATTTGTTTTTCTCGCGCAATAACTTGTCGAACATGGACGTGAATAAAGACTTTAATCCTGACTTTTTTTTTGGCCACCATGTATATGGAAAAGATGGAACTTGTCATTTCCTTCAATTAATGTACATGCATTTTTCGATCTGATATTGCTAACGGAAGATATCGCTAAAATTCGATTCGCGCATGCGCGATCCACTTTCTTGGAAAGGAGGGTAGGCGGTCATCCAAAAAGTCGATATTGACCTTCGGATGGAGAAGAAAAAATTCCAATTCTTTTTTTTACCCAGGTTGAAAATTTTTTTTTTGGGTTGAACCCTCCCCTTTCCAAAAGTTGCGACGGGTCATTGGGAGTAAAAAAGTATTATGACTCAATCCGATCAGAAATGTTTTTTTCGAGTTATCCGAGAAAGTTTTGGAATTCACAGATCACCTAAAGGGGTGGGAGGAGGTGGGAGGTGGCGATGTCAATGAACTTTTCAGGTGTCAGAAGGAGACTTTGAAAAAATTTCCTTCACATAGTTGCCCCTCTCATCTTTGGGGGATTCGGGGGAGGGAAGAAAGCTAGATACAATTTCGCGATAAACGCAGAATTTTTGCGTTCACCTATGAATTCCACTTGGGAGGAGGGGAAGGAGGGTTAACTCAAAAAAAAATTTTTGAGCGCTCGTACTACTTACACGAGGGCTATATCATTTCGTCACGATGTCTGTATTTTTCGAATTTTGAGCCGAAAATGGTCTCAAACGACTATGTTCGACTTACTGATGACGAATCCGTCAAAAAATTTGAATCTGTCCGTCATTCCGTCCGTCCGTACACACGATAACTCTCGAACGGAATGTCCTAGAAACTTGAAATTTTCAGGGTAGGTTCAAATCTAGAATGCCGCGGTTAAGTTCGTTATAGGGCAATATTCGCCCAGGGGTTCCGTAAATATGGCCGCTCGAATTTTTGTTTTCCTGATTACTTCGAAACTACAGATTCGATCGAGGTGAAATTTTGTATTCAGATGGAGAATAACGTGTTCAAGCTACATGCAAAATTTTGTCCAGCTCGCATGACCAAAACCATAGAAAATTATAACTTTCGAACAGAAAGGCCTAGAGACTTCAAATTTTCAGGATAGGTGTAGATCTCGTATGTTGCGGTCACGTTCGTCAATTAGCAAAATTAGACCATGGGTTCCGTAAATATGGTCGTTTGAAATTAAGTTTTCTTGATAATTTCAAAACTATGTATTTGATCGTGACGAAATTTTGTATTTAAATTGAGAATGATATATTCGAGCTACCGGGTAGGGTAGGGGTAGGTTCGAATCTCGAATGCCGCGGCTAAGTTCGTTATTGGGCAAAATTCGCCCAGTGGTTCCGTAAATATGGCCGCTCGAAATTATGTTTTTCTGATTACTTCGAGAATACTGCTTCGATCGAGGTGAAATTTTGCACTTAGATGGAGAAATACGGGTTCAAGCTACATGCAAAATTTTGTCCAGCTCGCATGACCAGAATTATAGAAACCATAGAAAATTATAACTTTGTAATGGAAAGGCCTAGGGACTTGAAATTTTCAGGATAGGTGTGGATCTCGAATGTTGCTGTCACGTTCATCAATGAGCAAAATTAGACTAGGGGTTCCGTAAATATGGCCGTTTGAATTTCAGTTTTTTAGATAATTTCAAAACTATTTGATCATGACGAAATTTTGTATTTAAATTGAGAATGATATATTCGAGCTACATTTTGTCCAGATCGCATGATCAGAACCATAGAAACCATAGAAAATAATAACTTTCGAACGGAAAGGCCTAGGGACTCTAAATTTTCAGGATAGGTTCGGATCGCGAATTTCGTGATTACGTTCATCAATGAGCAAAATTAGACTCGGGGTTCCGTAAATATAGCCGTTCAAACTATTCTTTTCCTGATAATTTCGAAACTGCTCATTGGATTGGGATGAAATTTCGCACATAGATGAAGAATAATGTATCCAAACTACGTGGAAAATTTTGTACAGATCGCATTACCAAGACCATAGATACCGTAGAAAATTCTAGCGAATTATCGAAAAAAGAATTGGTCACCTAAAGCACTGACGTGAAGTTTGATTAGTTTGAAATTTTCTTTGACAGCTGTCAAAATCTTTCAAATTGGTTTTTGAAACTGGAGAATGCGAATCTACCTGCAAGGTGGATGAACGAGCGCTCAAAAGCTCTTGACTTCACGGCAGTGCTTTTCGTAATTTTTTGATTCATTATTATAAAACTTGGCAATCTCGGCAGAAAAAAAATGTGAACCTTCAATTAACGTTTTGTGTAGTGTAGAATCGAAAAATTAAATTTAGAAATCCGGTCATCAATACAATGACATCATATCGAATTCTCCACCATTCAAAACCTCGAATCCCGTTCATAATGGCTTTCACAATGATCTTCGACCTGTTGCTTAGAACTGGGAAGTTCCAGAGGCCCTTTGTTGGGGACAATGTTTCAACAGTGGCGGCTCGTCGGGTGAGGCAACTGAGGCGGCGCCTCACCTATTATTTTATCATTTTCCTCAGTCTCAGAAAAATTTGAAAAAAATAGAGAAAAATCACCAAAATATTAAAATATTCATCAAAATCAACAATACTTTCATTCCGCGCCAATCCTCTACGGCCTCCTAAGGGCGTTAAGTGCTGTAGAGGCGAGACGCTCGTCGCCTCCGTCCCATGTTAATTCGGATTAGATCGGTTAATCCGAACGACTGCGAACTAGTGCGAACGTAGAGCCGCTTCGCTATTTTTCGGATCTTTGAGGCGAATCATTTTTCGCCTCTCGGGGTTTTTCGTAATATTGCGTGTTGCCGAGAAGATCCGATGTCGGCGATGACGCTGATCCCAATTACCCCATTTGTTTATGTTATGAAACTTCTGGTCCACCTGTTACCTCCTTCGCACGTGCTCCTTTGAGTAACAGTTTTTCTGATCGTTAGATTATTATATTATTTCCTTGAATAATCTGATATAACTTTCGTTGTGGTTAAATTGATTGTGTTCGTGTTCGTGTAACTTTTTGGTTACCGGTATGAATCCAGTGCACGATTTGATAATGTCCCTCATGGAAACGCCTTTTTCAAGGCGACGTGAAGATGAAAAGTGGGAAATTATCCTGTTTGGCAGACCAACCCCCGCAGATAAGTAGTCTTACTAAAGATAAAAAATTACGAAAAGCACTGCCTTGAAGGCAGGAGCTTTTGAGCACTCGTTCTTGCACCTTGTAGGTAGATTCGCATTTTTCAGTTTTATAAATCAATTGCAGGAATTTTCGACAGCTCTCAAAAAAATTCTGAAACTTAGGCGAAACTCCAGACTTCATGTCAGTGCTTCAGCTGATCAATTTTTTTTTGATAATTCGCTAGAATTTTCTACGGTATTTATGGTCTTGGTGATGCGATCTGGACAAAATTTCACGTAGTTTGAATACATTATTCCTCAGCTAGGTGCAAAATTTCATTCCAATCAAATCGGTAGTTTCGAAATTATCAGGAACAGGATATTTTGAACGGCCATATTTACGGAACCCCTAGTCTAATTTTGCTCATTGATGAACATGACCTTGAAATTCGCGATCCAAACCCACCCTGAAAATTTCAAGTTCCTAGGCCTTTCCTCCGGAAGTTATAATTTTCTATGGTTTCTATGGTTCTGGTCGTGCGGTCTGGACAAAATGTTGCTTCAATATATCATTCTCGTTTAAAATACAAAATTTCATCTCGATCGAATACGTAGTTTCGAAATTATCGAGAAAACAAAATTTCAAACGACCGTATTTACGGAACCCCTAGTATAATTCTGCTACTTGATAAACGTGAACGCCAAATTTCAGATCTACACCTATCCTGAAAATTTCAAGTCCCTAGGCCTTTCCGTTCGAAAGTTATGATTTTCTATGGTTTCTATGGTTCTGGTCATGCGATCTAGAGAAATGTAGCTTGAATATATCATTCTCCATTAGTATACAGAATTTCGATACGATCGAATCCTCAGTTTGGAAATTATCAAGAAAATTAAATTTCAAACGACATTATTTACGGAACCCCTTGTATAATTTTGCTCAAAGATGAAAGTGATCACGACAATCGAGATCCACACCTATCCTGAAAATTTCAAGTCCTTAGGCGTTTCCGTTCAAAAGTTACAATTTTCTATGGTTTCTATGGTTCTGGTGATGCGTTCTGGACAAAATTTTGCATGTAGCTTGAACACCTCATTTTCCATTAAAGTGAAAAATTTCATCTCGATCGAATCTGTAGTTTCGAAGTAATCAGGAAAACAAAATTTCGAGCGGCCGTATATACGGAACCCCTCGGCGAATTTTGCCCAATAACGAACTTAACCGCGGCATTCGAGATTAGAACCTACCCTGAAAATTTCAAGTTTCTAGGACATTCTGTTCGAGAGTTATCGTGTATACGGACGGACGGCCAGCCGGCCGGACGGACAGACTCGAATTTTTCGACGGATTCGTCATCAGTGAGTCGAACCTTGTCGTTTGAGACCATTTTCGGCTCAGAATTCGAAAAATACAGACATCGTGACGAAATGATATAGCCCTCGTGTAAGTAGTACGAGCGCTCAAAAAGACGGCCGACAATATACACGCACTTTTCAGGTATCGTGGTATAATACGCAAACCTGGATTTGTGGAAGTATTTTCAAGCAGCGTTTATACTGTTGGCCTTGTTTATTATTGGGTAAAACGAAGAATATTTGGACTTCTAGGGGGTATTCAGACTTTAAAAATTTTTCAAGGTCCGTTAAGATGCATGAATCCTCCAAAGATCATATTCAAAATTCATTAGGATTCGTACGAATTTCGCAAAACCGTACCACAATCGCAGATGCCTTGGTTGAAAACGCGCACTTATCCAAAGTTTTATATAATGAAGATGTCAGGAAAAATAGGTTACTTTTATGACTTACTTGATTGATACTACTTTAATCCTGGGTAAACAAGAACTCGCTTTCAGGGGACACGATGAATCTGAAGCATCTATGAATAGAGGAAATTTCAAAGAAATATTTCACTGTCTAATCAAGCGCAATAACAAATCAGAAAACCATTTGAAAGAAAAACATGTTTTTACCGGGCAGTCGAAAACTATTCAAAATGAGCTGATTTTTTGTATAGAGGATTATATGAAAAATATTATCAAAAATGAAATATTAGACGCTAAATTCTTTTCTGTTATCGTGGACGATACTACCGATATAGTAGCTAAAGCTCAATGCTGTATAACTCTAAGGTACGTAGATAAAACAGCTGAAATTAGGGAACGGTTCCTAGGATTCTACGACTTAAGTGAAGATACGAGGGCAAATGCAATATTTGAGCTACTTATGAAAGTTTTGGAACCATTTAACCCTCAAACAAAATTGATCGCCCAATGCCATAGCATTGGGAGCTTCAGTTATGGCTGGACATTTGACAGGATTACAAACTTTAGTCAGATCAGCTGCTCCTCAAGCACTTTATACTCATTGCGCTGCTCATCGGTTTAATCTAATTTTACAACAGGGTTCAAACTATATCGAGGAAAGCCGCATATATTTTGCTAGTTTAAAGGGCTTTCCCAATTTCTTTCATAAATCCCACAAGCGAACATCAATCTTGGACCGAATTTTGAAAAAACGGATACCACAAGCCAATGATACAAGGTGATATTCACGGTCAAAAATTGTATTCTTTGTTGCGAATAATTGGCAAGGCTTAACCTTAGTTTTTCAAGATATAATCGAAAACAAGGATTCAGATTCCGTTTCAATTAATATGTCTAAGGGATATTTGAATGATCTATCAGATTTCGAGTTTTGTTTCCTTACTTATGCGTATAAAGAAATATTTTTGATAACTGACATTCTGTTTCAAATGCTGCAGTTGAGAAGTTTGAATATTGAATTATGTACATCCCAAATAAATATTGCCCTTGAGAGATTACAAGAAAAGCGTAATGAAAATTCCGTGAAATTGATTTTTGAAAAATCTAAGTCACTTACAGGATTACCTTTCGACCGAAAAAAATATAATTTGAACGAATCGGAGCTATTTGAAAAATATAAACGTTTATTTTATGAAATTTTGGACTGTATCATTAGTCAAATAAAAATTAGGTTTGAGGATCTAAGTAAGGTTAGATTTTTAGAATTACTTGATAGGTCAAAATATCAATTATTTTCCTCAGAGTTTCCTTCTACATTGATGAATTAATTGACAGAAAATTATCGAGACGTTTTTGATGAGGACCGGCTGAGAAACGAATTATGTATAATTTATAGAAATGAACAATTCCACAAAGAAGATATTTACGGCACTATCAAATTGATAAATAATCAGGGTATGGTTTCAGTATTTTCGGAGGTGTATAAGCTTGCCACACTTATCATAACTATCCCAATTACCAGTGTTCAAGCTGAAAGAGATTTTTCATGTTTGAAACGCGTCAAAACATACTTACGGAATACGATATCCCAAGATCGGCTCTCTGCTCTCGCAATGATGTCAATAGAAAAGGAGTTGTTAGTTGCCATCAGCGAGAATAATGGTCAATTTTTCGATGACATAATAGACAAATTCGCAGCTTTAAAAGATAGACGGATAAATTTGATTTATAAAAAGTAAACTTAAGGCGCATTTTCCAAATTTTTCTAGATTGAATCCGATGATGAAGCTTATACTCCACAGAGTATCCCTCTGAGGATTTTTCATGAAAAAAACAACCGTTATTCTAGTCAACCACTATACATTAAATTTATATCTAAACATATACCTATACATATCTATTATTTCATTATATCAGATTTTTCTTATATAATCGCCTCACCAGCTGAAAAGGGCACGAGCCGCCACTGTGTTTCAAATACTTGAGCTGTGTGAGTTGGCGAGGAATATCATTAGATATTCTTCGTTGATTCCATTCAAACGAGTTCAAATCGGTACTTTTTATATCCGTTAAAAATAAACGGAGGGATCGACCAAATGAATTGAAAATTTTCGAATTTCTCCACTGAATTGTCCGGATTCACTGAATATTATCCCATTGTCTCTTTTCAAACAACTATCCTGTGTTTTTCAATACGATAATGTATTACCTTTTCGAAAGAGTGCCTGCAATCAACCAATGAAACGCAAAATATGTATTATACAGGGTGTTTTATGGGTGGCTGGCCATAGCCTAGTGGTGAAGGCAGGTCATCCAGGCCTTTCAGAAAAGTTGCTTGTTTTGTATCCTAAGGCTATTAGTTTAAGAGATATAGGGTGATTTATGGATTTCGGCCTGAATTTACGAAAGCCATTACTTTGGAATCTGAGGTCCGATTTTGATCAAATTTCACTTCAGAAAGCCCTTTCGAATGGCGCACGAAATATCAATATTTGCAGGGCACCACTCTGAATATCGTGATTCTTATCATTCAAGTCTGAGAATCTATATTTTTTACATCACTCAGAGAAATGTCGTTATTGCCATAAGAAAATACATAATTCATCAGTTGAAAACGGATGCCTCGGAGCCATATCAGGGAATACGGTGGTTGTTCGATAAGAATTGTTGAGTTTCAAATAAGACATTTTTTCGCAAGAACAGTAACTGAAAATAAACCATTTCTACCTGTTTTATATAACCCAAGTTATATCAAATTCAAAACTAATCACTACACTTATACGCCAGGGAGAGTTTCTGCTGATGTTTTCGTCTGTGCTTGTGTATCATACAAAGAAATGTATGGTGTCCTGTTTACATTCCCCTGTTAATACTGAGTTTTTTCCACACATGCTTTATTGGTTGATTTTTGAAACTTTGTATTGGCTATAATATAAGATATACACGTTGATGGTACAGATGAAGTTAAACATCGAATATTTAACTCAACCAAATGATAAAGTATCGTCTGTCAGGATTTTGGTGGATTGAGTTTTTTATGTAAATTCAAGAAGAATTGAAATTTATCAAATTTCACTTCTTTCTCTCGAATATTCACTTACATGGAAAAAGAAGGGAAAGCTGACTCGTTGCCCAATTTCTTTCAACAGCATCAAACCTACGAGTTTGGCGAAATTTACGTGCACACAATACATAATCTATCCGGATCCGTATTTCCTAACGTGAATTCCCCTTGTGGTAGGTACGTTGGATGAGTGAAAATCCTTAATCCTGCAGACGAGTTGGTAGTTTAACTGTATTTGGGAAGTGTGGGTTGAATAAGTCAGTCAATCTTCTCGTCAATTATAATCTGAAATGCATTCAAACAAGAAAAATGCATTCCAATGCATAGATTGCACTGATAACATAGGTGAATCCTCATTCCGAATTATTAATGATTATGATATTGGGTTGGAATGATTGTTTTAATATAACTAATCATTTCTCAACAAGGGCCTTCAACTACACAATGGTATAAAAATTGAATATGGTTTTACTCAATGTAATGAATTTGAGCAGGGATCGAATTCTCATCTTCAATAAAACTGAATATTATAATGCTCGTATAACACGGTGCAGAAATTGGTACAATTTCTCTATAGGAATGTGAATGCAAATATTTCAGCATCGTGTAATAAACGAAAAAACTGAACCTGAATATTAAATCCAGAAATTGGGAGCTTCGGACAAATTTCTTGTATGTGATCATGCGCAGTGTGTCCAATTACACGACGCGGAAGAATTGGCATTCACATTTCTATAGAGAAATTGTACCATTTTCTGCACGGTGTAATACGGACTTTAGACACAATTTCTTGTATGGGATCATGCGCAGTGTTCAATTACGCGATCCAGAAAAATTTCAATACAGAAATTGTACCAATTTCTGCACCATTTCATCCGGGCTTCAGTTGTAAACATCAGTTCAAGATTTGTTTATCTCAAAACATTTTTATAGGCTTCGGCCATTCCTATGTGTAATCACAACCTACCTCCGAACTGAAAAATAATGCATGGAGATGGGATCCCCACTAGCTCCCATACTAAGCAACATCTGCATAGAGGAAATATGAAAATAAGGCCATTGAAATTTCCGACGTCTAAGATACGTAGAAGATACATTCGCCATATGGTCAATGGAACATATCAAATGCAAAAAGGAATCGATCGAAATAAAGATGTAGGTCGATACTTTCAGTTCTTCTTCATCAACAACTAATAAAAGCTTTTCCAAAATTTTCTCTTATCGTTTATTAATTTTTCTACTTTTGGGGTAAAATTATGCTCCCGCCACTTTATAGCCGCTATATGTTGAATATCTGAATTTCAACAAAAAAGTCATGATCTCGTACTACGAAAACCCCTAGATTTCATTCTCGAAAAGAATCTTAATCACAAAATTCGTCTGCCTTTTTGGGGCCGCAAATCCGTTTTTTTCTTAAGAAAAATTGTATTATGCCTTTCAGGAAAACCTATGGAGACAGGACGGCAGTAGAATCCTCCTACGCCACAAACCGGAAAAAGAGAATATGGACACAAACAACCCCTAAGTGAGGTAGAAAAGACATGGGAGATACCAATTATCCACACAATGTCAGGGTCAAAGAAAACCAAAAATTGACAAGACTAGGACAGCTGAACAATCGAGGATGGTTGAACACACTGGAGACGAGGAAATTTGAGTGGAATGGGAAAGAGCCCCCATAATATAGAATTAGGAACAATGGACAAAAAGAAAACTGAAAGGAGCCTTGAAATAAAGTAACTGCGGATCCCCTTTTTATTATGAATGACCGTTTTTGAAGACTGTGTATTATTAACACATTACATTAGCAGTAAAATTATGTACTTATTGCGATACTGAATTTTTTTGAGCCAAGCCAAGGAAACAATTGCAGACGGGCAACAATAAGTGATGTGAGGACGCATTAAAAATTATGTGAGATAAAACTCCAATGTTATGAACAGATAAAATTCACATTTTAGAGTTTTGCGGAAAAAATAAAAGAATTCCATAATCGAGCAATTGCAGACGAGCCTCAATAAGTGCTTCCAGACCGGTGTGAAATAAAACTTCAATATCATGAACAGACATTTCAAGACGTTCCAGGAAAAAATGTAAATTTAGATTTATAAACGAATAACGCACTTAGGTCCATTACAAGCAATATAACTCAATTTTGAACCCACTTTATGTTTTAAAATCCGTTTAAATTTGATAGAATGGACCTCTAGTGGAGGCAGTCATAATGCGGTTCTATCGAGCGTGTCGATTTTCGTAAAGCAAGGATTACTTCTACTTCTTCAGACGGTAAATCTTAACCATAAATATTTCTCGAATAAATCCTAAAACGGAAGAGAGATATAGATATGGATTGCAGTATATCGCAAGAATTCTTGTTGGTTCATTTAGTCTTTCATCTTTGTGAGTAAACATACTCATCGCTGGGCATTGGGGGATGTTTTCGTCAATCATCTAGTCACCCATATTACACAAAAATCCACTACACTACTTGCAATAATTTTTCTGACCCTTCAACCAAAAACGCTTATTGGTGCTCATTCATAACATATTCAAATTATTCAACCTGAAACTCCGATCCCAAATCTTCATTCCGTGAAAGGGTTTCAGGATCTATAGGTAGCGATCCTCGAAAACGTATATATTTTTATCTCCGACCATATTTTTGCGAAGGGTTGGATTATAACAAAAATCCTCTCTCCCCTTTCGTTTCTATTAACTTTGGGTGCGAAAATGTTGGGGGCCGTGGGAAGAAGAGGTTGTCTGTTTTAGGGAACAATGTTCCCCAAATTAGGAGATTCTCACGGATCCAATTATTTGCGAGCATCGTACCGTAATTAGAACCAGGCTTCTAGAAACAAGAGAAGTAAAGTGAAGCTAGGCATGATGATTACGAATTGTGAATTCCCCGATTCTAATATTTGCACGCGTTTGTTTCTCATACTGCTCGGGAGCAGCAGGCATTTCATTTTGTTTTGGGGATGATGAATCGTGATTATCTTAAATTCCTGCGTTGGGCGATTATATCTTAAGTAATATTTATGTTGCAGGGATCTGATTCCTCTGTTCGGTGATCGTTGGAAATGAAATCTCCCAAATTCTCCATTGAGGTGGAAATATGAGGCAAGCGGAAATGCAATTACTTTTGCTCTTTTCTTCTTCCTGAATTTGTATACCCACTGAGATTTGATCAATTTTCACCAGTTAACTTTTTACCTAATTTCCATCTTTTTTGTGAGCAATTCAATGAATTATTGGCGCAGAAAAACCTTCTAATGGTACTTCACAGGCGGAAGAAATCTGAAGACTCAAGATTTTCTGATTTTTCTGGTTAGTTAGGCCGATACTGGCAATAATTCCCATTTCATAGTAGACCTTGCTGCATGAGGCGGTGCTTTGTTGTCTTACTGGCCACAGATGTGACAAGGTTCCATTCAAATTTATGTCAATGAAAACTGGGGATAACCTGCTACTCTATGTTTTGGCACCCGATACCAACACCTCCTGGTTGA
Source organism: Aphidecta obliterata (assembly GCA_963966015.1). Taxonomy (NCBI): domain Eukaryota; kingdom Metazoa; phylum Arthropoda; class Insecta; order Coleoptera; family Coccinellidae; genus Aphidecta; species Aphidecta obliterata. The sequence continues at coordinate 25,048,437 of OZ014434.1, read as the reverse complement.
AAGCCACAGCAAGTTCTTAGTTTCTGCATTCTCTACGTAATCACATTTCTGCGAATATCATGGACCCAAATACAGTTTTGTGACTGGTCAGGGAACGATACACGATTCCATTCACGATCCCAATATGATCTGCCGTTACACCACTCAAGCCGAGCAGCAGGATGTCGAGGTGTCAGTTAGAGACATGAAATGTCAAAATATTTCTGCGCGCGTATCCTGCTGTAGGTATTACTATGACATTATATCGATGGCAAAAAGACACATAGACGGTTATAGATTCCTTCAGTCCCCCTGGGTCAACAATTCTTGACATACTGCGTCCTATATGGTCGGAAATTTGTCGGCTTCCTGCATACCAATAATGATCCCCTTTCGAATTCTCTCGAAATATTGTAATTGTTCTGTAAAGGGCGTTAGGTATAATGACACTAAAAATAAGGCACAGGTCACTATGAAATATTGATTGACACTGAAGTCAAATTTAATATTTTTGAAGAAGCAAAATTAAAAAGTGTTCACCTGAGATTTTTTATCCATATTGAACCGAAGTATTTTCAGAAAAAGGAAACAAGTATAGAAAATTGAACTTAAAATTAACTCATACTCAATATGATCGAGTCTTGTCTCTTTCTGTGACGATAAGTCGAGATTCAAGAGCAAAATTTCACCAACAGTGAGCTACAAAATTATCGGAACCAGTTTATCAGTATAAATCAATGAAAATTGATAATTTTCAAAACAGAAGTGTATATCTGATAAATAAAGAATGATTGATGTTCCAAATTGGATCTCTGGAAAATGCCAGAGGTTCCGGAAATGGCTCTAAAAAGCATCTATGGACTTCGATACTTTCTAATTAATATTATTTCAGAATTTATATTTGGGGACATACACAGTGCGCCACGACTAGTTTCAACATTTCAAAGGGCTGTTGGAAAGTAGTGTGAGAGATGATAAAAACAAATATTTCCAAGAAAGATTCTATATGAAAAAAATTGCTGTAAAAAACTATGAAAGCACTGCCGTGAAGGCAGGAGCTTTTGAGCGCTCGTACATGCACCTTATAGGTAGATTCGCATTTTCCAGTTTTAGAAATCAATTGAAGGAATTTTCGACAGCTGTCACAAAAATTCTGAAACTCAGGCGAAACTCCAGACTTCATGTCAGTGCTTTAGGTGACCATTTAGGTGAAATTTTCAGTGTAGGTTCAGACCCCAAATGCCTCGGTTAAGTTCGTTAATTCCACCATGGGTTCCGTAAATATGGCCGTTCAAAATTTTGTTCTCCTGATTACTTCGAAACTACAGATTCGATCGAGATGAAACTTTGCACTTAAATGGAGAATGAGGTGTTCAAGCTACATGTGAAATTTTGTCCAGATCGCATGACCAGAACCATAGAAACCATAGAAAATTGTAACTTTTGAACGGAAACGCCTAGGGTCTTAAAATTTTCAGGATAGGTGTGGATCTCGAATGTCGTGATCACGTTCATCTAACTACTGATCGGATTGGAATGAAATGCACCTAGCTGAGGAATAATGTATTCAAACTACGTGCAAAATTTTGTCCAGATCGCACCACCAAGACCATAGATACCGTAGAAAATTCTAGCGAATAATCGAAAAAAAATGTATCAGCTGAAGCACTGACATGAAGTCTGGTGTTTCGCCTAAGTTTCAGAATATTTTTGACAGCTGTCGAAAATTCCTTCAATTGATTTCTAAAACTGGAAAATGCGAATTCACCTACAAGGTACATGTACGAGCGCTCAAAAGCTCCTGCCTTCACGGCAGTGCTTTTCGTAATTTTTTCATTATCTCTTTTTTTCAATAGCCCTCTGAAATGTTGAAGTTTGCCTCGGTGTACCCTGTATATGTAGTGTCTAATCCTTGCTGTAAAAAATTATGAAAGCACTGCCTTGAATTCAGGAGCTTTTGAGCGCTCGTACATCCACCTTGTAGGTAGATTCGCAATCTCTAGTTTTAGAAATCGATTGACGGAATTTTCGACAGCTGTCAAAAAAGTACTCAAACTTAGGTGAAACTCCAGACCAATTTTTTTATCGAAAATTCCCTAGAATTTTCTACGTATCTATGGTCTTGGCGGTGCGATCTGGACAAAATTCGGCACGTAGTTTGAATACATTATTCTTCAGCTAGGTGTAAAATTTCATTTCAATCCAATCGGTAGTTTCGAAATTATCAGGAAAAATATTTTGAACGGCCATATTTACGGAACCCCTCGTCCAATTTTGCTCATTGATGAACGTGACCGCGACATTCGCGATACGAACCTACCCTGAAAATTTCAAGTTCCTAGGCCTTTCCCTTCGGAAGTTATAATTTTCTATGGTTTCTATGTTTCTGGTCATGCGATCTGGACAAAATGTTGCTTCATTATATCATTCTCTATCAGAAAAATTTTATCTCGATCGAATTCGCAGTTTCGAAATTATCGAGAACACAAAATTTCGAACGACCGTATTTACGGAACCCCTAGTATAATTCTGCTCATTGATGAACGTGAATGCGACATCTCAAATCCACACCTATCCTGAAAATTTCAAGTCCCTAGGCCTTTCTGTTATAAAGTTATGATTTTCTATGGTTTCTATGGTTCTGGTCATGCGATCTGGAGAAATGTAGCTTGAATATATCATTCTCCATTAGTATACAAAATTTCGTCACAATCGAATCTGTAGTTTTGAAATTATCAAGAAAACTGAATTTTAAACGACCATATTTACGGAACCCCTAGTATAATTTTGCTCATAGATGAACGTGATCACAAGATTCGAGATCGACACCTATCCTGAAAACTTCAAGTCCCTAGGCGTTTCAGTTCGAAAGTTACAATTTTCCATGGTTTCTATGGTTCTGGTCATGCGATCTGGACAAAATTTCACATGTAGCTTGAGCACATAATTCTCCATTCAAGTGCGAAATTTCATCTCGATCAAATCTGTAGTTTCCAAGTAATCAGGAGAACAAAACTTTGAACGGCCATATTTACGGAACCCCTGGTGGAATTTGGCCCATTAACGAACTCAACCGAGGCATTAGGGAACTGAACCAACACTAAGAATTTCAAGTTGCTAGGTTGTTCCGTTCGAGAGTTATCATGCTAACGGCACATTTTCAGCTCAAAATTCGATAAATACAGACATCGTGACGAAATGATATAGCCGTCGTGTAACTAGTACGAGCGCTCAAAAACTATTGAATATCGAGTTGAATATTGAAAAATTATGTCTTAGATCGAAATGGTAACAGCTTTGCGATAAAGGAGTGCGCTACAGATCCTGACATTAATTTATCGATTCTAGGAAAACTGGGATGAACGATAAAAATTACGAAAAGCACTGACGTGAAGGCAGGAGCTTTTGAGCGCTCGTACATGCACCTGGTAGGTAGATTCGCATTTTCCAGTTTTAGGAATCAATTGAAGGAATTTTCAACAGCTGTCAAAAAAATTATGAAACTTAGGCGAAACTCCAGACTTCATGTCAGTGCTTCAGCTGATCAATTTTGTTTCGATAATTCGCTAGAATATTCTACGGTATCTATGGTCTTGGTGATGCGATCTGGACAAAATTTTGCACGTAGTTTGAATACATTATTCCTCAGCTAGGTGCATGATTTAATTCCAATCCAATGGGTAGTTTCGAAACTATCAGGAAAAAAATATTTCGAACGGCCATATTTACGGAACCCCTAGTCTAATTTTGCTCATTGATGAACGTGACCGTGAAATTCGCGATCCAAATCCACCATGAAAATTTCAAGTTCCTTGGCCTTTCCCTTCGGAAGTTATAATTTGCTATGGTTTCTATGGTTCTGGTCATGCGATCTGGACAAAATGTTGCTTTAATATATAATTCTCGTTCAAAATACAAAATTTTATCTCGATCTAATCTGTAGTTTCAGAATTATCGAGAAAACAAAATTTCAAACGGCCATATTTACGGAACCCTTAGTATAATTCTGATCATTGATAAACGTGAACGCCACATTTCAGATCTACACCTGTCCTGAAAATTTCAAGTTCCTAGGCCTTTCCCTTCGAAAGTTATGATTTTCTATGGTTTCTATGGTTCTGGTCATGCGATCTAGAGAAATGTAGCTTGAATATATCATTCTCCATTAGTATACAGAATTTCGTCACGATCGAATCTCTAGTCTGGAAATTATCAAGAAACGACCATATTTACGGAACCCCTCGTGAAATTTTGCTCATAGATGAAAGTGATCACGACAATCGAGATCCACACCTATCCTGAAAATTTCAAGTCCCTAGGCGTTTCCGTTCAAAAGTCACAATTTTCTATGGTTTCTATGGTTCTGGTGATGCGATCTGAACAAAATTTTGCATGTAGCTCAAAAACCTCATTTTTCATTAAAGTGCAAAATTTCATCTCGTTCGAAACTGTAGTTTCAAAGTAATCAGGAGAACAAAATTTCGAGCGGCCATATTTACGAAACCCCTCGGCGAATTTTGCCCAATAACGAACTCAACCGCGGCATTTGAGATTCGAACCTATCCTGAAAATTTCAAGTTTCTAGGACATTCCGTTCGAGAGTTATCGTGTATACGGCCGGCCGGCCGGACGGACGGACAGACTCGAATTTTTCGACGGATTCGTCATCAGTGAGTCGAACATAGTCGTTTGTGACCATTTTCGGCTCAAAATTCGAAAAATACAGACATCGTGACGAAATGATATAGCCCTCGTGTAAGTAATACTAGCGCTCAAAAATGTTTGTAGTAGATAAATGAAGCTTTCATTATAAAAGCAATGGTGAAGATTCCAGCCAAACAGTGAAGAAACGTAAAAATGATTCATTACGATCATTATGGGAATATTTCAATGAATCCAATGCGAGCAAAAATCGACCTGGATATAGGAAAAACTGATTCATATTTCGTTATTCGTTCTGCGCTTTTACCACTTGAGTGTTCAATTATTTCTGTTGAAAACGTAGTTGCATTCTGATGATGAATTGAATTTATGGACGGAGATTATTGAACATTTTTCTGTCCATTTTTTTTTTCATGAATATTGAATAAGAAAGACAAGCGGATTAAAAAAAATTTTTAATTCCATTTCTACATTGTTCAGAGCGATTTTCGAGCTCTGAACGAGGGCTATATAATTTCGTCACGATGTCTGTATTTTTCGAATTTTGAGCCGGAAATGGTCTCAAACGAATATCTGAAATGTCGCGTTCACATTTATCAATGAGCAGAATTATACTAGGGGTTCCGTAAATACGGTCGTTTGAAATTTGGTTTTCTCGAAAATTGCGGAACTACGGATTCGATCCGAGATAAAATTTTGTATTTTAAACGAGAATGATAGTCCAGGATCCTTGGTACATTTTTGCACTTGATTACTATCAAGCTAATTTTCCGTGAAAGCTTCATTTTGATGAAACAATTTATTACTAACAGAATTTTTTTTTGTTAAATCTCAAGATAATTATCTAAATTATTCGAAAAAATATTTGTTCTACAAAATCTATGGTTTGGTCAACATGTATTGAAAACGAGGTTATCAAAAATGATTACTAACCAGCCCCTCCTTTTTTTTAAACTTAGTTAATATTCATATAATTCAAGTCATATTGTCCTACAAATTGTGTGGTATGTTATCCCGGTCCTACGCTCAAAAGTAGTAGTACAGATCCTTGATGTAAAAATAATTAATATCAAGCTGAATCTTCGTGAATAGCTTCGTTTCGATGGGACGCCCAACAATTTCCTGTGCGAAAATTCTCGATTGTGGTAGCCAAAAGAGGTAGCAATGATAAAATATGTCGATTTGATGATTCTCAAAAATTTATTACTAACTGATTTTTTCGTTGTTAAATCTCGAGATAATTAATAAGATGATTACAATCCTGCTTTCTTTCGCGAAGAAAAAAGAGACCTTTCAATATTTCAAAGAAAAATGGACATTTTCAAGAGGCTTTTATTCAACTCCTACCATCAGATAAAAAAAACATTCATTTTGGATATTCTTAATGTGTTCAACATAAATTTGAAGTTCACAATGGAAGTTGAAGACAACAGCTTGCCCTTTGCAGATACACGAGTAATAAGAGATAATATAAACAAGAGTTTTCTTGACCTATCTAGCATACAGTTAGAGTGAAACTTTATTTATTATTGACGACTGATTCATCTTCAGAGGTATTTATAACATCATCTTATTTGAAATCAAATGCGACAAACAACAACACCTGCAACAATGGCGTCATTGAAGATTCGATGAGTAATCAAAATAAAACACAGTAATATAAACATTCAAATAAAAATAGATAAGGAGTTCATCTACGATATACAGGATTGGCATTATGTAAGTTCTCCCCACCTTGAATAAAGGTATCACGTCTAGTAGAATTGTAGCTTTAAGGAAAAATATATTTTCTTAAATATTTCAAAATAAAATAAGTAATTATCAAAAAAAATGACTATTATAAAAACAAACAATACGGTAAATCTTGAAGGCATTGGTCCAAGTCTTCTATCTTGATATCCGGGACATCTTCTTCGTCAGGATTCTTCATTTGTGGAATCTGGGTTGACTAAAGTCAATTTGGGTAAAATCACGTATTTTTCGTCATTTAAAATAATAGTTAGTTGTAGGAACAATTTTTTTTCGTGTGTTGCTCACAGCACATTTGGTTCGTAGAATCGTCACGGGAGGCACAAAGTAATGACTTGTCTGTTGAGGACATTTTTCCAAAATGTTCTTGTTTTCTAATAATTTTAAATCTGGGGAAAGTACCGTTGTCGTTCTTGGACAGTTTTCGGCGTTGTTTTTCAAAATATGTCGGAGGCATGTTGGTGATTCAGCTAAGGAGTCTTGATCGCATAAATACTCTTCTTCAACTGGATGGCAATACTTCGTTGACCATTTCAGTGTTTCTTCTTGTGAGAGCAAATAGGGATCGGTATATGGAAGGGGTAAATTGTTTTGTGAAACTTGTATAAATCATAATTTTCTTCGTATACCGTTGGGATTGACATTGAAAATAATAAAGCTTTCTTTTTGAAAATAACTTTTGTATGACATATCTCGCACAAGCTCTGAGCTTCTGAAGCTCTGAGCTTCTGAGGGGTCTCACAGAGACCTAGGAGAGTCGGGATATAAACAAACAAATAAATATCTGATAATAATCTTTCAGATGATGTAAAGGTATTATCTTTATATTTTCTATTAATTCAAGGAATTTTGAATAGGGTAATATTGATTCGTGTAATAGATTTTGACTTTTCTATTTTAATTATTTCTTTTTGATAATTCAAAATTAATTCTTCGATTTTATTCAAATCTACGTGATAAATCAATTGAAGATTCTTATGGGTGACATACGCTTTTCCTAATGCAATTCGTAATATGTTGCTTTCTATTGGAATGATATCCATACATGACACGATAATTATTTCGAGTAGTATCGCTACGATGACGTATAAATCCGAACTAGTTTTTTCTTTGTTCAAGAATTTTCTTATGATAAATGTGTTTATTTTTATAATCTTGATTCTTGAATACGTTAATTATCAATTTCACGGGCATTACTCTTTTTGAATGCTCCAATTTTCTCGTTATTGGATTTTTAGTATAAGTAGGATTTTTACTTAAGGGGTGACTTTCTTTTGACGATCGTATTTCATTCGTTTTTTCCAAACGCGCAATATTTTTCTCTTTATTCTTCTCCAATTGATTCCAAATCTCATTAAGATTTTCTATGTAATTTTCCACGTAATCTTGAACTTTTTTGTTATGTGTACGTTCAACTGGTAATGAATAATTTAAATCTGCTTTTATAATTTGCATAGGTATCATTTCCAGACTTGAATGATTCGAATTATTTTAACTTAGTAAAGCTTGGGAAAGTCTGCTTGGACAAGTTGAATTCCTACCCTCAATTGTCCGTAATTGTTCTATTAGTGTAGAATGAAATCTTTCTACTAACGCATCCGAATTTGGATTATAATTCGTGATAAAATGAATTTCAATTTTATGGATTTTACAAAAATCTTGGACTACGCCATTTTTTAATGCGACTTTCTCTTTTTTGACATTTAAATCAGGGGATTTTCAAATCTTGAAATATGTGGAATAAAGCGTATAAAGCATCATTGTTCAAAACATGTCTAAAAGAAAATATATTCTCTTTCTAATGTTTCATGTTACTAACAGCAATTGATAATGAGGTTTATCTCAAATAATATTTTAAGGTTATATCGCTTGAAATCCTTTGGATAAAATTAAAATTATATTCCGTAAATATCGTTTTATCGATTAATTATGAAGGTAAGGGTGTGATATGAAAATTCATCTTTGAATATATTGCATAATTAAATATTTATGACTTTTTTCGTACTTAATAATATGGGATTATTTTGGAAATTATTTTCGAAGATGGTGACTTTAACCTTTTCTTCGTATATGGGATTTTTATTATGGGATTCTTAATATTACGATGGACAGTGAAATATTCTGTCTCATTCAAATTTATTTACGGTTCGTTATTTGAGTTTAACCATTTTAAACATGCTTCGTATTTTTGCTTATTTATTCGATTTTTAATTAAAGATGAATCTTTTTCGATTCTATTTATTTCAATATTTTTATGATTATTTATATTTGTGGCATTGGCGGCTACCGTTGAATCATTTTGAATTCTATTCAATTCAATATTTTCGTAATAGTTTATATCTGTGGCATTACTGGCATTTGCCGCCATTAAAGCATTTTTGATTCTTTTCGTATTTGCGAATTCATTTATTTTTAACATCGGATCATTATCGATCCTCTTCGTATCTTCGGATTTATTTGCATTCATCAATCGATCATTTTTTAAATCATTATCATTTCCTCCGATATTCCGATTCGTTAAGGAATGAATAATTATTTTTATATTCGATTCTGCAAAAATATATTTTATCATATTTAAAATAATCGGCCAGTCTAATCGAACTAGATCGCATGCAATTCTTGGTAAAGCTAAATATTTGTCATTATAATATTGACACAATTCTTTAAGATATAATATAGATTGAAAGACCGTTTCATATTCCGGTTTATGAAAATATAAATCTTTCGTAATTGAATAGTAAATATTTTGATCATTTATTTGGATCGTTGCTACTTCTCCTAGTAGTTTATTTTGAGATTTTGAATTATCTATTTGACCAAATTAATTTATAAAATCGAGGGCTATTCCTTTATTCATATGGAAATCTCTGGAGACACAATGTGCTAACGCATAATTCTTCGGGGCTTTAAATTTACCTGTTTTTTTCAAATTATCTTAGGGGGGAATCTTTAATATTTTTCAATTGGTATCTATTCATGAAATCTTCATAGCTCAATTCATTATCGGACTCTATAACAATTCGACTTAGGGTATCAGCATTATTTGTGGAACCTCTCTTGGAACGTATTTCATAATTAAATTCTTCTAATTTAATACACTTATGCGATGGCGAATTAAAGGAGTTAGTCGTTTTTGGAATTGCGAATTCAGCAACTGCTTTCAATATTATATATATAGTATTATTATCACTTGTTTTAATTTCAGTTTCACAAAAATTACATTTATATAATTGGATTTTCAGATTATCCGCTTTAAATGCTTCTAAAATATTTTGGATATGTGATAAGTGTTGTTTGATTGTATCAATTTTATGTTTTATTATATTTGAAAACTCAGGGTCAATTGGGATATTTTGGGGTTTCTGACATATTTGCTGACAATAAAAGGGGATTTGAGAATATTCATTAGTTAATAATTGATTTTTGAAATCTAGATTAAGTCCATATTTATCAAAAAATCTGCTCCTATAAAAGCATCATTATTCTTATGGACTTATATACAACAAAAGGATGAAAATCATCTATTTGAAATTAAGGGAATAAAGATATCAAAACTTTTTCGTTTGAAGTTTGTTTTTTGAAACATGCAGTTGATGTCGTAGCTTCATTAAGAATATTTTTAGGAAAATTATTATACGCGAATCTTGGATCAATAAGACAAACAGAACATCCACTATCAATTAAAAGTTTACATTTGGGATTTTTGAATTGAATATAGGGGAGTTGGTTCGTGTTATCTAATGTATTATTTAAGTCAATGAGTCGTTCATGGCACGATCTCGAAAATTTTCTCGTTTTCTCGAATCATGCTCTGGATAAGAACGTTCGTTAAAATCACGATTTTCAAATCTCGTGTCTTTCGAATTAGACGCAATATTTGTTAATTCTTCAATCATTTTATTTGGATTGGGTTGAATATTGAAATATTGTCTCTGGGGACTTTGCTGGTATCGGGTAGAATAATTGGATCTTTTTTGGGGATAGTTTCTTGTCTGAATCGAATTTTTTTTCAGGGGGAGTGAATATCCTTTGATTAGGATGAGGTTCAAATACATTTTCATTTTTCGTTCATTATTAGACGTATTTGGATTATTTCCAAAGACTTGACGATTTGTCGGGAAATAGGTTTTCACTTGTCTTTGTTGGAAATTGATTGGTTCGGATTTATTTGCATTAAGCAATCGATCATTTTTTGATTCATTATCATTTCCTCCGATATTCCGATTCGTTAATGAATAAATAATTATTTTTATATTTGATTCTGCAAAAATATCTTACTTTAACATCATACTTAAAATAATCGGCCAGTCTAATTCCTAATCCTAGTAGTTTATTCTGAGATTTTAAATTATCTATTTGATCAAATTAATTTTAAAAATCGAGGGCTATTCCTCTATTCATATGGAAATCTCTGGAGACACAATGTGCTAACGCATAATTCTTCGGGGCTTTAAATAAGTTACCTGTTTTTTCAATTATCTCAGGGGAATCTTCAATATTTTCCAATTGGTAATTATTCATGAAATCTTCATAGCTCAATTTATTATCGGACTCTATAACAATTCGATTTTGCTGATATTGCGTAGAACAATTGGATATTTCTTGGGGATAGTTTCTTGTCTGAATCGACTTTTTTTTCAGGGAGAGTAAATATCCTTCGATTAGGATGAGGTTTAAATATATTTTCATTTTTCGTTCATTATAAGACGTATTTGGATTATTTCCAAAGACTTGATGATTTGTCGGTAAATAGGTTTTCACTTAACTTACAATAGTATAACTAGTATGATTTTCACTACATTGGGTTATATTCCACGACACGTATTTCGATGCGAAGCATCATCTTCAGGTGGTTGAGGTATAACTAAATTACTTCTCTAAAATTTTTAACTACCTACTAATACACAACTAATCTAATCAATAGGTGGGGATAATTATCAATCCTATGCGCAAACCCCTAATGCGGGTTCAATACTGAATAATGATATATTAATGACATGCAATTATACTTATCTTACCGCCGTTAAATGGGAAGATTTGTTGACGTTAGATATTTATTTTTTTTGTTTTTATTTTTATTTTTAAATTTTTTTTCATTATAGGCAATTTAGAAGAGAGACAAAAAAAAATTTTTTCTCTGAAAAAGATTCAATAATGGTGAATTATTCAAGTCTACTTGATCGTTCAATTAGAATACAGATGATTTTTGTTTATTTATCTCAAGGCTCTCTGAGAGGTTCAATTTTCTACTTTCATTTTCCGTATGCCATTTTTTTTCTTTCTCTCTTCTAAATTGCATGAAATAAAAATAATAAAAAAGTTTAAAAATAAACTAGCAAACCCGGCGAACTCCGTTTCGCCACTTTCGTTTTATGTAACATTTTGTTTGGTGATTAAAAGATGAAGAAAAATTTTTTTTTGTTTTATATTTGAAAAGGAAAAATTTTATTTCATTTCACAACAGTAATGAATTCATTTCGATTACAAAAATGAAGTGTTATTTAGTTGAACTTCTCTAAGTAAATGAAAATGAATACAAAGTAAATACTGAAATGAAGCGTTATACGTGTCCGCAAATTATCCGTTTCATTGAAGTGCTCTTTGGTAAACCACATTTTTTGTTTTTTGGTCTGACGTTAATACAAACAAAGCGGATGGTTTCCCAATTCGTGAACACACAACGTATAACTGCCCATGTGAAAAACAATGATTTTCTAAATTTATTCCGCAAACACTAAGCGATTGGCCTTGCGACTTGTTAATTGTCATTGCGAATGCAAGGCGAACTGGAAATTGCAATCGTTTGAAGTCAAACGGAAGATCAGTCGGAATCATTGGTATTCGAGGAATACATACATTTTCACCTGCGTACTTTCCGTTAATAATGGTTGCCTCAATCAAATTCGGCATAAGTCTTTTTACCGAAAGTCGAGTACCGTTGCAAAGTCGCGGTGGATTCAAATTACGCAATATCATAATAACTGTACCAACTTTGAGTTGCAAGTTATGTGGTGGAAATCCTGGTAACTCCAGAGAGTTCAAAAACTCCGTTGGATAATTTACTACATCATCGGGATTTGTTATGGAATCAACGGATTTGTATGTCACCAAATCGCCAGAAATTTTTGATTGAATGGTGAAATTCAGTGCGTGTACATCATTATTCTTTGCGGCAAGAATTGCTCGTTGACTTAACCAAGCATAATTCTGATAATTCTCACTAATGTTTGGGAAAACATTTTCAATAAGAGCTAATTGAGAGTCTACAAATCGGCAAAAGTCGTTGGTAAGAGTAATTAATCCAGATGTCGCATCAACTGGAACTTTTCCATTTCCAACAGCTAACAACTGTTTGGAAAATTGTGCAGCACTTTGATCATTTTGAAGTTGAACTCTCATATTAGTGGTTAGCGATAATGGTTTTACGTTATTCCATAAAGGTGATGCCTTCAGGCAAGCATTCAATTCATCTGCAGGCGTTCCACGGGGAATTACTGGCAACGTCTGCCTGAAATCGCCTGCCAACAATATCATCAAGCCGCCAAAGATGTTGTTATTTCGCCGAAGATCCTTCAGTGTAAAGTTAAGTGCTTCAAGTGATTTCTTATGTGCCATTGTGCACTCATCCCAAACAATGAGCTTGCATTGCATCAACAATTTTCCCATTGCACTGGATCGGGAAATATTGCATGTTGGAGTATCAATTGTGTTTAAATTGAGTGGCAACTTAAGCGCAGAATGTGCAGTACGACCGCCATCTAGAAGAGTCGCCGCAATTCCAGATGATGCTAACGCCAAAGCTATGTCACATCTTGATCGAATAGTGGCCAAAATCAATGAAATGACAAATGTTTTCCCTGTTCCTCCAGGCGCGTCCAGGAAGAATAGACCACCAGTATTATTGTCCACCGCTTGCATTAATGTTTCGTATACTTGTTTTTGCTGTTCATTCAGCAACGGCACATTATTTCGAACGAATTCCTGCAATGTATCAACATTGTATTGCAGCTCTCGATTTAATTCTTGGTTGAATGCATCGTGCATCGATCGATTTGGCGCAATCATTCCTACTTCAATCAGTAGCTTGTTTGCAATAGTCAAGCATTGATCCTCAACCAGAATCAATCCTTCATTGTAGATTTCATCGGTTATTTGGATGTCATGATTATTCGTTTGAATGCGCAAGCGATGCAAGATATCTTCACATATGTCGTCTTTGTATTTGTTCCATAACTGAATTGGTTGTGAAGGAAAACATGTGGTGATGATAATTGCGAACAGAGTTCGTATTTGGTACGCATTTGATGAAACAACTGAATCCGCAAGTGTTAAATCCCAATGAGAATCGTTCTCCAGCAAACCCAATAGTTGACATGCTTCTCGATATGTTTGGCATTGGTGGCCATTGACAGTTTTCAAATGCGCAAATGATTTTGGTCCACGTACATTTACCAACAGCAGTCGCAAATAAAAACATTCATCATTTCTAGGATGAACAGTATACATGCGACCTAGTGCATCAGTGGAAAACACCTGTGGCCAATCTGGAACTGGGGTTCCTTGTTTGCGACGTTGGAATTTCTTTGTTGATTGATTCCAAGTATAATACTTGGGCATTTCAAGGTACATCAGCGTCGCTGCGAATGGATCTGCTTCACACATTGCAAAGAAGCTAGTCAATGTTGTCGATGGTGGTCTCTCAGCTCGTTGTGCCGCATTAGCCTCAGTGAAGTAAACTCTTTGGCCATTTTCCAAATGCACTGCTAAATGTACAACTGTGGGATATCTTTCATGAATTTGAAATGACAATAATCGCCACAGTGCTTCATTAGTACTGACGTATCTGCCCATTTGGAAGTTGCTGATTTCGTCATTCGCATTTTCCGACGCAATACCAAACACAGCCATGTCGCTGCCTTTTGTGACGTACTTGCACAAATATTTGATTGATTTGGCCGAATGACAACTCTCAACGTTTGCATGTGTTTCGAAAATTCGTGATAGCAGCGGGCAATATGGTACAATGAATTCATTTCCGATCTCAATCTCTTGATTTTGAACTTTAACTTTGATAGTTCGACCATTATCTTCTTTTGAACGCCGACGATAAACTGGATATCCATCGTTCCCTGTGACTGTTTCAGCAACTAACCTTCGCGGATATCGTTTTGTGCACTTTCCATCTGCCATGCAAGGCGATAATGGATTTAATGCACCGCACGGTCCATGCACCATCTCTGTCGTCACAATGTCGTGTAGATGGGGATCAGTGACTGGATCAGGAATTTCAGCTGATATGATGTCATCCACTTCATTTGAATGTAATTTGTTCAGCAACCAAATTAGGATATGGCATGCGGTAGTCCACGCTTCTGCCATTCCACCGAGTACATATAACAACGTGTGTCACCAAAAACTCGATACTTAGTAAGCACATCCATCATAACCTTGAGTGTTTGCTGAAATACTCTGGCGATTATGTCATGGCGATCTTGCGGTTTTTGGCCCGGTTCCAACTCACGTTTAATTTCCGTCCACTTCGGATTGCATGTGAACGTAATAAATAAATCCGGAGTTCCATAATTTCGCACGTACGTCATAGCGTCTTGAGCGTATTCGTGCATGTGGCGTGGGCTTCCGATATAAGATGATGGGAGAATCGTCAGACGTCCAATATTCTGAACATCACCATCTGAATGAATAGCATCACGCAAGTGTATATAGTCCTCAGATCGTAGCTTTGCCTGATTGAATCGGATGAACGCTAAACGTTTGGTCTCGACTTTGACATACATGTCGACAGCGAATTGCTGGAATAGCCGACGGCACTTCAGAATGACATTCTCCTCATGTGTACGAATCATCATACGATACGCATAGTAATTCATTGCGCTTAGATTTTTATTCGTTGATACGCCTGAAAATGCAAAATTGAATTAATTAATTAATTTAATTAATGGAAACCAATAAAAGCAATAATTAGTGTGTGAATATTGTACCTGTAATTGGATCGACCATCTTCAACGTGATGTCGTATCCGTCTTGCCCTTGCCAATAAATGATTGGATATTGTAACGCATCGTACAAACGATGTGTCTCGTTTACACGATGCATGATATTGCTTCTTCGCTGAACGACAATGTCTCGCGATTTAGTTGGATCGCCAACAATAATTGCAGCAACATCATTAACGGTGGGTGCATTGAATCTTCGCACATGTGCACCTATTGGGGTATAATCCGCTCTTATGACAAATTTGTGCGTATCCGATGGCATTCGTTCCAATGCTGTTTTGAACATATTAACCACAGCATTATTAGCGTGAAAAAATGCTTGCAACTGTTCAATAATTCGTCTCTTTAACTGTTGTGTTCCCTGTATATTGCACCGCACATTCAGCTGATCCACCATCGACGAAATGAAATATATTTGCAGAAATTGATGCGGTTCATCTGGTGTAGGCACCATTGAACCATGCAAATGATATATTTGTCCTTGTATCTGTAATTGCAAACAATCATTTGTTGAAGAATACGGTGTAACTTCTGATCGTCTGAGGGTGTAGTGTGTGGTGTATATGTAGTTGTTATGTATTGCAATTCATTGTGTTGGTGTGAGTGATTGGTTATGTGTGTTGTATCTTTTACCTTGCAAGTCGGCATGAAGCCGCCTTCTCGAATGATATTAGCACCAAAGGAAGTCGTGCGAAAGCAGTTATTGTATTCAAGGATGTGTTGAAGAAAATGGCTGGAATCGGGATCACTTCCATCGAACAATGGTTTCAGTGGCTGTGGTGGTGTAAGTAATGGATCCAGTTTGACTTTTCCACTTGCGCAGCACAATCCAGCCGTTTCTCTTTTGAACTTTAACGCATTGCAATATCGGCATATAGTCGTCATTGGTCCAATAACTAAATTTTCATCATCACTGTAGTTTGCAGTGGGATTATATTGGAATGCCAAGCGATTGTATGATGCCAATGATCTTCGTGTGCTCACGCGTTGTCTCAATCGGGCATTTTCTCTTATTATATTTTGTCCTTCTCCGCTTAAGTTCTGTGAATACACTTGTTGCTGGCTTGCATGTCTTGTGCGGGGGCCGATGTTGTTCGCACGTCGTCCTCTAGGCATTTTGGGCTATGGACAGAGTGGTGAATTTAACCTCAAATGCACGATCCACATAATTTACACAGTTCAACTTACGACCTTAAAGACAAATTCCTGCTGTTGAAATTGAATAAAAATTTGCACAATATACGTTATATGTTTTTTTTTACTTTTTTTCCACAATTTCACAGTGAGCACAATACCGGTTTGTCACATGAAATTAACTGAGCAGAGAACAATGAGTAGCTGTCAAACAATGTATCACGCAACGGCGCTATCTATGAATAAAAATTTGCACAATATACGTGATTGATGTGATGGTTTCCAATTGAAATGTTAGGAAACTAATAACTTATTTTTTTTACTTTGTTTTCACAATTTCACAGTGAACACAATACCGGTTTGTCACATGAAATTAACTGAGCAGAAAACAATGAGTAGCTGTCAAACAATGTATCACGCACCGGCACCATCTACTTAAAATGTTGGTTTGTCCTGAATTTTTCCTGAATTTTCTTCGCTATAAACCTCACGGAGCCCGAGACCTTTCCAACGAATGCAAAACCGTGGAAATCGGTTCGTGCGTTCTGGAGTTATAACGTCAGGAAGGAAAACCCGACTTATTTTTATATAGTAGACTAACGTCAACCAATCTTTCCATTTAATGGCGGTTAGATAAGTATAATTGCATGTCATTAATATATCATTAAGTATTGAAACCGCATTAGGGGTTTGCGCATAGGATTGAACATTATCCCAACCTATTGATTAAATTAGTTGTGTATTTTCATTTTTTTTTTATTATTTTTATTATATGCAATTTAGAAGAGAGACAAAAAATGTTTTACTTCAAAAAAGATTCAATAATGGTGAACTATTCAAGTCTACTTGATCGCTTAATAAGAATACAGATGACTTTTGTTTATTTATCTCAAGGCTCTCTAAGAGGTTCAATTTTCTTCTTCTATTTTCCGTATGCAAAATTTTTTTTGTTCTCTCTTCTCAATTGCATATAATAAAAATAATAAAAAAAAATTTGAAATGAAAATAAAAACAAAAAAAATAAATTACTAACGTCAACAAATCTTCCCATTTAATGGCGGTAAGATAAGTAATACATAATTGCATAGTTTGATTATTGATTTCCAAGTATCGGCTGATTCTATTAGAATTCCTGGAATATGCTATATGGGACATAGATATTCTCTGAATATCTTATCCATCCCTTTCTCAACATTCAGGGAATATTCTATGAATATCCGGTGCTGCAGGGGAAGAGGGATGTTTTTGGTAGATGGTAGAATCAAAGAGTAACAATCTAATTCACTTGTCTTTGTTGGAAATTGATTGGTTGAGATGGAATCTCGGGGAATTATTTGGGTAATAATTTCTTCTATTATTTTGACTACATTGGGAAAAATTTTGTTGAGTATTATGAGTAAAACATCTATAACTATTAATTGGGAAGTTTGCTCGATTATTATCTGAGAAATTAGTTTTATTATTTTTCCGTGACCTCTAAGGGCTGTTCTTAATTCCGGGTTAATATTATAAAGCAAAACTCTAGTTGCTACTCGCGACGCAATATTTTTTTCTTGATCTTTCTCAAGAATCGGCAAACTCGACAATTCGACTTACGAATCGTATTATTTATTCTTCAAATTAACAATTCTTGCGGGAAAATCTAAATCATTTTCGTTTCTTATTCTTTGGGCATTTTGGAAATCCCAAAATAGAACTAATTTTTTCTTCGAATCTCAATTTCGAAAATTCCTTCAAATTATTTCAGTTATCAGTAATTCCTTCATTTGAAGATTTCACTTGCATTTGCTACCAATTTACTTTTGATAATATCTATTACTGTTTCATTAATTAATGCATCGGCAGATCTGAACCTCTCATAAAATCTTTCGCAGTGATTCAAAAATCGTGCGAGATTTGCAGGATTACTATCAAATGGTATAACTGATTTCGAAAATAAATCAAGTAATTTAAGTCTTTCGAACATATTTGGTTCTGGGGCGTCTGCCATTTTTGAGCACTCGTACTACTTACACGTGGGCTATATCATTTCGTCACGATGTCTGTATTTTTGAATTTTGAGCCGAAAATGGTCTCAATCAACTGACGAATCCGTCGGAAAATTCGAGTCTGTCCGTCCGGCCGTCCGTCCGTAAGCACGATAACTCTCGTTCGGAACAACCTAGAGACTTGAAATTTTTAGTGTGGGTTCAATTCAAGAACGCCTCGGTTGAGTTCGCTAATGGGCAAAATTCCATCAGGGGTTCCGTAAATATGGCCGTTCAATGTTTTTTTTTTCCTGATTATTTGAAAACTACAGATTCGATCGAGATGAAATTTTGCACTCAAATGGAGAATGAGGTGCTCAAGCTACATGTGGAATTTTGTCCAGATCGCATGACCAGAACTTTTGAACGGAAACGCCTAGGGACTTGAAATTTTCAGGATAGGCGTGGATCTGAAATGTCGCGTTCACGTTTATCTATGAGCGAAATTATACAAGGGGTTCCGTAAATATGGTCGTTTGAAATTAAGTTTTCGTGATAATTTCAAAACTACACATTCGAACGGGACGAAATTTTGTATACTAATGGAGAATGATATATTCAAGCTACATTTCTCCAGATCACATGACCAGAACCATACAAAATCATAACTTTCGAACGGAAAGGCCTAGGAACTTGAAATTCACAAGGTGGGTTTGGATCGCGAATATCGCGGTCACGTTCATCAATGAGCAAAATTAGACTAGGGGTTCCGTTAATATGGCCGTTCAAAATATTTTTTTTCTGATAGTTTCGAAACTACTGATTGGATTCGAATGAAATTTTGCACCTAGCTGAGGAATAATGTATTCAAATTACATGCGAAATGTTGTCCAGATCGCATCATCTAAGACCATAGATACCGTAGAAAATTCTATCGAATTATAAAAAAAAATTGGTCAGCTGAAGCACTGTCATGAAGTCTGGAGTTTCGCCTGAGTTTCAGAATTTTTTTGACAGCTATCGAAAATTCCTTCAATTGATTTCTGAAACTGGAAAATGCGAATCTGCCTACAAGGTGGATGTACGAGCTCTCAAAAGCTTTTTGTAATTTTTATATTCGTGTTCTTCCTACCTTTGAAATGCTCTACGGCAGTTATCTTGAAAAATTATTATAACACTCAAGAATAATAGTATTCGGTTTTTATTTTGTGAGAAACTTAGGGAAAACTCTGGTAATCGGTTTTGTGCATTAAGAAACCTAGAGAAAACTCAAGCGAGCCTCACACGGTCAATATTATTGACGCAATATATTTTATTTGTTCCAATATTATTGCCTTCAATATTATTGTTTCAATATCCTCCTTACACGTTCGATATATTGAAGGATATCGATATTGCTTCAATAATATTGACCGTGTAAGGCTCGATTTACACAGGTTTTACGCTCAAAACCGCGAGAAAAGATTAGCTAACTTTAGGCAAGGTTAATGACTTGGAAAAAAAAAGTGTTTTAGGAAGGATTCTCAACACGTTGATTTTTGAAGTCGTCGCAGGCGCTACTGATCAAGGCTTCTGGCTTTCTTGTTATTGCTGGACCACGCAACGAATTTCAACACACTTTCTTCACGAAAACCGGCACAATCCCATCCTCGTCGACAATTATATTTTCAACATGGAAAGCCAAGTTTTTAAAAGAAAAGTTAGTTATTTACAACGGACGATTATCCGACCTATCTAGCATACAGTTAGAATGAAACTTCAATTATTATTGACGACTTATTCGTCTTCAGAGGTATTTATAACATTAACTTATCTGAAATGAAATGCGACAAACAACAACACCTGCAACAATGGCGTCCTTGAAGATTCAATGAGTAATCAAAATATAACACAGTAATATGAACATTCAAATGAAAATAGATAAGGAGTTCATCTACGATATACAGGGTTGGCATTATGTAATCATATGTATATATTCTTTTTCCTTTTCATCAACTTATAGTGTAGGCTACTCTGGAGCAACCGGACTCGTCTTCTGCCAAGACTGTCTCAGACGGGCGTTGGGAACTTCCTTACTATCCTCGTATTTGCGAGGATGACTTCTTTTTGGGCCATACTTTGTTCAAGTTGTTATGAATATATGCAGAAATATCTATAACATATTCTATAGAAGGTTATTACAAACAAAAAACTCATTCATTGCTGAACGATCGCAAATGGTTTGCGACCACCCTCAGATGAACTCACTGTGAAATCGAACATTTTGAGCAAGAGCAATGTACTTACCCACAGGGGGAGGTGACGGAGTCTCGGCGAATCACCACGGGTTGATACTGAAGTAGGGCCCTCTACCTTCACGAGATGCCGCCCGCTCTGAAGTGTCCCCCTTCAGTAAACTGAAAGGGGTGAACAGACGAAATATGCCAGGAGCAATCTACTTAAAGTGCCTATACACGCACCGGCGAACTTCAGTCCAGGACTGCAGATACGTAAATCTTCAGTTTTGATTTCACTACACACGCACAGGCAATCGACAGGTCGAATCCTGCAGTTCCGCCAGATCCCTCGTGAAACTACCGTGTGTAGAGCGATTCCTGACGATGAGATCGAAAGTTCAGATCTTCCGAAGGGTTAGTCGGAAGAGAACACAACTTGACGACTGGTCGTCGAACTGTCCCAGAAGCAGTAGCAACATCAGCTACGCGACCGGAAAAACATATGATATACGGCCGATAGACCACTTCAGAGGAGGAAGATTGTCATCTCGAATGATGAAGACGGTGCCTGCAAAAATAGGAGTAGATGAATGCAGCCACTTATGACGTTGCTGCAAAGTATGCAAGTACTTCTGAAGCCAACGCTTACAGATGTCCTGGTGAGATATCTGGACGAGCTGCCAACGAGACAGACGGTTCACCGGCACGGAACTGACATCGTGATCCTCAAAATCAGAAGGGACAGACGATGGGAGATATATAGGGCGAGAGTTGAGGATTGCCTCAACCTGAGTGCAGATGGTGAGAAACTCCTCGTAACTGACGCGAGTGCGATTTGACGACGGCGTCCCGAAGGCCTCTGGAGTGTGAACTAGAAGGTGAAATTAACCGCCAATCTGTTCCAGAGGAAGATGCGACGTCGCACAGATCTGCTGATGGCGTGGGGCTTAAATCAAAAGCCTCAGATCTCGAAGATAATTGTTGGCACCGAAGAATTTGTTTCCGTTATCTGAGAAAATAACAGACGGATGACCTATGCGTGCCACGAAACGACGGTAGGCAGCGAAAAAGGCGGGAGTGAAGAACTCAGATGATAGATTTAGATGAACGGCTTTGGTGGCAAAACAGATGAATACGGCCATTTATGCCTTAGTGCTGACAGCTCCTCGCAACTGTGCACCAGTGACATAAAAGGGGCCTGCGTAGTCAACGCTTGTGGTAGTGAAGGCAGCAGCGGAGAATAGCCGTTCGAGAGGAAGGTTTCCCAGTGGCTGGATGATCGGACATGCATGAGACGCACCTATTGCACTTAAGTATATGATTACGCTCTAAATTACGTCCATATCCAACATCAACGGCGAATGTATGAATGAGTGGCCAGGACACCGACGTGCAGAAGACGATGATGGGCATAATCGATGATCAGATGAGTTAGATGACTATTCTTTGGAAGAAGAACGGGATGTTTGTGTAGATATGAAAGCAAGAAAGCAGACAGGCGACCCCGGAAGCGGATAACAGTGTCCTCATCGAGGAAAAGGTGAAGCTTCATGATGAAACGATGACGGAAGCTAGGGTTTTTGAGCTCTGCAATCTCTTCGGAGAAATGTTGGGTTTGAACGAACCGACTTGGGCAGTTCTCTGCATCTTACAGCTCAATGTAGGGCAGGTTTGCTGAACGGGGCTGATAAGGATGCCGAGCGTTGAACCCGAAACGACGACAAAAACTCAAAACTCGTTTGAGTTTGATGTAAGAGGAAAACCGCTCTATTATGGTGGGTTTATCAGAGATGGCTGCCAATATTAAGGCTGGGATTGGCTTGGCTTCGTCATCCACCTGCTCAGTTTGAGATTAATCCACAGAGGAAAGAGGCCAGGACTTTGAGTCAAGAGACAGCCAGGAAGGACTACGCCACCACAAGGGGTGATGATGAATGCCTACGGGCATCAATCCTCGAGAGGTACAGTCAGCCGGATTATCCTCAGACACCACATGCTTCCAGAAATTGGGTGGAAACAAATCTTGGATTTCCGCAA
Organism: Aphidecta obliterata; assembly: GCA_963966015.1. NCBI lineage: Eukaryota > Metazoa > Arthropoda > Insecta > Coleoptera > Coccinellidae > Aphidecta > Aphidecta obliterata. The sequence goes on along the minus strand of OZ014434.1, from coordinate 25,025,679 downwards.
CACGATTGGCAACTGAAGTTTTCCATCTGTGGCCTCGGATCCAAGCCAAAGCGACCGATCCGAGCGATCAGAGAAGGCAACATATTCCGTAGCAATATGCTGAATGACATGAGTTGTAAAGATGATTCAGAAGTTTGAAGAGATGATGAACACCGCATAGTTTTGAACGTGGCAGAGTAACAGCTTTGCATGGAGCTATTTTGGACTTGGCTGTCAAAAGTGCAACGATGTGCTGCCAGGAGGTTGTGGAGGAATGGAGATAGCCGTACTCGAACGCGTCACAAAAACCGACTAGACGATGAACCGAGAGAGAAAAAGCCTCAAGAATGCACTTTGGGATTTGAACATCGGCTAGGGTGAGAAATTAGGATTGGAATTCCATCCAGAGAACCTCAAGCTCATGCGGTAAACTATGATCTCAATCAAGATGAAGTTGACAAAGCCGGCGGAAGAAGATTTTAGCCGAAAAGGTAACGGGAGCTAGCCATCCCAAGGGGTCGAAGATTCTCGCCATCTAACTCAGCACTGTCCGTTTGGTGGCTGCCGTTGAAGTCAAGCGGACAAAATAGAAGAAGTGGTCAAATGCAGAAATCCACCAAAGCCCCATAATCTTGAGACTTTGTCACGGTCAAGAAGAAGATCAGACAGAATACCGTCGAGCAGAGGAATATGGTTAGTAGCCCATTTGTGCAGCTCAGAACCGCTCGCCATGAGCTGATCCTGAATTTACTGTGGCAGTTCAAGAGCTTCTGACACGGGCGAACAGCCGATTAAAATTTCATCAACATACGTCTTACGCTGCAAGACATTTGGGTCCGTCATCCGAAGCCAGTTGCCGAAGGGTTCTGAGTGCTAAATAAGGTGACGGTGTTCAGGCGATAATACTGGAGGGGTTACTGTTTAGTGAAACGCCAGACGATGCGTTGATACTCCCTTTGATCAGGGCGTACAAGGATTTGTCGATACATCTACCTGATATCGGTAGTGAAGACAAAACACCAAGCACAAGAGTTCAAATGTCGGCCTGTAACTTTGGACCGACAAGCAGAAGATAGTTGAGAGATTTGCCATTTGAACAACCCGAATCTTAGTAAGAGGATCATCTGGACGATAAAAAGGATGAGGATGAATATAATATGGCTCACATTCCGAACAATCAGATGACTCAGGAACCAATTCCATGCGGCCATTCTCGAAATAAACTCGCATGAACTTATGATAGGCGACAAGAAGATCAGGGTTATTATTCAGACGATGTTCTAGCCGAATAAACTGCCTAATCGCCACATTGACAGTGGTAACTAGAAGATAGGATGACAAACCGACAGTCTATCTACCAGTGGCGTCGCGGGTGACATCGGCGCGATACAGAACCTCACACTCTTTCTCGGCAGGGGTCAAGGGTAGCACGTCAGGCACCTTATCTCGTTCCCAAAAGCGCCGAACGATGATGACCAGTTCCTGGTCTGAGTGCTACGAGGAGCACAGAGGAATAGTGGGAAGATCAGTGACGGCAGGAGGACTGATCCTATCAGATGGTAAGATTGGGGGCGATGCATCAGAAGACTTATTCTCGTCAGAAGAGGAATGGCAGATGGTCACTGATGGAGGAGCGTCAGGTGATGGAGACGACACCACTCTGAGGAAGTCGAGCGCGACCATTTACAGTGTCAGGTGAGAAGAAAACGTGTCATATATCCTTGCGATGGCGAGCATACGGCCCACAGAGTACCCAAGTACCCAAGGTGGTAGATTATTCACCCGGAAGTTCAGCCGAAAGGCGCACCGTATCAGGAAGAATAAGATGAGGGAGCACATCCGAGCCACTAAATATCCCTATGGGACGTGGAAGATAGAAGAGGGGGTCAGCTAGACCTGATATACCCCTCACTGACTTACGCCGAGAGGAGGAGGGGGGCCCACGAGTTGAAGGCTCCGATGATGCAGAGGGCGAAGAAGGTCGTGGGTCCGTGCGAAGGACTTTCTCTTCTGTGTGGAAAACGGAAAGGACAGAATAGCAGCAGAGGCTTAATAAAGGACCATATGGTGTCGCCCCCGCACGTGTGACAGCATTGAACCGAATCACACTCGGCAGTGGCATGGAAGGACGACATGCAATTTCTGAATGTGGCCTCGCCGCTGACGAATGTTTGTGGCCTTGAACTCACGACACTGGCGAATGAAGTTATTCGCGATACGTCGAGGTTGCGCAAAGCCATGGAGAATAGGGGGTGGTCTGCCAGGTCTGACATGGGCAATGCCGTTAATCCAGTATCTGGTTCACATAAAGATCCGCCAGCCGACGAGAGTTTTGGTAGCGGGAGTGAAGGGCTTGATAGGCCAGAGCGTAGTTGACCGAATTCAGTTCGAAGCCGGATATGACAGACGCTGCCCCACCGTAGAGACAGGAGTTAAAACGTGGAATTTCTGAACTGCTGCCACGGAGTTATTCTGGTGCACTAGGGCATGGAATAGTGCGATAAATCTGGGCCAGTCCTCGATTTTGCCATGAAAGCAGGGCAGATCAACCCGAGGAATGAGTAGATCGACCAAAGAGAAAGGAGGCGCCGAGGCAGAAGAAGAGGCAATCAGACGGCTATGGGAGGCACGTACATGTAGCAAATGTCGAAGAATGCCGCGAATTTTGCGAGTGATGCGTCCCACTCCAGCTCGTCCAACTGAGAGTTGAGCTTCACTATCAACTCATCAGCTGCTCTCATGCCTCATGTTGGCTAAATTTCGGTTGAACAGCGTTAATGCAGCGGAAAATACGTTCTCGCGTTTGACATCGATTCGGCGATAGATGACCTCAATTTATAAAACGACGAAATTTCAAATTTCCGGACGACCCCGGTATGCAAGGAGAAGAAAATTGTTCACGCAGATTTCGAAGATGAACAGAAGATTTTGACTTAGCGCTTGTAAACAGACGACAAATTCAGTCCAAATAAATCTCTGAATAATACCAAAAGGTGTGTACAGACATGCTCCGAATATCGTACCGAACCGTATCGCGTACCCCGACGCGATCAGCGAGAGCGAATCAAATTCACGAATTCAAATTGCACCTCTACGTGCGTTGAATTTGATTCGCTCTCGCTGATCGCGTCGGGGTACGCGACACGGTTCGGTACGATATTCGGAGCATGTCTGTACACACCTTAATGCGACCGCGTATCGCGGAAATAAAAACAGACGCCAACCGCAACAAAAATCGTCGCATGGAATTATTCCAATGAAATCGAATGCGGAATGAAATTCGAATAATTGGTTAAATGACCGAATGGATGAAATTAGACTGAAGTTAAAGGTTCCCTGGTTTCGGCACCATGAACGATTGCAAATGGTTCACGACCACAATCACATGAACTCACTGTGAAAACGAACACTTTAAGCAAAAGCACTAAACCACATGGTTGACGGAGTCTCGGCCAATCACCACGAACTGATACTGACATAGGGTTGGGGGATAGGAAGCAGAGGATGAACCCTCTTTCTGTTCTCTCCGGGGGTGTCACCTGATTGTTTGAAAGCTAAAGGCACTTAACTTAAAGTTGCTCAATTTCACACAGTGGGCACAATGAACGCGATGAAAACGGCGGTACGTATCAGAAGACTCGGCTTCGCACGAATGCGGCAATAATTAAGACGAATTTCGAGGTTTTCTTTGACGGAACTTGATTCTCGCGGTGGTCTTTTACGTTCACGACGTAACAATTGTGGTTATGCATTTATATATATTCTGTCGTTTTGGAGTATCGCTGCCTGAGTATTACAAGGTTGTATGATACAAAAACATGAAAATGAGAAAAAAGGCTTTGAATGTTTTGCACAATAGATTTTATAATCTAATCAGTATGTTTGCCACGGTTTCATATTCAAAAAATAGAAAACTGCTGTAAAAGGAAATTTTCAATAAAAGAAGACATAATTCTCAATTTTTAACATTTTTTTCATTGGAAAAATAGAATAACCTAGAACTTTGTGACTATTAAAAAACCAAAATACATGAACATGTAACATAAACGACTGTAACAGTTTCTTTTAATGAATCATCCATTTTTTACTTTTTATTTTCTGAAATTTTGGAAAAAAATGTGAGCATAACAGTTTTTATCCACCTCTGGCATTCACCTGCACATAGATTTCAACGCTCCCACTTTGTTTTGCGTTAGTATCATATTTCTTTATTATTATTAGTACCTATTTCTTCAGTTTCGGCAGTAACGTGCGTGTCTTCTTACAGTCAAGTCAGTTGCCTTAAACTAATGATTTTATATTCATGTTCGTTGAAAGAGGTTCGGAATCGGAAGTGAAATTATTAAGTAAATTTTAGGGAAACCACCTTTGAAAACGGAACTGCACTGTGTTTGAGTTTTGATGAATACCGCGAAGAATGTAAAAAATCTTGCTCTTTCAGAAGTATGGTATAAGGCTTTCTAGCATTTATTTTACTTTCAAAAGGAAGGAAGGAAATGGTGGAAATATTCGGAGTTTCTCAAACTGCGTTCAATGGCACTATGAACTGAACCGATTTTTTGAATGCTAGGGTGTCCAGGTACAAAAAATTTCATTTGATTTTTTTTAGTGTGATTTAGTTTTTAAAATGTGTGCAATAGCATTTTCAACATCCTTCTTTTTCGAGCGCTCGTTCTTTTTACACGAGGGCTATATCATTTCGTCACGATGTCTGTATATTTCGAATTTTGTGCCGAAAATGGTCTCAACCGACAATCGATAACAATCGACACTGAAAATTCAAGTCTGTCCGTCCGGCCATCCGTCCGTAAGCACGATAACTCTCGAACGGAACAACCTAGATACTTGAAATTTACAATGTGGGCTCAGTTCCCAATTGCCGCGGTTAATTTCGTTAATAGGCAAAATTCCACCAGAGGTTTCGTTAATATGGCCAGTGATTTTCAAATTCATTTTTTTTTACTTCATTAAGGGTGTTTTATTTTTTTAGGCGGTCTATTCTGCACAGAGATCACACAGATCTTTTGTAGGCTTATTGAACGAATAATTGAATTCAGTGCAGAATATTTTGCGATGAACATCAATTTTGACTGGGGCCTTTTTGAGCGCTCGTACTACTTACACGAGGGCTATATCATTTCGTTACGATGTCTGTATTTTTCGAATTTTGAGCCGAAAATGGTCTCAATCGACAAGGTTCGACTCACTGATGACAAATTCGTCGAAAAAATCGAGTCTGTCCGTCCGGCCGGCCGTCCGTCCGTATACACTATAACTCTCGAACGGAATGTCCTAGAAACTTGAAATTTCCAGGGTAGGGAGTTCGATTTTGGGCGGAATCCGTCGAGGGGTTCCGTAAATATGGCCGCTCGAAATGTTGTTTTCCTGATTACTTCGAAACCACCGATTCGTTCGAGATGAAATTTTGCACTCTAATGGAAAATGAGGTGTTCAAGCTACATGCGAAATTTTGTCCAGCTCGCATCACCAGAACCATAGAAAATTGTAACTTTTGAAGGGAAACGCCTAGGGACTTGAAATTTTCAGGATAGGTGTGGATCCCGATTTTCGTGATCACTTTCATCTATGAGCAAAATTATACTAGGGGTTCCGTAAATATGGTCGTTTGAAATTTAGTTTTCTTGATAATTTCAAAACTACAGATTCCATCGTGACGAAATTTTGTATAATAATGGAGAATGATATATTCAAGCTACATTTCTCTAGATCGCATGATCAAAACTATAGAAAATCATAACTTTCGAACGGAAAGGCCTAGGGATTTGAAATTTTCAGGATAGGTGTAGATCTGAAATAAATTCCGTTCCGTAAATACGGTCGTTTAAAATTTTGTTTTCTCGATATTTTCGAAACTACGGATTCGATCGAGATAAAATTTTGTATTTTAAACGAGAATGATATATTGAAGCAACCTTTTGTTCAGATCGCATGACCAGAACCATAGAAACCATAGAAAATTATAACTTCCGAAGGGAAAGGCCTAGGAACCTGAAATTTTCAGGGTGGGTTTGGATCGCGAATTTCACGGTCACATTCATCAATAAGCAAAATAAGACTAGGGGTTCGAAATATTTTTTTCCTGATAATTTCGAAACTACTGATTTGATTGGAATGAAATTCTGCACCTAGCTGAGGAATATTGTATTCAAACTACTTGCGAAATTTTGTCCAGATCGCATCACCAAGACCATAGATACCGTAGAAAATTCTGGCGAATTATCGAAAAAAAATTGGTCTGCTGATGCACTGACAAAGTCTAGAGTTTCGTCTAAGTTGGGGAATTTTTTTGACAGCTGTCGAAAATTCCTTCAATTGATTTCTAAAACAGGAAAATGCGAATCTACCTACAAGGTGGATGTACAAGCGCTCAAAAGCTCCTGACTTCATGGCAGTGCTTTTATAATTTTTTTCATGGAATCCTTATACATATCGTATATTCTTCGAATAACTGGTTCTATGTACTGCATAGAACCATGATATTCTGAGCTGAAGGAAATTCACTACAATTGTATGGGATACAAAGTCCTATGTTTAACATAGAACTATATTGCTTTCCTTTAAATTTTTGGAAATATACACCATTCTTTTTCTATTCATTTTAAGGATTTCGTGCATTTTTTTTCAGTTTTGAAAGGTCCTAGGGTGCTTTATGACACATAGAACCTTGTTATGTGGAAATTGCGAATTTTTGAATTTTGTTACTAATACCCTTGAATACTCAGGCAGCGGTATGTGGAATAATGTTACGCCAAAAGCGATTGGTTGAAAAGCTGGAAAAAACAGTCCAGCCATGAAGTGTTGTCGTTACAGAAGCATTTTAATACTACCCGGAAAGCCAATTCGCAAGCTTACCTGATGACAATGAACTTTTGGTCGGGATATGATAGGAAATGATGGTTTTAGAAATCCAGGAAATCAAGATCTCCTCTTCGGATGATTTCTCCACAACACCGATACCAAAATCGAGTTGGACAATATTTTCCGTTCCTATTATCACTTATAGTGCGATAATTATACTTAGTACTTAATTTTAAATTCAAAGTTAGTGATATTAAATTTGAATTAATGTTTATTTAATCAAGATTTTTTGTATCAATTTAGTATTAGGAAATTTTTCTCCTGTTTTGCATTTTCCATCATAGTCATCGGAATTCAGAGAGAAGACCATCACGCCTCCGAAACCATTGTCTAGCACGAACTCAGTCTGAAAAACGTAATTTTTGAAATAAATCAATAAAAGTACTATGAGTCGGAAAAAATTAATCTTTGAATTGTAAGATAATTATTTACATGTTCAAGAACACAACTCACAATGCATAAATGTAATGAATATTTGAAAACACACATATTGCAGACTTCTTCGTTATATTTCAAGAGAGTTATTATATTGAATTCCAATAATTCTTGAATTGTATTTATCAAGGCCAAAAAAAATTAGGATATCAGTCAGAAAGTATTCCGTGTTCGATAAGATTTTTATGTTTGCAAAGGACTCTTCAAAAATAAATAGCAGGCGTATTTTCTGGACGGCGAAGATAAACTGACGTGTACAATGAAACTTCGAAAGGGCGCTTGTTATGTTTTTATTTATAATGAAAAAGAAGTATTTCTACCGAATGATGAATCCTTTGATACTTGCAGATGCTATTAACTGTACCTATAGGTAGATACCTGGTAATAGAAAGGGCTCAATACCTGGTGACCGAAAAGCCGTAGTAAAAGGAGTGATCTCAAAAATGAGCCCTTCGGTACTATCGAACTTTTGACCAGGCGAACGCGAAATCGAAGACATCTACCTACAAGTAGAGCTATAGAGCCGTGAAGGGGGGTTTTTGAAAAGTTCCTACTGCCTTGAAGTAGCAATTAACACGTCTAATTCTATATCCCATTGATCCGAGAATACTTCTCGAACCCTAGATTTCACTTCATTTTCTAATGTGTTCAGTAATGTGTTATCTCCAGGGTTGTTCTCCACGAAACACTTGGCCGAGCTCCAATTGCCAGACAATACACTATAGTGGATGCAGAAGGCTGTAGTGTTGGGAAAGGTGGACATCATCCGACAATCAGTCTTTCCACTGTGAAAACTCCGCTAGTCCTTGTCTGATACAGCCTGGGCTATCGTAGATGAAGGAAACACGTACCAGTGTGAAGCAAAAAAAATTAACAATTGCTGAGATATATATAATGTTATGGCTCGAATGTAAAAATTAAAGAAATTTATTTCAATTCTGAAAATAATTCAAATCCAATAACAATTTTTAATAATTTTGTTCAATATTCTATTTGATTTACCCGAAACTCTTTCTCGAGGAGGGTTCTACGATGAACAATTTTAAAAATATGTTGAAACAATTATTTTATTGACGAGTAAATTCTATGAAACTAACTCTACCTATGGAATGAAACTAAAAATAATAAATCTAACTAATGATCAATGATGAGTGCACTCACGGCGAAAAATGTTGTCCGAAATATCTTTCTTCCTTTCCCTTTATGAGAAAACTGGCACGCTGCTCTTATATTCTTGAATCTTGAAAATTTAATTTTCGTGCTTCTTAATTGCAACTTTATTTCTTCTTGGCAAGGTTTTAAATATGAATTCTAATGTTTTCTTTATTACAAAACCAATTTTGAACCAAAACTTTTTGAAGGATTCATTTCAACTGACTGACTAGTTAATAATTTTAACAATTCATATTTTTGAGCGCTCGTACTACTTACACGAGGGCTATATCATTTCGTCACGATGTCTGTATTTTTCGAATTTTGAGCCGAAAATGGTCTCAATCGACTAGGTTCGACACACTGATGACGAATCCGTCGGAAAATTTGAGTCTGTCCGTTCGGCCGTATACACGATAACTCTCGAACGGAACGACTTGCGACTTCGATCGAGGTGAAATTTTGCACTCAGATGGAAAATGACGTGTTCAAGCTACATGCAAAATTGTGTCCATCTCTCATGACCAGAACCATAGAAAATTATAACTTTGTAATGGAAAGACCTAGGGAATTTTCAGGATAGGTGTGGATCTCGAATGTTGCGGTCACGTTCATCAATGAGCAAAATTAGACTATGGGTTCCGTAAATATGTTCGTTCAAATTATTTTTTCCTGATAATTTCGAAACTACTCATTGGATTGGAATGAAATTTCGCACATAGATGAAGAATAATGAATTCAAACTGCGTGGGAAATTTTGTCCAGATCGCATTACCAAGATCATAGATACAGTAGAAAATTCTAGCGGATTATTGAAAAAAAAAGCCTAAAGTACTGATGTGAACGGAGTTTCGCCTTAGTTTGAAAATTTTTTTGACTGCTGTCAAAAATTTATTTTATTTGTTTTTAAAACTGGAAAATGAAAATCTACTCTCAAGGTGGATGAACGAGCACTCAAAAGCTCCTGACTTCACGGCGGTGCTTTTCAAATTTTTATTATATGAACCCCCTTCGAAAATATAATAATGTTATAAGTAATTGATTTTGATGGATTAAATTTCCTGAATCGACTGAAAATTCGAACTATATTTTCTTCATCTATTATTGGATCTTACGGAGAATTTAATTTTATGATTTGAGCTTATATGTTTATGAGGTATTTCAAATTTCATGCATATTTGGTGAAGTATTTGAGTTTTTTTTTCAAATCATAAAAAAACTATGTTTTGATTTCCATAACAATATATATACATATTGTCATGGAAATCCAAAAGTTAAAAATAAATTCAAACTAGATCACCAAAAATTCAAGAATTTCCTTTTAACATCGTATAAATTATAGTAAAATGAATTTTTTTTTAAGAGGATTCAGAATAATTTAATAGTTACCATAGAAAATTGTTGTAAGATAATTAGAATTAAGCAAGCGAATTGATTTTGACAATTGTAAAAAGTCAGTGTGGAAAAATTTCTTTGAATTGTATGATGGAAATTAAGATTTGAAAATGAAAGATTATCAAAGATTTATGCAACCTGACATCAGGAAGTTGTTGTTTTGGTGAGATTCAGATGACTGTTGGTTGTTGAAAGCTTTCAAATTCGAGGTTCAAGGAGATACTGGAATCAAGCTGCAGTACATTAATTGCAATAGGCAATAGATCTTATAGGATCAATTACTGAATTCAAAGATATTCTCTACGAAACAGAGGAGAAATTTGAAGCTTGCATTTTGATGAACTATATTTAGAGTAAGCTGTTCACTGTGAGTTTTAATTTTATATCTTGTTCGAAAGGCGTCATAATTTAGAATTTTTATAACATTATTAGAATTAGTTTATTGAATTTAAATAATAAGTTGTTGTTAACAAAAATTATTTCATTTGTACACCTTGAGAATCCTCATAGAAAAAGAGTCGCGGGAAAAATAAAAGAAAAATTAAAATACAAAATTATTTTCAATATTGTTAGTGGTTCTCTCTTAAAAATTTGAATAATAAAATTTAAAATTATTAATATCGAAAAATTGAACCATAACAATATATACCAACAAGAAATAAGGGGTTATGGGATAAATAACTTGACTCATCAATGATCTTCTCTTTTATTCCATACGTCAACGTTTCGATCCGGGTTGGGACCTTCTTCAGGACTCTACAATGAAAAAAAATCCAACATGAAAAAACATCCACCTTTTACAAGGCTGAAAACTCACCGGAAATTAGAGGTTACAAGTATTAACCACAACAACTTGAATGAGCAAGCAAGAACACTGAAGGCCACGACAATTGGCCCGGTGTTGAATCCACCCAAAAACACAATAAACAAACTTATAAGTTGATAATTTTTCGACCATTTGAAAACATCAACAATACGACAATGTGACGCTTTACAACAATTTTCATAGGTTAAAATCACAGAAATCAAATCTCATAGGTTACAATCACAGAAAACAATCAGGTGATGGCTGTCCCACCGACCGTTGAAACGACAGAGCTCCCATCATTTTGTGGCCTGAGCACTCCCCTCTCACTGGATAACTGGTCAAAATTTAGCAAATACGAATAAATGTTACTGATCTTCTCGATGTCCTTTCTGTAATTCATAGAATTGTGATGACGCTTGATGTGGTACATCTCAAGGAATGATCTCTTTCTCAAATTATTCTCACATTCTAACACTTTTGCTGAACCGTAGTCCATCTGGTGATCTCTACTTCTCACATGTTCCGCGAGGGCACAACTCTTTCTGGGGTTCTTCATATCACTCCTGTGTTGTGTGATTCTTTTTCTCAACTGTTGAGATGTCTGTCCAATATAAATTTCTCCATACGTAGAACATGGAATACTGTACACCTCCCCACACATACTGTCAACATTCAACTTGACACGGCTGAACAACTTCTGGATTTTGAATTCATTCCTTGCCATCACCCTGATGTTATCGGTCCTGAGTAGTCTGATCAACGCTCCACTCACTCCATCTAGGAGAGGAACAGATGTGAACTTCAATCTCTCTCTCTCAGGCTCAACACTGGTGGCAGCACCATGCGCATTGCTAGATTCACTCTGTGGCTGTCCAGAGGTAGCGGTATTGTGGAAAAGATGGGATAGTAGTCCTCTTGGATATCCATTCTTCAGCATCAACTGAAACAGGGCATTCAGACTATTCCTCTGCATCGTTGGGTGTACAATACTAGTTATCCGATTTTTTAATCCCAAAACCAAGTTAATCTTTTGCTTGGATGGGTGATTAGAGGAGAAATGGATGTAACGACCAGAACTTGTGGGTTTCCTATACCAATCCAGGATGATCCTATTGTCAACGGTTCTAATCACTCTGGTGTCCAAAAAAGGAACACTGCATGATGACTCCTCTTACACGGTGATCTTTAAGAATTCATTGTAGTCATTGAATTTGTTGAGTATGTATGCCACCTGATCTCTTGGCACAGCAGCAATCAAATCATCAACATATTTTTTGACAAATGGTATGAAGAAAGGTATGCCTGCACTCTGCAGTCCAAAAGAAAATTCATCACGATGGCTGGACTGAAATTGGAGCCCATGGGGGAACCCAGCAACTGACAATAAAATTTTTAATCAAAGATGAAATAGTTGGAGGAGAACAGGAACTTTACAATGGAGATGAATTCTTCCCTGGGGATGGAAGTGTGACTCTGGATATCCCTCCATTTACTTTCAATGGCCGAGACCGCCAACTCGACCGGAATATTGCTAAACAATGAAACCACGTCCAAACTAATCAAGACATAATCAGCTGGAAGTTCAAAGTCATTGATGAAACTCGCAGAGGCGAAGGAATCCTTGACAAAATATCCGCCTTGTTCGGTAGCCAGAAAGCTGGCAAGGATGTCAGCCATATAGATGGATAACTTAGACGTGGGGGTGTTGATGCAGGAAACAATGGGCCTTAGAGCCATAGTGGGTTTATGAATCTTCGGCAGACCATAAAATCTGGCCGGTACCGCATTGTAATTATATTGAAGCCGATCCAACTTCGAAGTTGGATCGGTTTCTGGTTTATCAGTCTAGAAAATATGCAGGTCAGTTCAGACTGATCAGAGAGAGAAATTTAAGAAAGGTAACCTCGTTGGTGAGTGAACAACTTGAGAAGGTTGAACCACAACAGAAATGGTTAAAGAACATAAGTTCCATAGATGTCCCACAAGGAGTTCTCAGTTTTCTGGCCCTAGGTCCGGAATTCAGCATTGAAGCCCCTAAAAGGGAGATTTCCATTTAAGGCCTTTTGTCTGATATAGAGTATACGATTAATCTGAATGGATCACTTAACGATGAAGGTAAGAACATAACACGATCCTTGGCCACCAATATTGTTACCAATTACGTCAGGTCACAGAAGGTGATCCACAATGTTTTTCAAAAGGAGTACTATGACTGTAGAAGGTACCTGAAAGATCACCAGGAGTTACTTGTCATGCAATCGGACAAGGGAAATGTCACAGTGTTGATGGATAGAACCCAATATGTCAACTTATCTCGCACCAAACTCAAAGATAGGAAATATTACAAAATTTTACCAAGGGATCTCTACTACAACCATACAGACCAAGTGCAACGCTTTGGTCAAGAGTTTAGTGAATAAGGGTTACATAACGCAGAGTAGAGGCAAGCTTCTATATAATTACAGTGCGGTACCGGCCAGATTTTATGGTCTGCCGAAGATTCATAAAACCACTATGGCTCTAAGGCCCATTGTTTCCTGCATCAACACCCCACGTCTAAGTTATCCATCTATATGGCTGACATCCTTGCCAGCTTTCTGGCTGCCGAACAAGGCAGATATTTTGTCAAGGATTCCTTCGCCTTTGCGAGTTTCATCAATGACTTTGAATTTCCAGCTGATTATGTCTTGATTAGTTTGGACGTGGTTTCATTGTTTAGCAATATTCCGGTCGAGTTGGCGGTCTCGGCCATTGAAAGTAAATGGAGGGATATCCAGAGTCACACTTCCATCCCCAGGGAAGAATTCATCTCCATTGTGAAGTTCCTGTTCTCCTCCAACTATTTCATCTTTGATGGAAAGTTTTATAGTCAGTTGCTGGGTTCCCCCACGGGCTCCAATTTCAGTCCAGCCATCGCCTAGGTGGTGATGAATTTTCTTTTGGACTGCATACTAGCAGACATACCTTTCTTCATACCATTCGTCAAAAAATATGTTGATGATTTGATTGCTGCTGTGCCAAGAGATCAGGTGGCATACATACTCAACAAATTCAATGACTACAATGAATTCATGAAGTTCACCGTGGAAGAGGAGTCATCATGCAGTGTTCCTTTTTGAGCGCTCGTACTACTTACACGAGGGCTATATCATTTCGTCACGATGTCTGTATTTTTCGAATTTTGAGCCGAAAATGGTCTCAATCGACTATGTTCGACTCGACTGATGACGAATCCGTCGGAAAATTCGAGTCTGTCCGTCCGGCCGTCCGTAAGCACGATAACTCTCGAACGGAACAACCTAGAGACTTGAAATTTTCAGTGTGGGTTCAGTTCCCGAATGGCTCGGTTAAGTTTGTTAATGGGCCAAATTCCACCAGGGGTTCCGTAAATATGGCCGTTCAAAGTTTTGTTTCCCTGATTACTTGAAAACTACAGATTTGATCGAGATGGAATTTTGCACTCGAATGGAAAATGAGGTGTTCAAGCTACATGTGGAATTTTGTCCAGATCGCATCACCAGAACCATAGAAACCATAGAAAATTGTAACTTTTGAACGGAAACGCCTAGGGACTTGAAATTTTCAGCATAGGTGTGGATCTTGAATGTCGTGATCACGTTCATCTATGAGCAACATTATACAAGGGGTTCCGTAAATACGGTCGTTTGAAATTTTGTTTTTTCGATAAATGCGAAACTACGGATTCGATCGAGATGAAATTTTGTATTTTAATCGAGAATGATATATTGAAGCAATATTTTGTCCAGATCGCATGACCAGAACCATAGAAACCATAGAAAAATCTAACTTTTGAACGGAAAGGCCTAGGAATTTGAAATTTTCAGGGTGGGTTTGGATCGCAAATTTCACGGTCACGTTCATCAATGAGCAAAATTAGACTAGGGGTTCCGTAAATATGGCCGTTCAAGATATTTTTTTCCTGATAGTTTCGAAACTACTGATCGGATTGGAATAAAATTATGCACCTAGCTCAGGAATAATGTATTCAAACTACGAGCAAAATTTTGTCCAGATCGCATCACTAAGACCATAGATACCGTGGAAAATTCTAGCGAATTATCGGAAAAAATTGATCAGCTGAAGCACCGACATGAAGTCTGGAGTTTTGCCTAAGTTTCAGGATTTTTTTGACAGCAGTCAAACATTCCTTCAATTGATTTCTAAATCTGGAAAATGCGAATCTACCTACAAGGTGCATGTACGAGCGCTCAAAAGCTCCTGCCTTCACGGCAGTGCTTTTCGTAATTTTTTGGACACCAGAGTGATCAGAACCGTTGACAATAGGATCATCCTGGATTGGTATAGGAAACCCACAAGTTCTGGTCGTTACATCCATTTCTCCTCTAATCACCCATCCAAGCAAAAAATTAACTTGGTTTTGGGATTAAAAAATCGGATAACTAGTATTGTACACCCAACGATGCAGAGGAATAGTCTGAATACCCTGTTTCAGTTGATGCTGAAGAATGGATATCCAAGAGGACTACTATCCCATCTTTTCCACAATACCGCTACCTCTGGACAGCCACAGAGGGAATCTCGTAATGCGGATGGTGCTGCCACCAGTGTTGAGCCTGAGAGAGAGAGATTGAAGTTCACATCTGTTCCTCTCCTAGATGGAGTGAGTGGAGCGTTGATCAGACTACTCAGGACCGATAACATCAGGGTGATGGCAAGGAATGAATTCAAAATCCAGAAGTTGTTCAGCCGAGTCAAAGATAGGTTGAATGTTGACGGTATGTGTGGGGTGGTGTACAGTATTCCATGTTCTACGTGTGGAGAAATTTATAGACAGACATCTCAACAGTTGAGAAAGAGAATCACTTAACACAGGAGTGATATAAAGAACCCCAGAAAGAGTTGAGCCCTCGCGGAACATGTGAGAAGTAGAGATCACCAGATGGACTACGGTTCAGCAAAAGTGTTAGAATGTGAGAATAATTTGAGAAAGAGATCATTCCTTGAGATGTACCACATCAAGCGTCATCACAATTCTATGAATTACAGAAAGGACATCGAGAAGATCAGTAACATTTATTCGTATTTGATGAATTTTGCCAGTTATCCAGTGAGAGGGGAGTGCTCAGGCCACAAAATGATGGGAGCTCTGTCGTTTCAACGGTCGGTGGGACAGCCAACACCTGATTAATTTCTGTGATTGTAACCTATGAGATTTGATTTCTATTATTTCAACCTATGAAAATTGTTGTAAAGCGTCACATTGTCGTATTTTTGATGTTTTCAAATTGTCGAAAAATTATTAACTTATAAGTTTGTTTATTGTGTTTTTGGGTGGATTCAACAGCAGGCCAATTGTCAACAGCGGGCCTTCAGTGTTCTTGCTTGTTCATTCAAGTTGTTGTGGTTAATACTTGTAACCTCTAATTTCCGGTGAGTTTTCAGCCTTGTAAAAGGTGGATGTTTTTTCATTGTAGAGTCCTGAAGAAGGTCCCAACCCGGACCGAAACGTTGACGTATGGACTAAAAAAGAAGATCATTGATTAATCAAGTTATTTATCCCATAACCCCTTATTTCTTGTTGGTGTAATATTTTTGGGAGTTAAATCGAGTTGAGTATACATATATATTGTCATGGAAATCCAAAAGTGAAAAATAAATTCAAATTAGATCACCAAAATTCAAGAATTTTTTCCAAAATATCGTATAAATTATAGTAAAATGAGTTTTTTAAGATGGTTCTGAATAATTTAAATGTTACCATAGAAATTGTTGTAAGATTATTAGTATTAAGGAAGCTGATTTTTTGACGGGAGAGAAATGTCAAGATAGAAATATTTTTTTTGAAAAGTCAGTGTGGAAAAACTTCTTTGAATTATATTATTGAAATTGAGATTTGATAACGAAAGATTATCAAAGATTTATGCAGCCTGACATCATGAAGTTGTTGATTTGGTGAGATTCAGATGGCTGTTGGTTGTTGAAAGCTTTCAAACTCGAGGTTCAAGGAGATACTGGAATCGAGCTGCAGTATATTCATTGCTGATTTCACAGTTTAGAAGAGAACTGTGGGATAAAATTGTCCCAACAGCTCATACCAGAAATATTAGTGGAACCCGAGGCAATAGATCTTATAGGATCAATCACTGAATTCAAAGATATTCTCTACGAAACGGAGGAGAAATTTGAAGCTTACATGAACTATATTTAGAGTAAGCTGTTTACTGTGAGTTTTTGATTTATATTTTGTTCGATAGGAGTCATAATTTAGAATTTATAGAATTATTAGAATTAGTCTATTGAATTTTAATAATAAGTTGTTGTAAACAAAAATTATTTTATTTGTGCACCTTGAGAACCCCCTTAAAAAGAGTCACGGGAAAAATAGAAGAAAAATTGAAAAACAAAATTATAAGAATATTGTTAGTGGTTCTTTCACAAAATTTAATAATTATTAATATAAAAAAAATTGATAATTATAAGAATATTGTTAGTGGTTCTTTCACAAAATTTAATATTATTAATATCAAAATTAGAATCATAACAATATATATATATGTTATTTTTAAGGTTTTCACGGATGAAATTATTTGACTTATTATTTCTGGGATTGCTCCGTGTTTGAACTGAAACATATGAATTCATTTTTACGAATTTATTTCAACGTTTCGACCTATATCACAATGGTCTTTCTCAAGATATGAAAGCGTACTGATTTCTCAAGAAATGCGTGTCAACTGAATGTCATTTAGACTTAGTTCTTCTTCTTCTTAAATTATATCGCGGCTGTACTTCTTCCGCTTCATTAGTCTCATCCCCACCATTCCGAGGCTGCGCTCCGCCACTGCCTCCATCAGATGACTGCTTGTCCTAGCTCCGTTCAATTGAGGACCTTGAAGACTGATTGGATTGCGTCTGTCCCCTCTGCTCGAGATGTGTGGTTGCTTCAATCATTCCATTCACCTGACCTTCGTCTGTCTGATCGTTTCGGGTGGCATCCTGGTGGGACTTGGGGATTAGCGCTCTCCAGCAGGCCGATAATGTTATTGAATCGTCTCTTCTGTTCATATTATTTCCTCTTTCAATTTCTAGCGCTTCTCTGGTAACGCGCTTGTAATAATGTTCAATATTGGCTATCTGTTTTGAGTCCTTAAAGTTTATTTTGTGTCCTCTTTCGTTCTCGTGCTGTGCTAGTGACGATGTTTTCATTTGTTTTCTTACACTGTTTATATGTTCTTCTATTCTACATGAAATTCTTCTATTGGTTTGGCCTATGTAAACTCTTGAGCAAGTTGAACATGGAATAGAGTATACGCCTTGATTTTCTAATGGAATTTTATCTTTAGGATTCTTCAACATAGATCGGATGGTTTGATGGGCTTTGTACACTGGTTCAATGTTGTTCTGTCGTAGAATCCTTCCAATTTTGTCTGTAGTACCCTTGATGTATGGCAAGATGACTTTTTGTTTGGGCGAAGTATCTTCTTCTTTCGGTGATTTTTCTTTTTTCTTCTGGTAGATGACCTTATTTATCTGTCTCGAGGTATAACCATTTTGAAGAAATGCACCCCTGATGATCTTTCTTTCCTTTTCGATGTTTTTCGGGTCCGTTAGTTTGATTGAACCGTCTACCAGCTAGTTGAGCGGAGTTCTATGTCGGTGGACTCTCTCCAAAAGGTCAATTTGTCTATTTGTGACCATATTAGTTCATGAGAATTATTGAGGCGGAGCGCAGCCTCGGAATGGTGGGGATGAGACTAATGAAGCGGAAGAAGTACAGCCGCGATATAATTTAAGAAGAAGAAGAACTAAGTCTAAATGACATTCAGTTGACACGCATTTCTTGAGAAATCAGTACGCTTTCATATCTTGAGGAAGACCATTGTGATATAGGTCGAAACGTTGAAATAAATTCGTAAAAATGAATTCATATGTTTCAGTTCAAACACGGAGCAATCCCAGAAATAATAAATCAAATAATTTCATCCGTGAAAACCTTAAAAATATATATATATATATATATACATCTCCGGATAGGTTTCCGCGGTTAGAACTATTTGCACTATGTTGGTTCCGGATTGGACCGCATCTAATGTTTAGTCGTGTTCGACGTTTCGGCTCCGATTTTGGCGCCATTTTCCAGAACTGCTGATATTTCGCCGGGGCCTCAATCTGCCTACTTCCCAGCTTGTACCAACTTGAGTATTCTCGGACGTGTGTATGGAAGAACTCACTCAGGAACACTGAGTACTGAGTGTTAGGAGCGAGGGGTTCTGAATTTATGGTCGAGAGGGTGGGGGGTGTGTCGCCGTGAGGTGCCAGGATTGGTTGAGGAGGCGGAAGATCAAAGGTTTCCAGGAGTTGGGTAATTTTTGACTATCATCACGTTTATTGAGACAGTTGGGTCGTTTTTCGATTTCAAGGGCTTCGCGAATATTCCTACTAGCGAGGGTTTTTTCAGCAGAGATGGTTTTGCATCCCTCGAAATTAATTTTATATCCTGTTTCCTGTTATTTTTTTGAATAATCTGAACCTTCTTTGAAAATATCATATTTCAATAATTTATAGATTGATCGAATTTACTGAATTAACTAAAGATGTTTGAAGGTTCTTGAATTTTCGGTGATATTATTCGAACTAATTTTTCATTTTAATTTCTCGAAACGTTGAGAAATATGACCATTTTTTATTTCCATAACAGTATATATATATATATATATATATACATATATATTATGGAGAGGGGGTAATTATGGGTACTCAGCAATTAGGGATGTTAATATGAACTATTATATGATTTTTCCCTCCACAAAATAACCCGAAGAATCCCAGTCTGAAATATGAGCACCTTATACTGATATGTAGCGTACTTGAATGAGAACAGAATATCAGAACAACACTATTCCAATCAATTATAGCATTATCAGAAACACTAAGAGCGTATTGAATAAATTGAAGAACTCACCTTGTGTTTAATACTCTCATCATTCTCGAATGAAATCCATTCGGATCCATTAGTAACATACGGGCTTTTCGTCTCTTCATCAAAAATAGGAGTCAGATTCTGATTCTCCATAAATTCACAGACTGTTCCATATTTAACTGATCCACTGAAACCGAGAACTCCATTGCCAATGGCCGGTGCACCTAAATAGGTTCTGTCGGCTGATACTAACCTAGGTAACAAATATTGAATATTACTAGCAGACCCAGCCACGCGTTGCTGTGGCTAAGGTATACGTTGAATTAAATTGTAGTGAAATATCCAATACAGTTGAATTATTATTAAACTTTACCTATCCCTGACTTAACCCTATCCTAACCCTATCGTGACCATAACCTATACCGAACCCAATACAACGCAATCCCTGACCCAAACCTTTTCATTTTTCGGGTTTTGTAGAAAAACCATCTGGTAGATTCAACCATGACCCGTGCGTGGGATATGTCGGTTTGGCTTGATGCTGTTGCCTGCCGACCAAAAAAACCACAACTTGTCCGCACTTCGATGATCCCCTCATTTATAGAGGTCCTTCTCCTTCCTCCTCATGACTCTTGTCACAAAGCCGTAAACGCCTTCCAGCATCCTTCATGCATTATATTAGGTTGGGGAAAAAGTAATTTCGTATTTTGCGCTCTTTTTACTCAACTAAGTGTATCTCGTTCGTTATTGGTCTCATCATATCATATCATACGGCGTTGAAAAGGTGTGGTTTTATATTACAAACGCTTCTTTTACAGTTTTGCGCTTGATCGGTTCAATCGCGGAGAATCGTGTGTCGAGTATGAAGGTTTCAAAGAAAGAACTTCGCCATATTTTACATTTTTACTATCTGAGAGGGAAAAACGCGTAAAAAGATACCCAAAAAATTTTCCATTTATACGGGACCGATACTCTTTCAATTCTTGTAGCAAAACAGTAGTTTAAGCGATTCCGTGCTGGTGTAGTGGATGTGGAAGATGGACCACGCACTGGTAGGCCTGTCGTCGAAAATGTGGATAAAATCATGGCTAATACCAAGATCGATCGTCATGTTAGTCGTCGTAGCATCGCCTAGGAGCTGAACATCGATCATAAAACAGTTTTGAACAATTTGCAGAACACTGGATTAAAAATAAATTCAATGTTTGGGAGCTACACGAGCTGACGCAAAAAAAATCATAGACCGAATTTCCACCTGCGAATCGCTGCTGAATCGCAACGAAATCGACCCATTTCTGAAAGGAATGGTGACTGGTGATAAAAAATGGCTCACTAATAACAATGTCAAGCGACACAGATAGTGATCGATATTCAACGAAGTGGCCCAGACCGTGACCAAGCCAACATTGACGGCCAGGAAGGTGTTTGGTGGATAGGCAGAGAGTGCTTTACTATGAACTGCTCCCCTATGGTCAAACGCTCAATTCTGACCTCTACTGTTTGAAGCTGATGATCGAACAGAATCGTGTTTTTCAGGACAACGCCAGGCCGCACAAATCTTTGATGACGCGCCAGTAGCTTCGGGAGCTAGGATGAAAAGTTTTTATGCATCCACCCTATAGTCCGGACCTGGCACCTAGTGTCTACCACCTGTTCCTGTCCATGGCCAACGCGCTTAGAGGTAAAAATTAGGCCTGTAAAAATTGGTTGTTTGAGTTTTTTGCGAAGAGGGACTAGGGCTTCTAAGAGAGGGGCATTATGAAGTTATATTCTCGTTGGCAACAAGTTTTCGAATATAACGGAGCATATTTGAATCAAATTGGATGATTGTAACACCTTTTATGAAGGGTTGAAATAAAGCGAAAAATACGCAATTACTTTTTCCCCAACTTAATAATTTTCTCTATTATATTCTCAACTGGCGGTAAGCGGCCTATCTTTCCAACCAGTGCGTTCCCTTCCTCGATCTATCTTAGGCAGTGATAGAACATGTGCTTCGTCATATACAACATGGCATGCATGATACAGATCATCCCGTGTCTGTCCTATCCTTTTAATAAAGGCACCATAACATCCATGCCCTGTCAAAATTGAGTAAATCAGTCGTTTTATGCTCACATTGGATCCACCACTCCAAATTCCCCCGCATCCAAGCGGCATTTTACCCTCCATCATCCCATTTCTCCTGCCATTTTCTCAGTGCCATCCTTCCTGCCATACGTCGATTTCCCGGTAGTCCTCCTCCTATGGTATGAAGAAAGCATCTTTCCGCCACCTTCAGATCAATTGGTAAGAAGCCGCCAATCACTTTGACAGCATCCGCTGACACAGTTCTGTATGCCGAAGTTACCCTTAAGATTCCCAGTCCCTGTGCTGAATTCATCCGAGAGACATTACATTGCACTCTTCCCTACATACTGGCGCCGCATATTAGATCTTCTTGGTCACGGCATTATTCAATAATAATACTCACACTTCAAAACAAATCACAGACAACATTAATCAAACACTTTTGTGAAGTGAATATTTATATAATATTAGGTGTACAACTTTGCTTCCGCCGTTTTGCGATAGCTGGCTGTAGCGGTAACTGGTAATTGAAATAAAAAATTGTAGATGTCTTACAATAAGCTTAGGTATTCGTTACCATAACGCCATCGAAATATTAGTCGATTTGTGTCTGCATCATAAAGTGTTTCTCGATTAAACATGTCAGTTTACGAGCCGAATTCTCTTCATTTGCGGGAGGTTTTAATTTTCTGCTTTAATATGAAGTAATCTGCGGCTGAGGCTCATCGAATGCTCTCAAATACCTATGGTCAGGCCACTTTTAATGAAAGAACGTGCCGAGATGGTTTCAACGCTTCAAGAACGGCGATTTTAACGTTGAAGACCAGCATGGCGGTGGAAGAGAGAAGGCTTTCGAAGATGCAGAATTGGAGGCATTACTTGATCAAGACAATCACAGACGATCGTTATCGAACGCAATTAATGCGTTTGAGCCAAGCATTGAAAGACAAACGGCCGTAATACAATGAGACATGATAAAGTGATTTAACAGCATGACAATGCTCGACCCCATGTTGCGAAAGTGGTCAAGACATGCTTGAAAACTTTGAAATGGGAAGTCCTACCCCACCCGCCGTATTCTCCAGTTGCTCCTACGGACTATCACTTGTTTCGATCGATGGCACACGGCCTGACTGACCAGCACTTCCGGTCTTATGGTGAAGTAAAAAATTGGATCAATTCGTGGATCGATTCAAAAGATGACCAGTTTTTTCAACGCGGGATTCGTATGCTGCCCGAAAGATGAAAGAAAGAAGTGGCCAGCGAGGGACAATACTTTGAATCATAAATGTTTAACCAGTTTTTTACAATAAAGCCTCGAATTTCGGGAAAAAACGGCGGAAGCAAAGTTGTACACCTAATATATTGACTCTGAATGGATTTACGGAATAATCGGGAATATTTCAGTCGAACCAAGCACATAAATATTTGACAACCTTCATTTTTTCATTACTGACGTTATTCTACATTCTTGACAGTTACGAAATCTATGAAAATTTTGTATTTTTTTTTCGGAAATTTTCCAATGTTTTCAATAGTTATTCTCCTATTCTGGACGGAGACGAATACAACAAATCAAAAACCATGAACATTGGTCCAGCCGTTCTCCAGTTATAAGGGGTGGAACAAACCCCACTTTGTTCTATATATTAAGATACATACACACACACACACACACACATATATATATATATATATAATTACATAATGCCAACCCTGTATACCTCAGATGAATTGCTTATCTGTATTGCATTCCATTTGAATATGAACATGTTACATTTTGATTACTAAGCATTAAGATCACACCACTGTGTAGATGACGTGGGTGTTGTTTGTCGCGTGTTATTCAGATAAGATATGTTATAAATACCTCCCAAGACGAAAGGTTCGTCAATTAATTCAGTGCATTTCTTCCTAGCTAACTGTTAGAATAGGATAATCTTCCGTTGTAAATTAATAAATCTTTTTGAAAGATCGGCTTTCGCTCCAAAAACGTAATTGGCGACGAGGTATGGGATTGTGCCGGTTTTCGTGAAGAGCTGTGTTTCGAAACTTCGAGCGTGAAATCGTAGTTATCGCCGCGCCAAGAACTTCCAAAAAACTTTCAGTTTCAACTGTTAAGGTGCCAAATCCAGCAACAACGAGGAGAAAAGCCGTTTTGGAGCCCTGATTGTTTGGGTAGCGTCTACAACGACTCCAGAAAAACAACGTGGTGAGAATCCTATCTAGAAACACTTTTTTAATTCCCAGTCACTGACCCTGGTCCAAAGTCTTCAATCTTTTCCCACGGTTTTGAGCGTAAAACTTGTGTGAGTTTTCTCTAGGTTTCTTATAAAAAACCGATTACCAGAGTTTTTCCTAGGTTTCTTAATACAAAAAACCGATTACCAGAGTTTTTCCTAGGTTTCTTATAAAATAAAAAACCGAATACAATTATTTTCTAAGTACAATATAATTTTTCAAGATTACTTCCGTAAAGCATTTTAAAGGCCGGAAGAATACGAATAAAATGGCGGTCGCACCAGAACCAAATATGTTTGATAGACTTAAATTAATTGATTTATTTTCAAAGTCAATTGTACCATTTGATGGTAATCCTGCAAATCTCGCACGATTTTTGAATCATTGCGAAAGATTTTATAATAGGTTCCAATCTGCCGACGCGTTATTAAATGAAGCAATTATCGATATAATAAAGAGTAAATTGGTAGGAAATGCCAGTGAAATCGTAAGTTCCAATGAGAGAATTACAGATAACTGGTTTAACTTGAAGGAATTTTTAAAGTTAAGATTTGAGGAAAAAATAAGCCTCACAGTTTTGTTTTGGGATCTCCAAAATGCCCAAAGAATTCGTAACGAAAACGATTTAGATTTTCTAGAGAGAATAGTAGATTTAAAAAATAAATACGATTCGCAAGTCGAATTGTCTAATTTACCGATTCTTGAAAAGGATCAAGAAAAAAATATTGCGTCACGAGTAGCAACTAGAGTTCTGCTCTATAATATTAACCCAGAATTAAGAACAGCCCTTAGAGGACACGGAATTATGAACTATGACGATATAGTAAATTTTATTCGTCAAGATTATTATTTTTATCGACAACCCTATATGCACTATAAAAATCAAAATAATCAGAGGAATTTTCCTCAACGGAATCAGAAGAATTTTAATCAAACTAATAAAAATAATTTTTCAAATAATAATCGAGCAAACTTCCCAAGTTATAATTATAGAAGTTTTACTCATAATAATAAACAAAATTTCCCCCAATCTAGTCAAAATAATCGAAGAAACTTTTACCCAAATAATTCCCAACCGAGATTCAAAAAACGTGATTTTAACGAACGTTCATATCCAGAACGTAATGATTCAAGTAAATATTTAAATGAAAATTTTCGAGATCGTGCCATGAACGACTCATTGACTTAAATAATACGTTAGATAACACAAACCAACTCCTCTATATCCAATTCCAAAATCCTAAATGTAAACTTTTAATTGATAGTGGATGTTCTGTTTGTCTTATTGATCCAAAATTCGCGTATAATAATTTTCCTAAAAATATTTTTAATGAATCTACGACACTAACTGCATGTTTCAAAAAGCAAACTGCAAATGAAAAAGTTTTAATTCCTTTATTCCCTGAATTTCAAATTGATGATTTTCATCCCTTTGTCGTATACAAGTTCCATAAGAATTATGATGGTCTTATAGGAGCAGATTTTTTGAATAAATATGGACTTAATTTAGATTTTAAAAATAAATTATTAACTAATGGATATTCTCAAATCCCTTTTTATTATCAGCAAGTATGTCAGAAACTCCAAAATATCCCAATGGATCCTGAGTTTTCAAATATAATAAAACATAAAATTGATACGATCAACCAACACTTAGCAGATATCCAAAATATTTTAGAAGCATTTAAAGCGGATAATCTGAAAATTCAATTAAATGAATGTTCCTTTGAAAATGAAATTAAAACAAATGATAATAATATTCCTGAAGGAATCGTACCTAATTCAAATATATTGAAAGCAGTTACTGAATTTCCAATTCCTAAAACTACTAAAGAAATAAAATCATTTCTTGGACTCGTAGAATATTATAAAAAAAATTACGAAAAGCACTGCCGTGAAGGCAGGAGCTTTTGAGCGCTCGTACATGCACCTTGTAGGCAGATTCGCATTTTCCAGTTTTAGAAATCAATTGAAGGAATTTTTGACTGCTGTCAAAAAAATTCTGAAACTTAGGCGAAACTCCAGACTTCATGTCGGTGCTCCAGCTGATCAATTTTTTTCCGATAATTCGCTAGAATTTTCCACGGTATCTATGGTCTTGGTGATGCGATCTGGACAAAATTTTGCACGTAGTTTGAATACATTATACCTGAGCATAATTTCATTCCAATCCGATCGGTAGTTTCGAAACTATATATATAAAAAAAATATAAATATATATATAGAAAATATTTTGAACGGCCATATTTACGGAACCCCTTGTCTAATTTTGCTCATTGATGAACGTGACCGTGAAATTTGCGATCCAAACCCACCCTGAAAATTTCAAGTTCCTAGGCCTTTCCGTTCAAAAGTTAGAATTTTCTATGGTTTCTATGGTTCTGGTCATGCGATCTGGACAAAATATTGCTTCAATATATCATTCTCGATTAAAATACAAAATTTCATCTCGATCGAATCCGCAGTTTCGAATTTATCGAGAAAACAAAATTTCAAACGACCGTATTTACGGAACCCCTTGTATAATGTTGCTCATAGATGAACGTGATCACGACATTCGAGATCCACACCTATCCTGAAAATTTCAAGTCCCTAGGCGTTTCCGTTCAAAAGTTACAATTTTCTATGGTTTCTATGGTTCTGGTCATGCGATCTGGACAAAATTTCACATGTAGCTTGAACACCTCATTTTCCATTTGAGTGCAAAATTTCATCTCGATCAAATTTGTAGTTTTCAAGTAATCAGGAAAACAAAACTTTGAACGGCCATATTTACGGAACCCCTGGTGGAATTTGGCCCATTAACGAACTTAACCGAGGCATTTGGGATCTGAACCTACACTGAAAATTTCAAGTCTCTACGTTGATCCGTTCGAGAGTTATCGTGTATACGGCCGGACGGACGGCCGGACGGACAGACTCAAATTTTTCGACGGATTCGTCATCAGTGAGTAGAACATAGTCGATTGAGACCATTTTCGGCTCAAAATTCGAAAAATACAGACATCGTGACGAAATGATATAGCCCTCGTGTAAGTAGTACGAGCGCTCAAAAATGTATCCCTAATTTCGCAAAGATAACGAAACCCTTAACTTCATGTTTGAAGAAAGATTCTAAAATTAATATTGATGATCCGAAATATATCGAAGCGTTCGAAATATGTAAAAGAAATTTATTGAATCACCCTGTATTGAGATACCCCGATTTCGATAAGCCATTCGTTCCTACAACTGATGCGTCAGGTTTCGCGATAGGCTCTGTTTTATCTCAAGGTGAAGTTCCGAAAGAATTTGATTACGAAATACGTTATAAAAAAGGTTCAACAAATAATGCTGATGCCCTCAGCCGAATTATAATAGAGTCAGATAATAAATTGACTTACAAGGATTTTGAAAAAAATTATGAATTGAAAAATATTAAAGATTCCCCTAAGATAATTGAAAAAACAGGTGATTTATTTAAAGCCCCAAAGAATTATGTGTTAGCACATTGCGTTTCGCGTGATTTTCGCATGAACAGAGGTGTAGCCCTCCAATTTAAAAATAAATTTGGTCAAATAGATAATTTAAAATCTCAAAATAAGCTACTAGGAGAAGTAGCAATGATCCAAATAAATGATCGAAACATTTATTATTTAATCACGAAAGATTCGTATTTTCATAAACCGAAATATGAAACCGTTTTTCAATCAATATTATATCTCAGAGAATTGTGTCAATATAATAATGACAAATACTTAGCTTTACCCAGAATTGCATGCGGTCTAGATAAATTAGACTGGCATATTATTTCAAATATGATAAAATATATTTTTGCGGAATCTAATATAAAGATAATTGTATATTCCTTACCGAATCGGAATATCGGAGGAAATACTAATGAATTAAAAAATGATCGAATGATAAAAATGAATAAATTCGATACGAACAGGATCGATAATGATCCAATGTTAAAAATAAATAAATTCGCAATGACGAATAGGATCAATAATGATCAAATGTTAAAAATGAATGAATTCGTAAATACGAATAGAATCAAAAATGATTCAATGGCGACAAATGCCAGTAATGCCACAGATGCAAATTATTCCGAAAATACGGATATGAATAGAATCGAGAATGATTCAAATATAAATAATCATAATAATATTGAAATAAATGGAATCGAAAAAGATTCATCGTTAATTAAAAATCAGATAAATAAAGAAAAATACGAAGCATGTTTGAAATGGTTGAATTCAAACGATGGAATAAAAATAAATTCAAATGAGACAGATTGTTTCACTGTCCAACGTAATGTTAATAATCCTATATTAAAAATCCCATATACGAAGAAACGGTTGAAGTCACCATCTTCGAAAATAATTTCTAAAACTATCCCTTATTATAAAGTACGGAAAAATTTATAAATATTCAATTACGCAATATATTCAAAAATGAATCCTTATATCAGGTACATAAATAATTTCCATTTAGATATGTGATATCAGTTTTACGAAATATAATTTTATCCAAAGAATTCCATATAAACTATATAACATTAAAATATCATTTGAGATAAATCTCAATCATTTGCTTGTTAGTAGCATAAAACATAAGAAGGATTAATGTATTCTCCTTCAGACATTCTTTATACATTCAATTGATTTGAAGCGCGATTTTCTGAATTATCGCGCGCGATCTTTGCTCGTTTTGAAGCATTTTAGACAGGATTACTTGACTGGCTATCGGAAACTGCATCGTGCACATTTCCTTCGCCGAAAAGGACCCTTGTTTCATATTATTGATAATCATCATTATTATTCGCTTCGCAATAACTAAAGTATTAGAAAGATTATGGTGTTTTCCTTGAGACATGTTTTAAACAATGTTACTTCATATACTATATTCCTCAAATATGGAAAATGAATTTAAAACCCCCTGATCGAACTGATACAAGATAAACTCGATTGATTACGAGAGAATTTAATTAATTTAAGATGAAAATATTATTGGCTAAATGAAAATATTATTGGATAAGTTTCCAAGTTTTGCAATATTCATATTTCAAGAATTGACTCTTCAATTCTCCATTTCAATCCCATGATTATAATGTCACTAGAGCCAGCCCTGCTCAATAACGCGATTATTTGAGAATGTATTACGAATCGAGTAAGGAAAAGCTTACGTCTCAAATAACAATCGAAAGTAATGTATTATGAATTACGATAGGAAAACCTACGTCATACATATTACTCTTCAAAGTGAAATTGTAGATAAATTATTGATGTATTTTAGCCATAACAGCATTCCTAATAAAATAACGTGTGACAATGGATTAGAATTTAAAAATGGCATAGTCCAAGATTTTTGTAAAATCCATAAAATTGAAATTCATTATTTTACGAATTATAATCCCAACTCAAATGCAAAGAACTCTTAAAAATAATTATCATGTTATGATTGGATGTTATTCCAATAAAGGACGATATGTACCAATATGTACCAGTTGAATTAAATAAAATATGAGAATTAATTTCGAATTATCGAAGAGAAATAAATAAAGTCAAAATCTAATTTTGCTCGCACATTAAATTTCAAAAAGCACACAAATGATATAAAAAATGGGAGAAGTTTTAAATGAACATATTCAATTAATAATATTAAAAGAGGACTAATTAACTAAGGAGGAAAAATATCAAAGATTTTATTCAGAACGTCAGATTCTGATAACGAGAACAATATAAAAACTCTTTCGTTTTTCTGATGAAAAGTTTTGATAAGAAATCAAAAACAGATCGCAACAGTCGTAAATGACCTTAAAAATAAGTATATTGAAAAATTTCAGAAAATGTCAGAAAACCTTAAATTGCTTCAAGTTATACCAGCAATACAAGAAATTCAATACATGCATCTCCTGACATTTGAACTCAAAGATATCAAGAATATTCTAGATGAAATTGCAACTGCAGTGAGTTTTGCAAGATTACATCTTTTACATGAATCAATTTTACCTTATTCAAAATTCCTTGAATTAATAAAAAATGTGACGATAATACCTTTACATCATCTGAAAGATTATTATCAGATATGTCATACGAAAGTAATTTTCAAAAAGAAAGCATTACTATTTTTAATATCAATCCCTACGGTATACGAAGAAAGTTATGATTTATACAAGTTTTACTATCTACCGCAAAACAATTTATCCCTTCCATATACCGATCCTTATTTACTCTCACAAGAAGAAACCCTGAAATGGTCAACGAAATTTTGCCATCCAGTGGAGGATGATTATCTCTGCGATCAAGACACCTTAGCTGAATCACCAGCATGCCTTCGAAATATTTTGAAAAACCACACCGAAAACTGTCCAAGAACGACAACGGTACTTTCCCCAGATTTAAAATTACTAGAAGATGGAAATATCCTATCCATCGAAAACAAAAATGTTTTAGAAAAATGTCTTCAGCAGACAAGACATTATTTTGTGCCTCCTATGACAATTCTACGAACCAAATGTGCTGTGAGCAACACGAGAAAAGAAATTGTCCCAACTACTACGTTTAATAAAGAAAAATACGTGATTCTACCCAAGATAACTTTATTCAACCCAAATTCCACAAATGAAGACATCCCGGATCTCAAGATAGAAGACCTGGACCAATGGAATCTCCAGCCTTCAAGATTTATATTTTTGCTTATTGTTATAATAATCATTTTATTGATAATTACTTATTCTATTTTGAAATATTTAAGAAAAGATATTTTTTGTAAAGCTACACCTACTACAGGTGATACCTTTATTCAAGGTGGGGAGGAATTACATAATGCCAACCCTGTATACCTTAGATGAATTGCTTATCTGTATTGCATTCCATTTGAATATGAACATGTTACATTTTGATTACTAAGCATTAAGATCATACCACTGTGTAGATGACGTGGGTGTTGTTTGTCGCGTGTTATTCATTTACAGATAAGATATGTTATAAATACCTCCCAAGACGAAAGGTTCGTCAATTAATTCAGTGCATTTCTTCCTAGCTAACTGTTAGAATAGGATAATCTTCCGTTGTAAATTAATAAATCTTTTTAAAAGATCGGCTTTCGCTCCAAAAACGTAATTATATATATTTTTTTTTTTCCTCACCGTTGTTCGGGATTCAATTCACCACCTGCCGAGCGACAATCCGCCAAGGCAGTTGGTAACTCGCTACGGACTCTGCACGAACTTTCTGACTATTCGAACAGTTTGAAGGATGACCTGCTTCTGCGCATGGGATACCAATTTCTTGTCTAAACAAAGTCGTTCGGTATTCTCGACATGGTGTCTCTCAATCAGTCCATTCACCGACATTATCAAAGGGAGAATGCTGATAGACCTTAGTTTGTGTAGCTCCTTCAGTTGGAATGCCAGATCTCCATACTTGCTGAGCTTTTCGGTGTAAGCTCTAGCGATGTTCTCGTCCGCTGGTATGGAGACATCAAGCAGCAGGCACGTATTCTTCTTCTTATCTAAAACCGTAATATCTGGTCTATTGTGAGCTACACCCAGGGCAGTGCTCATCGTAGCATCCCAGTACAGTTTGCCCTGATCATTTTCCAGAAGAGTCTGAGGCTGATACAGATGTTGTCCAACCTCGTCATGAACAAGCCCGAAACGGAGTGCGATCTGCTGATGATACAACTTGGCCATGGCGTTGTGTCTCTCGAGATAATCCCTAGGTGCCATAATTGAGCATGATGATGTGATATGCTGTATCGATTCGGGAGCTTGGAGACATTTTCTGCATCGGTCAGATGGTATATCTTTCTTCGCTATATGTTTCAGGTACATTCTGGTAGGCATCACCTGGTCCTGGATTGCAATGAGTCTACCCTCCGTTTCCGGAAAGAGATATCCTGCACGTAAGTACTCTAGTGTTTCCAGCCTACTCACATTATAATTTTCCAGGTGACCAGGGTACCTGCCATGAAGAGCCTTGGATTTCCATTCCGATGTTAGTTCTTCAGTTGTTTTTATGGGAGGGAGTTGCTGATTCCGTTGAGCCAAATTGAGTGCTGAGATGTTATCGTCAGCTTCACACAAAGCCTGGAAAAGAGGTGAGGTGTTTTTATAAAAATATTTCCTCAGGCTTTCAATATTTCTATGGTGAGTGGCCTCGATATTGAGTAGACCCCTTCCTCCCTGGTGTCGTGGGAGGTAGAGTCTGATTGTGGACGAATGAGGATGGTGAATTCCACATCTGGTGAGAGCGGATCTCACAGCTCTATCTAATTCACGGAGCTCGGTCGTCGACCAGGTCAACACGCCAAATGAATAGGTCATACATGGCATCGCCAATATGTTAATGGCGGTAAACAGGGATCTTGAGTTGAGTCTCGATTTCAGGAGCAAATTTTTTCGTCCGAGCAATATTTCTTTGAAAAATTGTTTCATTGGTGAAACATTTATCTCAAGCGCCTGCCGAATTCCTAGGTACTTGTACGAATCATCGTTGTTCAGATTCGGTATGGTGAGATTGGTCATGAGGGTTGTTTGCTGCCCCGCATTCTGTATCTTTCCCCTCCTCACCTCATGGACTGCGCATTTATCAGTACTCATTCGCATACCAATAGATTCGCTGAAAGCTCGTACTGTCTCTAGCAGTCCTCTGAGATCACTCTGATTTGCAGCATACAACTTGAGGTCGTCCATGTATAGATGGTGTGTGATGTTTATTTTCCTTCTTTTATCTATAACGTACCCATATTTTGTGTTCTTGAGGAGCATGCTTAAAGGATTGAAGGCAAGGCAAAAACCATAAAGGGCTGAGGCTGTCTCCCTTGAAGATTCCGCGACAAATGCGAACCTGCTCTGACTCCTCTGTACGACTACCACTTTTCACCAGCAATGTTGTCCTCCAGGTCTTCATGAGATCTTTCAAGATCGTAATGATATTTCCAGCGACCCCGTGCATCCTCAGCACCTCCAAAAGCCAGGAGTGGGGGACCGAATCGAAGGCTTTTTGGTAGTCCACCCACGCGACAGATATATTCCTGAGCTTTTTCCGAGCCTGTTTGGTCAGGATATAATCAGAGATGAGCAGCTCTTCACACCTCTTGGTTTTCACACGGCATGCATTTTGCTCGTGAGCCATCAGTCCATGTCTCCTCAGATGTTCGTTGGTGTGTTTAGATAGAATGGAAGTGAAGATCTTGTAGACGGTCGGTAGGCACGTGATCGGGTGATAGTTTTGGGGATTAGTGGGATCGTCCCTTTAGCTATTAGGTGCGTTATGCCTCTGGTGAAAAATTCCGGAATTATGGAAGGGTCAGACAAGGCGCCCCGGAAAAATTCTTGCAGAGGTTGGTGTATGGAAGTGAAATATTTCCACCAATAATTCTGGATCTTATCAATCCCCGGAGCTGCCCAGTTTCTTAGCCTTTCTCAGAGCGTCAACTATATCTGCAACATCGACAACTATGTCAGCCATTCGAGCGCTTGGGATTTTAGATCGCGCTTCTTCAATCCAGTACGCTTTCACATAATGAGCTGTTTTCTCTGACCAGATGTTAGACCAGTAATTGATGGGCGTGTTTCACCTCAAGTTTGGCTGATTCAAGATTCTCGTTTCCTTCCAAATTTCGGAAGAACTGTTTTTTGGTTGGTATAAAACAGTCTGTTGTTTGCATATCGTTTAACCCTTTAGTTATAGCGATGTATTCGGCTTCCTAAAAGTTTTATTTTTCTGTTTCAGGTAGTCGCACCTGACATGAACTTCTCTCTGAAGGAGGGCTCCCTTCGTCTAATGCGGAACTCCGACGCAATCCCCCTTACAGCCTTAATCACCTTCGTTGATGGACTTGGGGTATTCAGGTAAGTATGCATGATTCCAATCTTCTTCCTCATATTAGATATCTTTTTGCAGGCGATCTTTTCATGGTGGTATGGAAAGCTGACTTTTCATGAAATTTTCAGGAGATGGTCCTATCTTATGTCCGTTCATCTCACATACGGTGACCGCTCCTGCATATACGACATCCACCAGTCCCTCCAGGCTCTTTACGTTCTCAAGGTTTCCTGGAAGAACAGAGTTGAGAGACTGGGACTGACCACATGACATCCCTGGAGTACTTCAGCCTGGGTATCCTCGGACGGTTCGATGGGTTCGACTCCCGAGTACTTTAACAGATTTCCCACAAAAGACTCCTCCAATTCATAAGTTGGTTTTTTCCTCAGTAAACAACAAACTCCTCCTTACTCTAGGTGACGATCTGCGAGGTTCATCTTGTTGGCTAACAATCACTTGTTCTTCCGTCAGTATACATGGTGAGCACGTCGCTCTGATGGTCTCCAGCTCCGCTGTCGAAAAACTTCTGTCCTTTCAAAAATCCATCTAACGCGATTAGATATCAATTGTGCGTACACCGGTCTATCAGGTCTCATATCATGCCATATATCTACCAGTAGTTGTCGGTAGGTTTTGTCAGTTTGTTCAGCCAGATGCAATATAATGTGCGCGCATTACTGTGTAATTTTCATTTCTTGTCCAGCGCGTTCGTCCATCCTGTTGTGGCCTTGGAGCGGAGTGAGTCTCTGAAACACCCAAGCTACTTCGACCATTCCCTATTACGGTGCCATCTCGGAGGGGTGCGCCGCTTGCCCCACACGTACCTCCTACAGGCCGAGCATCCTGACAGTTCCGAGAGGAGCCAGCCTGAGACTCCTCACTGCCCTGATATCTACTTCTAGTAATAGGAGCGTAATATAAGAGAACCTATCGAGGGTGCTAACCTCGATAAGATTGTGTTGACTCAGGTACGCGGGGCCGTCACTGCCCGATAGTCTTGCGACTACCCTGCGTATATATAAATAATATAAGAATAAATTTGCTCCTGAAATCGAGACTCAACTCAAGATCCTTGTTTACCGCCATTAACATATGGGCGATGCCATGTATGATCTATTCATTTGGCGTGTTGACCTGGTCGACGACCGAGCTTCGTGAATTAGATAAAGCTGTGAGATCCGCTCTCACCAGATGTGGAATTCACCATCCTCATTCGTCCACAATCAGACTCTACCTCCCACGACACCAGGGAGGAAGGGGTCTACTCAATATCGAGGCCACACACCATAGAAATATTGAAAGCCTGAGGAAACATTTTTATCAAAACACCTCACCTCTTTTCCAGGCTTTGTGTGAAGCTGACGATAACATCTCAGCACTCAATTTGGCTCAACGGAATCAGCAACTCCCTCCCATAAAAACAACTGAAGAACTAACATCGGAATGGAAATCCAAGGCTCTTCATGGCAGGTACCCTGGTCACCTGGAAAATTATAATGTGAGTAGGCTGGAAACACTAGAGTACTTACGTGCAGGATATCTCTTTCCAGAAACGGAGGGTAGACTCATTGCAATCCAGGACCAGGTGATGCCTACCAGAATGTACCTGAAACATATAGCGAAGAAAGATATACCATCTGACCGATGCAGAAAATGTCTCCAAGCTCCCGAACGATACAGCATATGACATCATCATGCTCAATTATGGCACCTAGGGATTATCTC